>VZRW01010148.1:206361-294911 GCA_013398125.1 Aegotheles bennettii | reverse complement strand
TGTCCACCAGGACCCCCAGGTCCCTTTCTCCTACACTGCTCTCCAGCAGGTCAGCCCCCAGCCTGTACTGGTGCATGGAGTTGTTCTTCCCCAGATGCAAAACTCTGCACTTGCCCTTGTTGAATTTCATTAAGTTTCTCCCCGCCCAACTCTCCAGCCTATCAAGGTCTCTTTGGCAGCACAACCCTCTGGTGTGTCAGCCACTCCTCCCAGTTTGGTGTCATCAGCAAACTTGCTGAGGATACATTCTGTACCCTCATCCAGGTCGTTGATGAAGATACTGAACAACACCGGTCCCATGATACTTTCTTTTCAGAAATAGCAGCCCTCCATCATCGAATAGGCTGAAGGTGAATGGCAGAGGAAATCCATAAAGGGTCACTTAAACTATTTTAAAAGTTGTTACTACAGAAAAGTCTAATTAATTTTAAAACATAGGTTAAAGACAAACAGTGTGTGGCCAGGAACTGTGGGTGACAACACTGGGTAGATTGTTCCTTCCACATTCTTTCATCTAGATTTGCTCAAGTAGGAGTTGACTTAAAGAGGCAAGTTCAGTCTAAGTATAAAATAAGGCAATAGTTGTTTTAGTTATGAAGGCCAGTGAGGAGAGAGCTTAAAGAAATTTTAACGTTGTTTTGCTTCCATGTCAAGTTTGATCATTTGGTAATGTCAGTATGTGGCAGTCTGACCATATGTTATGTTTTGGAGTTTTGGTGTCCATATATTAAACTTTTCACATATTTTATCCCCAGTGTCCACTGTATGTTGGGCAAATGAAAACATGGACTTCAGTGTTGGATTTCCACTTGGCATTGGTTTTTCGTTTGCCTCTGTGTTCTTGAGTAGCAATTACTGACCTTCATATTGAATTATTTGCAGCTCACACTAATGGTTGTACCCTCTATATTCGGTCTCTGTGTTGTATATAGAATATATAAATACCTTTGTCGTGTTTGCTATATGTTAATATTACTTTTATTGCTGATACTTTGATGTCAACTGAAGCTACAAATCTATTTATGAGTCAGTGGGGTCACCATAGTATCAGTTATTTAAGGGAATACACTGAAGGTTCAGAAGCTTTCTGGTAGGCTCTGCTAGGATTGACTAGGTTTTTCTATCAAAAAATATACTGCATGCTACTATTATATATTTTGCTTCTGTTTTCTGTACTTTCCCCCCTCATTTTAATATCAACAGGAAGCTTGATAATTTTTTAAGAGGTTGTTTGCATAATGAAGTTGAGTGGGACTTTACAATTGGGAATGGTATTGCCAGTTAATAGTTTTTCTTTAAACTGTTTATTTGTTTGATTTTTGTTCATGGTTTCATTCCAATGTAATAACAAAGGTGGGAAGCTGTCTAGTGGAGGTTTGAGGCATCAACTGATGCTTTAGATAGTGATGCTGAAGCCTGGCTTAGGGTATGGCTTTGTATATAAGGTAATGCAGAAATGTGTCTTCACTGGCTCAAGCTGAATTGACATTCACAGTAGTCAGAAAAAAGCACTAAAGCCTAATGCAGACAAAGCTGGAACTGTTTTGTTTTTTTTCTGCTATTATCTATGTATGAAAATACTTCTGTGTTGTACATTTTAGTTTGGAAACTATTTTAAGGTTGTTTCCCAGCTATTCTTCATTAGAGATAGAGGAGTTAGGCGTGATCAGAGATGTTGGAAATGTTTTGAGCCTTAGCTTATGTTGAGAAAATCCCTTGTTCAGTTAAGAGTTGGAAAAGAAATGCTATCTACCAAATTATGAATATATTACTGGTAATATTTCATTGTAAGCCTTACTTACTGACTTCTTGTCCTTCAATTTTGCCAAAGAGCAGTTGTGGGCCTGCCTAAAAAGTCAAAATGTTTAGTCTTAAGTTCAGTGCCTTTTTTTTCTTGTTAATAAAGCAGTAGCTGGGAGGAACCTGTCCTTCCCTCTTCCCAGTGTGCAAAGAATCCAGAGGTTGTGTCCTATGAGGCGATAATTTGAAATTAGGCCATACTTATGTCGGAGATTCACATGTGCTCTATCAATTACAGAAGAGCCGTAGCTGCCCTAGTAATACTTACCAGTCTTCCTTCTGGATTCTTGGAGTTTTTAAAATCACTGTAGTATGAAAGTTTTTTTGTCTATGATATGCTGAAGCCTTTTTTTAATAAATAATAGAACTCAATCTCTGTACACACTCTGAGTACACATTTATATTTCACTGTAAGTTTAAGGTTTTATTTAGGGAAGTGATATAGGTGAAATACACTACAAAATTCATAGCAGATTATCAATGGAGCAACAGACACTGGTACATTTTTCTACAAAGTAGACTTAAAAGGAGGTGGTAGTGTTCAGTGTAAGAAGCAGATCAAAGAGCTTTCTAAATCACGTAATAGCTTCTTTATCTGTGAATGACACTGACTATTAGAGAAGCTTTTCTGTTTCCAGGTTCAGTTTTGTACTGTCAAAACTCTGCTTTGAACTCAGCGTACATGTTGACTTACCTGTGTGCACTCCAAATGTGATCTAGGTGGTTGATTTAGCATCACTAGAATAAAGGCCAAGCCATTTGAAACGGTGAATTTATAGTGTATATAGCTGCTATAAATTCAACAAGAATTGGCAAGTCATGTGAATATGCATAAAATTTATTGCTTGATCAGTTGGTCAGATTATTGAAAGAGATACTACAGGACAAAAGTTGCAGATATTTTCAGATCTGTGAGTTTTTTGATTTAGTTATTATTTACAGTACTTTTGTTACATTTCTTTTAACCCAGACAATGAAACTGTTCTCTCATCTGTTTCCTTTTCTTCAACAACAACTTTGATTATTTTTTTTTCCTCTCATTTTTTTGAATTGGTGGGTTTTAAGAAGCAGGTTTAAGAATGGTGTCATTAGTAGTAGAATATGGGGCCCGGTTTCTGGTGATCTGGATTCCTCTGATCTGTGTTGTGCTCAGACCTCATTCTGATCTTGGGTGTGCCCCACAACCAGTATCTCTGTGGTAGACTCTGATGGTCTCTGTGAGGGTGATTTAGGAAATCCCTGCCCCAGTCATCTGCTGAAGGTGCCTGGCAGAATTTAAATTTGTATTCCCTCTTCATGTTCTGCAGCTCTGAGCTTTGCATATCAATTTAAACAAAACTGTGATCAAAGAGATTGCACATTTGCTTTTTCTGCTTGTGTTGTAGAGAGAGAAAGGCAAGTGGGCCTCAGGAATCTGTCACAAAAGAGGGACAGCTATCTAGAGCTTGTAATTTCTTAAATAGGCATGATGTGAAAGAGAAGAATGTGTATCTTGGATCCCTGTGTGTGTCAGTTGCACTAACTGTTGAATAGGGATAATGCCTACCTGTCTTTTTAGGACATCAGTGATCCAGGGAGCATGTTGCCTGATGTCATGCAAGACAGAGGACAGAGAACTGGGCTTGATTAAGCTGATGTGCAAGAGAGTTTTGTGGTTCTTGGTTGAGTCAGCGCAGTGTGCTGGTCCAGTGGTAAGGGAGCTCCCACCACGCCAGCTGAGACAGTGGTAATCTAAGTCCAGATTCGTTTTTGATGGCTAAGACTTATTTTCCACCCATATTTCTTTAGAATTTGTGGAAGATTTTGTAAGAAGCAGAGAAATTCTTACAAGATCTGGAGATGAGGAGCACTGTGTTTTGTTTTGAATTAGAAGATGTGTTGAATGAGTTTTATAGTGTAAACTGGATCTGATGTTGTAGGTACCCAAGTCTTTTGAGATACTTTATTGGTAAGCATGTTGTTCTACCATCAGTGGAATGAAAGAAGCTTGTTTTTCTGTAGATTTAAATCCTTTTTTGCCCCTTAGTATCTTTTCCCTTCTTTCCTTCTCTGCAATGACCCCAACTTTCTCACATAACGCCGTAATTCTGTTTTTTCCAGAGCTGTGTGGGTATTGATTGCCCAGCAGGTTGCTGCCAAAAATACATATAGCAGCTTGCTTTTTCCTCAGAGGACAGTCATTTGGATTTGTTTTTGCTGTGCAGATACTAATTTTCTTGAGCATATATTTTTTGGAAAAGATGAGCATAAAAAATAGTAAGTGAACAATACAACCCCATAATCTTCATTTCTGTAGGAGATCAGAGTAAAGATAGAATGCTTGAAAAGTGATAGTAACTGAACACTTACCAATATGTAAGTCCTTTTCTTATTTGTGTTACTGAAGACTGTGAATATTGAGTTTTCTTTGTAGGCTGGAGGAGACAAAAGTTACACTGTTAAAATATACCCATCAAACCAGTCATGTCAATGTAATTTTTTATTCCCTATCTGGACTGTAATGCAGATAAATGAACATTTAATATGAATTGAGATTGCATAAGAGGAAAGTTCCCTCTTTGCCTATTATTTTTTTCATTCATCTAGCAGTCTTTTTGAAATTGCATGGTCTTCTGCAATACAGTAGAAGTACATGCTATAGCTTGCTTCTGAGACTTGTGTTTTGAGGAGAAAGGCACAGGTATCTGATCTCCACCCTTTCCGGGGGTGTGTGCTTCCCTATATAGCTATTATTTCTGTTTGCTGGCCAGTTTGATAGTTCAGCAGAGCACACTGGTTGTCATCATGTTACAAAGTTAGATTATGAGTGCTATATTGGTTAATTCAAAATGAGTATTTTAATGATCTCTTATTTGGTGAACTTGAAAGCATGTGCAAAGCCCACTTCTTAGGTTATATTATTAACAGATCACTTTAAATAGGATATCTATTGAAACAGACTCATAACTGAAACATGAGACTGCATTGATTGTGGGATTCTCATACTGAGTTTTTGTATAAATGATGAAGTCTGAATAAAACCCTAGTATACTTCATGTATTTTTCAGTTCTTTCTTGATTCTTTTATAAGTGTAACTTTAAAAGGTCATTACTTAACTTTAAGCATCAGCCTACCTATGTACTTTTGTGCTTTCAAGTAATTTTATTAGTGTACTGGCATAATAGCCCCTGTATTATATTTATCTTGGTTTTAGTTAACAAGTCACCTGAAAAATGCATTTTAGCCTGTCACTGGAATTTGCACATGGATTTATTTTTTATTATTATTTTTATATACTCATGTAGAATGAACGTGGGGTTTTTTATGACGAGAATTAGAATTGTTTCTTGAGACTTATGGGCAGTGGATACATTCACATGTAGTGGTTTTGTTCCCTCATTCTTTTCCTGTAATGCCCTTTGTGATTATATTTTCTTTTTTTTTGCTGTTAACTTCATTTCTGTACAGATGGCTTGTAGGTGCAGTTCCTCTGCTCTGAGGAAATGTATAAATAGTAGCTCCTATGTAGATAATAAAACTTGCCTTAACTGGGGGTTTCAAATACATAGATGCTTGAAGGAAGCAGGTAGCTATGCTGATCCTAGGTGTGTGTATGTGTGTGTCAGAAGTTTGTGAATGCGCCATGAAAGAAGGAATGAATCCACGAAGGAGCAATGGCATCAGTAAATAATGATGAGGATAGGTAGAAGGCAGGTTGACAGTTACAATGATGTTTTATGTTTTGACTGTTATTTTGGTCACATACATCTTTTTTTCTTTTTTGATAGTTATTTTGTCCAAAGACTTTCATTTATGTGGATGTATCATCATTGTTACTGGATTTGTCCCCATCATTCTTAGAAGCGAGGAATAATATTGTGCGGTTAATAAGGTTTACAGCTGGTTTATACCAGTGGATCTGAACAGTGATGTTGAAACACATGAGGTTTCTCTTTTTTTTGTCAGAGAAGGCAGGAAGCATAGGTAGGGAGAAAGAAAACGGATGCAGGAAGAAGTGAACGAGGAAGGAACGTGTTTGAGAGGGGAAAATAAGACAAAGAAAATGGAACATAAGAATATACTACAGTCTAAGAAGGAGAGGTCAAGGAAAGGGGTAAGGATTAATGGCTGAGCAGAATGAACCACTGGATCAGTCAACAAAAGAAATGGCTGAATTTTCTTGGTTTGGACTATCTGAGAAGCGTTGCATCTGAGTTTTGGAAGATTTGGTGTTCCTAGAGTTTGATAAGATTTCTGAAAACTATATTTTGACTCATTAATAATGAATGCTTTAATTATTTTTTTTGTTTTTATCTATTAAGCTTTTATTTCCTGTGATTGCCAACAGTGATACAGAATTACGAACACTTAGCTTTATAACTAAAACTTTTCTGAGTCTTACATAAATTTTAAGTAAATGTCCTGATTGGTATATTGTACCAGTGAAGCAATAAAAAAAAAGCTTTCCAGTGGATCTGAATGCAGATTACCCACCATTTCTGTTGGCTAGTGCTTGGTCCCTTCAGCACTGTTAAAAGCATGTTAATGGACCTCAAGGTAAATGAGAATCATACTCAGAAATAGCAGTTTCAGTACATACTGTTGCCATGGATGTATTGAGTTGTATTGAGTGAGTTACCAGTTACAGATGACTTGAGACAGCACATTGCGAGCATCAGCAGTGTCCTTAGATCACGATCACAAATGTGGGAGTGAACTTTGCTACATTTGATAAGACCACAGTTTTATAATGTGTTAATATCATATGTGCATATCTGTGTTTAATCTTGGCGTGATATGAATAGAAAGGTCAACACAAAAGGAAAAATAAAATTGCTAATGGGAATGAAAAGTTACTTCATTTGAGATATTTTCAGGTTGAAGGGAGTATAAGATAAAAATTCATAGAACTCTGAATTTATTTTCAGGGATGCATGGTAATCCAGCTCTACGTAACATAGGATTTGAGAAATAGTAACTGTTTGCTGTCTATAATTATGGTATTTCTTTAAAATGTGCGTGTAGAAGATTTTAGAACACTGTTATGTTACATAGCTCTCAAGTGAGTAAAAATGGCAACAGCAGCATTTGAAAGAGGATGTATGCGAGTATGTTGATAAAGGTGGCTTCAGTAGCTGATTGACTGCTCTTCAGTAGAGAGTGACTGTAGACTTTCAGGCTTTTTCTCTGTAGAGATTGTCCTTTCTCTAAAGAACCGCTGAGTGCATAAATTGTGTCGCTTCTAGCAGCTTCTCTCCCCAGTGGGTCAACTCACAATTGATGGGCTAGTCAACAGTAGCAAAGTAGTTCCCCCTTTGCCTGTTGTCCTTTTCATCTGTCCCATTCTGGTTGTATGGCAGTTGTGGCTTTTATTATCAGATACAGATTTAGCTCATGGCACCTGCAAGTATCGTCCCCTCGTGGGTTTTATAAAAAGGACAGTTCCTTGGCAGTTGTAGGCATTTAATCAGTGATTCTAGGAGATCTCAGTCAGGTTTTCCCATATTGCCCAAATGTGAGAAACGCCTGAAATCATGATCAGTGTGTCTGGGATTCATTTGTGTTTCTAACCTGCATTAGAAAGAAGAAAAACTTACAAGTTTTAGGATACAGGTTTAATTCACTCTGAGATACATAGCGTGTGACTTTAAATAATTTTATTCTTCAAATCTGTTAAACATTAACTTATAAACCACTAAATTTTGAAGTGAGCTCTATGAGTAAGCTCAGGAAAGGTTTTCCAGCTGTATTCTTTTGGAAAAAACTTGCACTGAAGGCAGCACAGTGGTGTAAACCTATTTGTTCTTCCAAAGAGCCGGGGATGGATCCTGCTTGGGGCAGTCAAAAGTAGGTACAAAAGGTCTTGTTGGCAAGGCTGGGTTTCATGTCAAGAAAATAAATCGATTATGTCCTCCTTGAAATAGTAAAAAGGGTAGGAAATGGAATTTATTTTCTACTGTAAAGTGTTATAAAGCAGGTGTCCTTTTCAGCTGGACTGCTTTCTCTTATTTACGGGAGGACAAAGGTTGATAATGCTGCTGTAATTTTTCTTGTCTCCTTGTTACTTTTGACTGTGATACTTTCTATAATGCTTCTTTGAAGTTGCTGCTCTTTTGACTGCTTTACTGCCGCTCTGGCACGCGTGAATGTCTCCTTATGGAAACTTGTCTGGAGACAAAAGTAAAAATAGTAGCTTTAAAATGGCATGGGGAAGAGTCAAGGGAAAAGATGCAAATATTAGTGAAATAATTAGAGCGACTGTTCTGCTTTAGGCGTTGTCCATCCCTATTTGTGCAGCTGATTGGAAAAAAGACAAAGCAATGCAACATTGAAATAGTTTATCTTTGTCAGCACTCATGGGTAGTGAGCTGCTACAAAGTGTTGTGCTACACAGAAATAGCCTGTCCTGCCCCAGTCTCTTCTCTGGCTAATTTATATTGAGTAGTAGGAACATCAGCAAATCATGGGAGGTAAAGCTGAAAGGTAGTTGGTCTTCTCGAGCTTTTGGTGCAGGAAAAGGATTAGCAGCAACTCTATCTTGTTTACATTTGTTACATTTCATCTCTTGCTGCTGTTTTTAGTATTTCTTACTAACTGGATTTATGGTGAGTTTTAATGGGATTTTCTAATCCTGAACTGTTTCTTAGACAAGGTGTTTTTGAAAAATCTTGTGTTATTTGCTGAGTCTCCTTTAATAAATAGAATTTTAAAAACATTTATTTTCTGGTTGCTCTGCATGGCTGCTAGTTTAATTTATTAATAGAACATTTTGTGTAGAAATATTTAATTTGGGACCTAATCTGAAGTCCTTGCCACGTGTGACATGTGTGACACAGATATTGCCACTGCTGTGTCACTAACATTTTGTAATGCCTGCTCTTCCTTTTATTTGGCACACACTAAGTGGAAAGAGCCCTGTACTTTATACAGAATGAGTAGCAGTTCAGGAGTCAGTGTAGTGTTCAGGGAGGATGACAGCAGGGAGAATGAAGCTTGCTGATGCTCAGTATGGACATACACTGTCCATATGGACTCTGGGTGCTGTTGTGACAGTGTATACTGGGACAGGTCTGGAGGACTGCCTTTGCCAGAGGAGCATTCCTGTGTAATATTTATTACATAATGTTCTACTTGCATTAGTTCTTAAAAAAAAATAAATAGTACAAACATATGTTCATGTGCAACTTGACTGGAAGTTGCTGCTTCATTTGAGAGAGGCCAAGAAGGAACCATTATGAAGTCAAAAAATTGTTGGGCACATCATAATTACCATTGTCCCAAAGCATTTCATCACTTGAGTGAAGAAACCCCACCTTTTCCATTTGTGATGATTTAGCTTCCAGATTAACTGATCAGATAAAATAATTCATATTGTATAACTGATGTGTGTCCTGTAACTTTCTACTTGTTTCCCCTTGTTTTGAAGTACACTGTTTTCCTATTAACATAAACCCCTGCTCTAGTATTTCTCATTGTAGTTTTTGTGCTTGCAAAGTTGGGACCTGAGTTCATGTCCCCAGTCTGCAGTCCTCTCTGAACCTGCCATCTGATCGTTCCAGAGTGCAGACGAGGTAGGAAGTTGAGACACCAGCGCTGACATCTGGGTTTGCATTAAAATAATGCCTAGTTCAACTAACCTAGCAATAATAAAGTGCTTTAAAATGGCTGCAGATGTAATCCTGCCTACTCAAAGACATCTCACTGGTAGCACATTAGAGAGGATCGGTAGTGTAGTTAGGAGTTGGATCCTTGCCAGTAGATGGAAGCATTTTTTTAGCATCTCTTCATGCTTTGAGCTTTTTCTGCATTTTTTTAACATAGTATCAAAATTGCTTCTTTTTCCATCTCTTTCCATTTATTGTAAGCTAAACTAATTTGTGTTAGTCCAGATTACTTCCATTTGATGTTATAAACATTTTTTACATTCTTTTTTTGTGGAAGATATTTCTAATTTTATATTTTTAGAGCTCTTTTCTTCTATTCTTCATCCTCTATTCCGGGCACGTCTCCGCTTGTCAAATTTCTCTTCAATTTCTGTTTAGCTTTTGCAGTAATTGGCAGTCACCCTCGTGGAGCTCCTGAGGGAAATCATACACGTGGGGTATAACCAAGCAGCACCTGAGTGATACCACTGTAGGGCAGGAGACAGCAGAGTTCAGCCAACCATCATCAGAAGAGAGAGGAAACTGTGAAATGCTCAAGGCAAGCAAACTGGAACAGCAGACACTAGGCCTCCTTCATTTATAATGATCTTAGGTCTCAGAAGAACATAATCTTTAGGTGGAAATGTATGTATTGTTTTCAAGTGTGATGGAACTGTTTTTTTAGCAGCGTGAATGAATTGTGAAAAACCTAATAATCACTAGGTTATACATTGTTGTGAATATCCTTGACTTTCCTTTGTAGTTATTCCTTTAGTCCTTTATTTTTATTTTAATATAATTCTCCTACAGTAGCTTCTCATTGGAAAAAGAATTTGACTCTGGTGTCAACTTGTTAATTTTTTTCAGGAAACCCAAACCTTATAATTTACTTTTTTAAAAAATTGCATTTTGTTGAAATAATATTCCATTCACATCCGTGAGCACACTTTGATTGTTGCATTGATCGTTGTACAGGGAAATGGCTGTCGAGTGTAAATGTTGAATTGTAAACAAAAAAGCTCTAGGACCTCCAGATAATATCTCTTCAAAGTTTCCTTTGGAGACTGGTAGCGATTGATTGGATCTGTGTTCTTCTGCGTTGAGTGGTTACAGACAAAAAAGTTATTACCTGGGAAGAACAGAACAAGGGAATTGGATCAGAATAAACACAATGAATAATAAAGCTGCACTGTTGCCCTGAATAGTGCTTGTTGGCTCAGAGTACTGGTAGCAGCACAGCACCCTTAAGCTGTAGGTTGCCAGGTTTGATCCATTTCTGATTGGTAAAGACTGAAGTTTGTGGTTAATGTATGACCAGGTGGTTCATGTGAAATGTGTTTGATGTTCACGATGCAGTTGACAGGCCTTGTCCTAAATCACAAACAGAATTGTCATTAACTGATCCATGGTTTCAAAGGGGTCATGAAAACGGGATCATTCTCCTCCACCTACAGGCCAGGAGGGGACATGGTAGTGGCACACATAACCTTGCCTTGCTTCCATAGGTACTTCACATCCCTTTGAAAAAGCTTATAATTCTCAAGCCTTACAGTGCAATTAAATTTTCCCTCAGCTCCATTTTTGCATGCATATGAAGCCTATCTGAAGAAATTTTTAATTTAACAACTTCTACTGTTTCCCAAATATCCCATGTTCATCCTAGCTTATAGAGGTAGAAATATACATGGCATCAGAAATTTTACTTGCTTCCAGGAATGATTCTGTTGGCATACAAAGCTGTGGGCTTTTGTTCTGAGTTTGGAAACAATACTATTAAGAGTGCTACTGTTCAGTTTATTGGTTTCCTGGAATTATGACTGTAGCTTATTTATGAAAAGAATAATAAACAACCCTGGGAAAATAGTAGTATAACACTGAATATTGCTTTCATGCAGAGAGAACTGATTTTTTTTTCCCAGCTCTGTTCATTTTGCTGAAGTTTTAAGATTTTTTTTCTAACATATGCTGCTGCTTCATCACAGCACTAGCAAGTATTTCAACTACCTAACAGGTCAAATACCAGCACCAACAGACCTTAAAACATGTATTTAACTTATCACACTCCTTGTTCTTGTTGCACCACTGGTCATAAACTTCTCTTTTCTTTGCTTGTGGTTGTGTTGGGTTTTTGACCTATGTTGCATGTGAGAATGCAGCCTGTGAAAATAAGCACCTGACTGATAGAAATGCTGTAGTTAGGAAAACAAGGCAGTTTCTTCTGGAGACTCTTTTTGCTTCGGTCCTCCCTGCTATTGAAGATTGATGCCATTGTGGTTTTTGAGAGAAGAAGCCTTTAGGAAAAGAAGGGAGCTGGAGATTGCAGGGGGAATAATTTGAAGACAGCACCAGTTGTTTAGCTGTAACAAAATCAGTGGGAAGCTGATGAATGCAGTTTACAGAATTCAGAGGACTGTGAATTTTTGTTGAGTATCAAAGCTACTAGCTCTTTATTTTTGGAAGGCCTATTGTAGTGTAATATAATTAACTTCAGAGGCTAGTTTTATAAATTAAGTGTTACAGTCAAGGTCATCAGGAATACAAGGACACTTGGAGTTGCTGTCTCACTCTGTGGGTTTACAGTTAAATGAAGACTAATAGTAAGTAGATAGCAATGTGGTTTTTATTAGCAGCTTTTTTTCACCAGAATATTGGAGTCCAGTAGTGGCATAGTACATAGATCCCTGAATTTAAACCTGCAAATGTAATCCAGATAATTTGAAGGCTTGCAGCATTTGCCAAAAGTGCCTGTGCTAGCTGCAATCATCCGTTGAAAAACATGGTTTGTGGCAGAATTACCAATCATAAAATACATGTTTATATTTTCTTTCTAGGATCAAGTAGAACACACTGATTCAGCAGAACTGGCTGGTTGTGCTGCAGTCATCATGAGTAGGCACAGGGTCATTCGTTTCTTAACATATGTATAAGAGAAAAAGGTAAGAGGCAAGTTCTGCTTCAGAATGTAACGATTCAGGGGTATGTACTTGAACTGCATGTATTTTCCTGTATGCTTATGGATACATATTTATATACATACACCTCTATATGTGGATATATAGCTTATATAGAAGATGATGGAGTATTTTTAGCATTTTGTTGTTTTGGTTTTTATTGAGAGCAATTGCCTTGTTTTAGAGCAAAGATGTGTCTTATTTTGTTTGGGGGAAGAAAAAAGTGAGCAAAATCTTTCTTCCTCAGTCTGTGCTGTGGGCAGATCTTATTAGTTAAAACTACAGCTATTGCTGAACTCTGAACAAGCTGTTCTCTATAGCAAAGGTGCTTGACTTCTTCCTCCCAGGGGCAAATAACACAAAGATCACTAAAGGGAGCTGGGACAATATGTGGACTTGACCATTGTTTCTCAGGGTTGAAGGAAGTCCTCAGGAGCACTAGTTCTAATAAATTAATTTGTCCAGTTGATATGTAATTCCATGTTGTCATGCTATGGGAAAATGACTTTTCTGGATGTCTTCATTTTTATCAGGATGAATGAGCAATGTTTGGTTTCAGTTTGATGATGCCCCTTGTGCCTTTCACCTTAGGAGTCTGTCATATATAGTTTTGGTGAGGACAACAATAAACTACTTGAGTATTGTGTTTAATAAGAGTTTACTGAAATGTGTATATTCACAGTTTCATATTGAAAGAGTAGTCTACACTGGGCAGCGTGATAGAAAGTCCTGAGATCTTATTCTGGTTCTTCACATCCTCTCTGATTTTTAGGCCTTTGCTATGAGGCCAATAGTTGGTATTATTTCCTTTTGGTGCATTTTTTATTATAAAGTTTTATTATAAAGTTCTAATGTGATTGTGTGTTGGTCACCCATTGTTAGGGTCAAGAAAAGACCAAAGGCTATCAGTTCCAGTGGTGAAAAAATCTTGAGGGTAATTTAGGATGTGCAGTACAGAATATCATGGGTTGCATAATTCCTTATCTTAAGAGATCAAAACAAATACACGTCTGGCTGCTTTGCAGGTGTAACACAAGGCCTATCTCTTTGTACAGTTCATTTTCCAAGAAGAAGCTGGCATGTGGGATATCTGAGCTGTCTGAGAGGCTGTCTCCAAGGTTAAGCCTGGTCAGAATACCATCTAATTTTAAGGAGGGTTTTTTTGTCCTTTACTTCTGTCTGCTTCCCTCCCCACTAATCAGTTAAACTTTGTCTTATGTCTAGATGCTATGATGACTAGGACAGTAATTCTGGATACATGTGACACAGACGTTCTGGTACATGCACTTTTATATTTAGACATTAGGAGAGAGCACAGCACGTAAGCTTGATAAAACATAAGTTTTAGAGATGAAGAATATGATAAGTCCATGCTGTTGTATGAAGAAATTGATAAGTAAAGCACAGAGTTTCAGAATAATGCTTGAGCTGTGATCCAAGAGGAGCTTGAAAATAATGATTGACAGGCTGCATGTTTTTGCCATGACAGACAGGAGACAACTCTGCAATGGGCAACAAGTGACTGGGTTCTGAACTTACGGTACCAGTGGGTGGTAGCCATTGTATTCTCCTTTTTGGATACAGAATTTTTAAAAAAAAATAAGCACCAGCTATTTAATGTAAGGTTTTGCCTACAATTAATCTTTTCTGCCAAATTGTTGCATGGAGGACTGTATTTTTGAAAAACCATCTTACGCTTTTCAACGGTTCGGTGATTTATGTCTCCTTTCTCCTGGCACAGTATACTCTTCTTCATATTGTTCATCCCAATGTATAGGTCTTCTTTTTGGCAGCATACAGCTAAAATTGCTATTGAAATTTCTTCCTGATTTGCTCATGTTTTTATTCTCACTTTTTCAATGTCTGACTTCTGTGCTTGCTCGACAGCTTCTCTCCATGCCATGGCTTGAAATAGTCAAGCAATACTAAAGAGTTTCACAGTTATCAAGGATCCTTAAAAAATGTCATTTCAACCTTTGTCCTAAGAGGAAGTTTGGGACTAGAATAATTCTAAAATTGTTCCAAACTTTTATAGTGGTTCCTGTGAGCTACAATCAAAGTTTCCAAAGACCTGTAAAGGAATATGCTTGGTTTTATTTATGTTGGGTATTTAATAAAACTATTCAAAATAAAATGAAATTCTAAAACAGGGAGAAAACAGCTACCTGGTTATTATAGCATGCTGTGTTAGTGCATTTTGTGGGTTTTGTTTTGATCTTGTGTTGCTGGCTGTGCAGAGTTGAAGCGTTAGATCTTAAACAGGCAAAAATAAGAGTTGCTGACAGTGTGTTGGTCAAGAAGCACTGTGGGTATCTGTTAGGAACATGAGTACTTGTCTTCCTTCTCTGTCAGGAAGAGGGCAGTGAGGACTTTTGTGGGTTTGGCAGTGTGTTTTGCCCTTGGACAGAAAGTTCTGGAAAAGCTTGGGGGGTTGTTGTGTTCTTTTATATAACAATAATAATTTTAGATATTAGACCTGAAGATTTGCAGCTGACCTTTTCTGAGAAATACCTGCTTGCATAGACAATGAGATCTCATTTAGAGTGGCTGTCAGCTTAGTGATTGTGAGTTTAAAAATAAAAGATTCTCCACATATCCTGGTATATCAGTGAGTGAAATAACAATAATGATATAAAAGGTCTTTTCTCTCCTCAGTTTGGACTATGAGCGTCCATCGGTCTGGATTTTAACTCATTGCATGTTTGTGCACCAGTATTTGAACTTCAGAATTCCTATGGTTGCATATGTTTGTTTACACATATTTCTCTCTCTTTAGAATTTTTAAAAATATAGAAAAAATCCCTCTGTCATATTGGTCCAAATTTAAACTCACAAATATTAGATAATACAGATGCTAATAAAATAATTTCACAGAAATGCTATGAAGTATTAACCACATTGGGATTGTAAGGAGTGGTAACAAAATTCTAAGTCTTCTTTATATGCCCTTGTTATTGTTAAACACGTAGTTTTCTGAGTCTGAATATTTGTATTTTTCTAAAGTTATAAAATCACACTTGATATAAAGTTTAAAAGCCAAACCCTGACTGAAGTCAATAAAAATTATTAAATTTATTATGAACTACTAACACTGCTTTTTCATTAGGCATATCTTGTTTCTGATTCGTATGACAATAAAAAAACAGCTAATACAGGATTAAATTTAGGAAATGTTAGGGGCAAATGTGGCTTATGTTCTGTTTACTCCAGTGTGCATGTATTTGAGTTAGTTTTGAAGTAATTTTATCAGGTTTCAGTTGGGTTTTGAAGTTGTATGAATGGTCAGGTCTGAATTTTTCTAAACATTTGAAAGTTAGACAAAATCAAAATGCAGTGGTGTAAAGAGTTACTTAAAAACATGTTTTCAGCAGCTGTATGATCAGTGTAGCATTCCTTCCCCATCAATTTGCTTGTCAGTAATCATCATCTTCTCTAAAATAAGCAAAGCAAACAAAAAAATCAATGCTTGTAACCTATTTCTTTGGAGCCACTGATATAATAGAGTTTGTGTTTGTGTCCCAGCGAATGCCTTGACTGGATGCCCTTTTTCAGTATGAAAGTGCATGGAAATCTGAGTGTGGTGGCTTCAGACTGTCACAGTTTAACTCTGTGGAATACAAAAATTTTGTATGGCACTTTCCAGTCTGGCAGTGCTTCACTGGCAAGTACTCTGCATCACTGACCTTAGTAGCAGGACTTTGCCCAGGAATAATTATTCATATCTTCATCAATATTTTGCTAGACTGGAATGTCATCATTATAATGTAAATTAAATATATTATAAATGGATGTGAAATTATGTGGTGTTTTGTAGAAGACAGTCTTACTATAGGAGTTGAAACAAGGTGGAGGCAAAAGTGCAAGAGAACTTCCAAACTCTTGCAGTTTGGATGTAGTCTGGATGGATTTAGTATCTGTATGTCTAGGGAGAAGCATCTGCTTTTAAAAATCATTTTGATTTAATTGAAATGTGTGTGGGAAGTGTAATTGTTTCAGTTAAAATGGTATGAAAAAAATTGAATACAATGACTTGGTGGGCAGATTGGGTAGCTCAGGAAGACCTTACAGTAGGTGTTTATGTGATTAAAGAGTGCACTCTATCAGTTAGAGGTCAGAGCCTGGCTTTTGGTAGAGAATGTAAAGTGTTGAGTTTTTTTTAGATTTCTGAAAATGCAGCCTTTGATCAAGGTGGGCAGCTCCTCCATTGCTTCTGTTATAATCTGTGCATCTGTGTACAGTAAATGATACGGCCAGTAATCTGTTTTCCTTGCAGAAGGAGTTAGTGTTGAAATCCCAGAGCAGAGGACAAATCTGGGAGTTTGTAAGGTGACAAGTCTAGTTTATCTCTGAATTTCTTTGCAAAATGGTCTTTTTTTGAGCGCTGCTTAGTGCAATTTCTAAGTTGCTGTTATGCCAATTATCTTTAAAATTGACTTTTTTGTATATATCTTTAAAACATAATTTAATCTGATTATATTAAATAGCAACATATTTATGTTGTAACATGATCATTTTTTAAAAACACCATGTGTCGAATTTGAGGTCAACCTTAAAAACTTGAGCTCTGCATTTTGTGGTATTTTAATGCATGATCTTTTTGTACCAATAACCTAATTGTAGCTGTTGCCAACAATAAACACAAAGCTGTATTTAATGTTGTAGTAATTGAAATAAAACTGGTTGATGTTTTCCTCAAATCCAGGATACTATGGAGGTAATGTTAAGGCATAGTTTTAAATTAGAAACTTCCTCTGACATGTTTCTCGTGTCTGTTGTATCTCTGGTGTAAAAGAGCAGGTTTTTAATTGAGCTGGAGTCTAGCTCTTAGGTCTAACACTGTTTCTTACTGCAAAACAAAGTTCTTACCCTCTCCTTCTCCATTTCCTTGTTTCACAATACTGAAGGCCAACTCTGAGGAGAATAAGGCTGTTTCGGATGATGTTCAGAGAACAGATCAAATCAAGGTCTCTCTTTGTGGTATCTAGGTTATGGCACACATTTCTCAGTGGAATACCTTCACTGGTAGGGAATGGTTTTAAGAAATGAATCAGGGTGTCTTGTTGCTACAAGTCTTCGGTAGCAAGATGACTATATTTTGCTGTTAGGGCAAAAATGTTCTTCATTATGTCAAGTTGTAGAAGGATTGGGATTGGGTTTTTTTGTTTGGTTTTTCTGTTTTGTTTTTTTCTCCCATGTCATCTTCCTTTCTAGCCTTGAGAGTATTCTGTTTTGATGAGACTATTTACTTCTGGGCGTTTTGCTAGATTTCTAGTGCCTGCCTTTCAGGGAAATGAGGATTATTAAAGCAGGCATTTTAAGAGCTAGCACAATGCAAGAAACACCACCCATTAACTCCTTTAACAACTTTTATAAGTATGAATCTTTGAAGCATCTCTGGAAATGAGTGACGCAGCATACTGCTAGCCTAGTAGGCATTAAAAAAACAGAAGCACAAAGAGATTAAACTCCTTGTTCAAAGCCACACAAGCTAATCGGCGGTAGCACGGGACTGAAAACTGGATCTTCAGGCTGTTAGGTGGCTTTCTGGCTCTCTAGCCTGTTGTTTTCTGACTGGTGTTGGAGCAGTTTTGCTCTTACCATGATCCTGATGGTTAGACACGTTAATGATGGCATTGCACTGCCGTCATCATTTGGGTTTTGAAATATCTTAAAGGCTATTGCTGCCTTTGACAGCTCAGTTCAAATGCTCAGGTGGAGGTCAGTGTTTTCCTGGAATGTAAGAAGCTGAGGCAATGCCTTCAAATGCTTAGAGGAGCATTGATAATAAGCTGCGAGGGCAAAAGCATGTGACTGGGTTTGACGTTGTTCAGTGCATTATTGTTAAACATATCTTTGCTCACCTGACATCTTTGCTCCAACTGACACAGGTTTGCAAACTCAGTTTGCTTAGCACTCTTTTCATTCATCTGATGAGGAGATTTTCTGTTGCTGTGACAGCCAGCGTGTAAAAATGAACCTGCATTCTTCAAATGCTGTTGCTGCAGACACCTGGTTCACATCAACACATTTACTTTTTCGTTTGTGTATGGCAGGATTTTTAAAAACATTATTTTGTAAGTGTTTGCAAATACTATGATCTTTTAAAAAGTCGGGATTTTGCTTAAATTTTAACATTTTTAAAAACATATTTATAAGCTTGGGAGACTGGAGGTAATAAAATCCCAAGCAAGTTTGGGGAGGTTGTTAATCTGAACTAAGCAAGATAAAGCACACAAATAATTTTCATTCCTGGAAAATATTTTTGATTTATGCATGCAATGTATGTAACATTTGATTTACAGATTACTTCTTTTCCCCTTAAATCAGGGCAATATGTAATGAAATGTTGCTGACTGAAGGTTAAATATATGATTGTAATTTGTTCTCTGGCAGGTTCAGACAAGAATCTGGTGGTCTTTCCCTGACAAATGGAGAACTATTTCCAAGCAGAGGCATACAACCTCGATAAGGTTTTAGATGAATTTGAGCAAAACGAAGGTGAGTAGTTTTGAACAAGATTGTAGATGCACATTAGATGTATTCTACAGAGATCACCACTGAAACGGGAGAGATCTGTGATACCCCTTTTGGATTTGAGTTGCAAATTAATCTCAGAATTTGCAGATAAACATCTGTTAATTTTGCATGCTGTATCTTCAGCATTAGTAGTATTTTCTTCTGTTTCCATTCATCTTGTTTACTTTATAAATATTTCTTGCTCCTTTAATAGAAAATCTTCCACACATTACTTAAAGAAAGGTTTTGTGAAGCTTAATCTCAGTGGAAATATTTTAATAATTTATTTTAAACAAATTAGGCAAAACTTATTTTAAGCTGCTTTTGCAGTTTTGGGAGACTCGAGCATAGAAGTGTTTTATTAGGTCACATAAATCATATAATGAAAGTTATTGCATTTCAAGTATTAAATTTTTTCCTTAGTCTAATTGCTACTCTGTGCTGTCAAGGAAGTTGAACACTTTATGTGAGTGGGAATCTTTCTAGGCATTTCTAGCCCTCCAAAGTATATTGGTCAATAGTTTAAAGTTGCTTGTGCAAATTCAACCCGGTACTAATTAGAGTGGCTCTACACTTTTGAGTTCCAGAAACATTATGCAATTACACTACTCATGGTTGCTCAAGGGTGTTAGTTATGGCAGATATGTTTTACTGCTGTACCCATATTTCAACACCTCTGCATTTATATTTGGGTCATTCTAATGCAACAGAGCTAATAGAACCTGTAGTGCTAATAGGACAGTAAGTTCTCTTAACTGTTTTTTTTTTCAGATGCTGCTGTTTCACCTACACTACTGGGTGCAAAGTGGAATCAGATTCTAGATCCACCTTCTCGTCGTCTGTCCTTTAACCCGACTGTGGCCAATGTGAATGAAACTACAACTAATGAATGTCAACAGAAATTAAAGTCTTTCTCCTTGTCCCATTCAGTGACTACACCAACAGGAGGAGGGGATCACTGTGCTAATGGCAAGGATTTTAGCATAAGCCCAGAGACCCCAGTCATGTGGATCGATGATCAGGCAGCAGCAGATGATCAGTTGATTAAAAGAAATAGCAATCGGGATGATCAGTGTAACACTGTGGAAACAGGAGAAAAGAAATGCGGGAATATAGCTTGTGTGCCAGAGGAGAAAAATGTACTAGTGGTGGCAGTCATGCATAACTGTGACAGAAGAACACTACAAAGCGGCGATTTGCTGGATTGTAAAAATTATAACAGTCAGTCCCTAATGGACACTATTAGCTTTACACTGGATAATGAAAACCGACAGAGTGCTCAGTTTAGTGTTACTGTAAATGGATCCACGGAAGAAGATACAGACACAGAAAAGCAAGTGAATCGGCTGTGCACTGAGGATGACTCTGTAAGTCGTTTGATTAATGCTTCATCAGAAAGCCTGACTGTTGCATGCCCCTCCTCTCGATTAAAGGATGATTTTAATATGAGTAAAGATTCACTGTTTTCAGAAGCTCCAACTGCAGGGATTAATGCAGTGACTTTACAGAGACCAGGTGATGGTACTGTTCCAATGCAAGAAAATTGTGTATCCGTTGAAAATTTTACTAGTAAAGCCATTCCTCTGGAAGCTAAAAACTCTTCTTCTGGTTCAAGTAATGGAAGCTTAATCATAGAACAGGAAACAACCCAACAGTTACAGTCTAGGCTGTCTGGGCTCACCGAAACTTGTCAACCTAACGTGTCTGGAAGTGGCAACTACAAGGAATGTGTTGCAGAACATTTTGCCCCTGAGGATGTCAAGGTCACTGAGAGCGAAGTCATTGAATGTGATAAAAATCTCGGCACAAGGGAATTGCCCAGCACAGCGGAGTGTGACCCTGAATCTCAGATGACGACTAATTGGGAACTGACAAAGTTGAATGAGATGAATAGTAAGCAAACTCTGGGAGAGAATGAAAGACTTTTGCAGACAAAACAGCCTGATGAGGCATGTAGTAATAGTAAAGAAGGTGGAGATGGGACTGTGGAGGCAGGCATAGACTTAAAAGGGACTGGTATAGATGAGCTTGAAGGGTCCAGTCTTTCTGATGTCATGGCTACATCAGCAGCAAGCTCTCTGTCTAATGGTTGTGATTCCTATGGAATGCAGAACCCAGTTGTTACTCATGTTCCAAAGACTTTACCCTCCAAGGAAGACTCAGTAACAGAGGAGAAGGAGATAGAGGAGAGCAAGTCAGAATGTTACACTAATGTGTATGAACAGAGAGGAAATGAGCCCCCAGAGGGGAGCGGTCTTATTTTAAACAGCACTAGTGACCACATAAAGAAAAATTATTTACATAATCTTTGTAGTCAGGTTTCATCCATACAAGGGCAAACTTCACCAAAACCAGTGACTAGTCTGCAGTCTATCAGTGTTCCTTTTGGTGGTGCAAGACCCAAACAACCCACGAATCTTAAACTGCAGATTCCGAAGCCATTATCGGACCACTTACAAAATGATCTTGTTCCCCCAAATTGTGGAGGTAATAGTAAAAACAAGAATGTCTTTGGTAAGACACACTTAGGTGATACAGCAAACGTGTTTCCTGGTGAAACATCTTTAAATTCCTCTGTTAGTGATACTAATGGGGAACATTTGGAAGAGTATGAATCTGGAGTCTCTAGTAGTCCGTGCCTTGCAGTAGCCCCAGATAGTCCAGATAATGATCTCAGAGCTGGTCAGTTTGGAGCTCCAGCCAGAAAGCCTTTTACAACTTTGGGTGAGGTGGCTCCAGTTTGGGTTCCAGATTCTCAAGCACCAAACTGTATGAAATGCGAGGCCAGATTTACATTCACCAAAAGAAGGCATCATTGCAGAGCTTGTGGGAAGGTAAGTTTGTATTTGGTGAGTAAATGCAAAGCACCCCTTTTTTTTCTGATACTGCACAAAATCACATCAGAGGATTTCCTAAGCCTACTGGCTATAGTTACCTGTGGCATCTCTAAAGAGCCGTGTTAGAAACTCCTTTTTTTCCTTCACAAATCAAAGCTCTGATCTATTTAGGATTCTAATAAAGAATAACTAATTGTTATTATTAACCGAAATAATTATTAGCCCGTATGAGCAGGGTATTTCTTGATTGCAACAATCAACATCATTGAATTCATGTCAAACTGCTATAAAATGGCTAAGTGCAGGAAACTAGCTGGCAGAAATTACTGTGTCAATAATCCCATTAAAGATACTGAAACATATTGATGTGAATTGGAAGCGTGCTGTTGAACTGCTGGCGTCCTGGCTGGTTTAGGTGGCTGATCAGCTCTGTTCTTTTAAGTCGTCTTTACTAACTTTTCTCATATTGCTTACATTATTTTAAAGAATATACATTTGCTCCTGGAAAAAATACAGCAAATTATCTCTAACCTGATACATGTACACGTGGCGAGAAATTTTGTAATGAAGACAACTAGAACATAATTTCTGTATCATTTTGTGTTGTGCATGAAATATTTTATTGTTGACTTTTTTTTTTAAAGTTTTATATATGTGCCAACTAGGTCAACACAAATTTTTATGTGGCAAGTTCATGGTAAATGAGCAGCTTGTAAAGTATTTCCAAATACTGAAATACAAGTCAGTGGCACACGGGAAGTAGGAACTTAGAAAAAAGTATGATGATTCAGAAATGGTCAACTAACACTCTTGTCAAGTAGATATTCATGAATATTTTTGAGATTAAAAAAATACTAAAACCCACTAAAAACTAGAGTAATAGTAACTTTGGTTCATTTAGGCTCTATCCAAAGGTTTCTGGTGTTGACTGAAAAACCTCCTGACTGCTATGGGCGATATCTTTTGCTGCCAGAAGAGTGCAGGGAAGCAGAATGACCTGAACAAAGGATCTGAAAGAAGCAAATATATCTGGAAAGCTCAAACCCTTATGCCGCTTGTTTCTGGAAGCAGCCTAGCAGAAAACCCAGGCCTGCTCCCCCGTAACAAACTGTGTATGTGTCCCATTTGTCCCTTTAGTTAGCAAAATGCATAGCATGCAGTCTCTTCACTGCAACACCAGATAAGTAGATTTTACTCAAATTTGATCTTGAGACATGCTGAAACATCCTTTCCAGGGCACTTTTAAAGCATACATTCATTGTGCACTGGTCCTGGACTTCCAGTTGCTTGCTCCTGCCCATCCTCTTGCAGGCTGGTTGCAGTGGAAGTCCTGATGTGGAGCTAGTAACCACAGGTGACCAATAAGCATCATATGAGGTACAGGCCTACCTTTTGTGTGCCTTTTGGTTAATATCAAAGGGCTCAGTTTCTTTGTCATTGCAGTTAAAGAGAATCTGTAAGCCATAAAAGTTAAAGGAATATCTGTCATTCTAGCCTTGATGTATTAACTTATACTGTCAGTTATTTAGGTCATGCTTTTGTTTTTTGAATTCAACAAATATGACTACAATTTTCCTTTACAATAATGTGTTCTGTTTGTTTTTGTGTTTTAAACAAGTTCATTGCTTGGTTTTAATTACTTTCCTGTAATGACTGAAGGCCTGAATTACAGAAATGAGCAGCAGAAAATGAAAGTATCTGTAAACAAAATGGATAAAACATGCCCAGACAGAGCAAGGCCACAAAATGTAGTGCTTTTTTTTTTCTTTATTTTTAAACTACTGAAGACAAGCCTTGAGAAGAACAACCAGCATTGTTTTGGATGATATGTGGGGAATGGATAAAATAAAAGGTCCCTTGCTCTGCAGACAAACTTGTTTCTCAGATGTGAAAAATACATCATGTATTAGTATTTAACATTCTCAGAGTGTTCTTACAATAATCCTCAGAATGACTTGTTTCTAGAAGCTTTTGTTAGCTAATGTTGTCTGGACCAAATTTGCACACATGCAGTTAAAAGATGTGGAAGAAAATTCTGGGTTTTCATACCTTTTTTTTTCTCTAAAAAACATCAGTCATTAATAAATGCTAAGAGCCAGTGTAAGTCAAATAATAGTTGGTACTTCCTGCAAATTGCTTTACAGCACTTAATTCCTGTAACGATTCCAGGAGGAAAGAGACATAAGGCTTCGACAGGCAAGCTCTGATGACTCTAGCTGGAGTAGCTTGAGACATGGCTATTCTCAGCTGCCTGCTCTTGCTTTCTGGTTAAGATAACCATCCCCAGAGCAAGTTATGTTGACTGTGTACCTGTGGTGTAGGTAACTACTGAATCTCAGTGATGCTTCCACTGTTTCGATTAAATGTATGAAACTGGGGACATAGTGTCTTTGGCTCTTGCAATGAATTGTTTCTAGGGGAAGTCATGGAACTAAATATTTTTGAAATTTTTTTAAGTTTTATTAGCATCACAGCATATTATTGTGGTAGGGGTATCTGTTTCATTTGGGAATGCAAACTGCATTTAAAAATAGTTGAGTGGCACCTGGGAAGTCTGTTTCAGTTTTTAATTTCAGGATAATAATTGCAAAATTAATGGAAGACACAGACCTCAAGGGAGTGGTAGAAAGTAATACACTTATAGTAAATTTTGTATTAAGAACCTGAAGAATGTGTGTGAACACATTCCTACATTTTACCTTATGCATTTATGTTATTTTCTATTGTCAGATGAAACAATCATCCTTGATAGGAAAACCAAAAATTTGTATGTTATCTTTTTACTGACAACCAAAACTATATTTTTTCACTAAAATACAAAAAAATCACCAAACCACCTAGCAACTAATGCTTTAACAACTCCCAGTGAACCCGAGAACCCTAGTAACATAAAAACTTGCTTTGACACTGCTATGTTTTTTATAGTATGATATACTGAGATAATGGCTTGGTGATTGTTAATAACAAGGCTGAATTGTCGGTTTTGCTGGTTTGTCTTCTTCCTCTGCATTACTACAGTTAGAAGACTGATGCAGCCTGAGAGAGGATGTGCAGGTGTTCTGTCACTGCTTCTATTTTCTCTTTTAATATTTAGATCATAGTACTTGGGAGCTTTGCTGAATGCACAATGTCTTGTTTGATAAATTAGGTATTAATTTACGTTGGCCCTTCATTTATGGTTGAAGACATTGATTTTTCCACGTTCAATACTAAACTTCTGACTGGAAGTTTCTCCCAGAGAACTGAAACGAGGTCAAATGTCTCTAAAATATGCTGTGGTGCTGTTATTAATATTCCCTAGAATGCTTGTGAATTGGGTTAAGGTATAAATGCAGAAATCAGATTTTTAAAGGACATATGCGAAAGGGTTGGTTTTATTTTTGCATGAAAATGCCAGTGTATGCACACTTGTATTGTGTTTCTGAAATGTTGAAGCTGACATAATTAGGGAACATTAAAACTGGTTGAGATGAGACAGGGTGAACTCTTCTTTCTTCACATTCAATTTTCAGCTTTCACGATGAACTCGGAGCTTATTTTATATGTGCTTATTTTAAACACTTGTCACTAGAAGGTAACAGCCTGCAAAGCGGTCGTAGTTTTTACTTTACCTTTTACTTTTAGGTAAAGACTTTACCAAGTCTTTAACTTGGTTGAAATTTAGTTAGGCTTACATATATATAAATGTGTGCAAATCCTATTTAGTTTCTTGTCTACAGAAATATCGCTGTTGAAGTGATGATTGAATAATTTTTTGGATTAAGAAAAACATTACAGATCATGATAACGCATAGTGAATTATAGATATAATATCCACCTATAATTAAAATTTGAAATTATCTTTGGATATCTGAACTCATTTGTTAGGTAGCTGCTGCTGTTTCTATATTTCCCAAGTGTGACTTTGCCTTTCTGCATGAAATGAGTGTTCATCAGTATCTTCACGTCACCTGAACAATAACCCTGAGGAAATACTGTTTTTTGAAGGAAATTATTATTATTTAAAACAAATAAGAAACCATTAGGGCACCCTGATGGGTATGTTCTGCAGGATTTTGAGATTGTAATTGCTATTGTAGGATCATATCTGCATACAAGTGTTTGTTTTGGTGCACCAGCCATGCTCATGTTTCAATGGTTTTGCTTGTCTGGAGGAAGCCTCAAGACTGTTTCCTGCCCAGGAATGGAGAATTGTTAGAGCTGGGTGAGGGGAGAAGCACTGGCAATGCAGCTGCATCTCACCAGCAGGTTCTCCTCCCTTCTTAGCAGCCAGTGTGTGTAAAATGCAGTTCCTGATTTTGCTGTAGCGTTGTGATGCTGTAGTGTTTGTAATCCTGTAAATATGAGCTTTTTTTCTTTTGTATATAAATGGAACAAGAATTTCTTGCAGTACCAGTGTCATTCAGCTTTTTAAAATGTCTTGGTTTATATGTTGAACACTTACACCATTTTGATACATCGCTGTCCACTTCAGTCTCAACGGAGAAATACCTTGTTATATATGAACAGATTAAATAGTGAGAGTTGCTCATGTAGATGAACTGCCCTGCTGCAGATAAAAATGACCTTTTTGAATTTATCTGTGCCATAGAAATCTCTTCTGTAGAGAAAAATTGTGCATTTACACATAGCTGATTCTAGAAAGCACTTACACTTTGTCTAAGACTGAAAATAATTCCCAAGTTGTTAACTCTATAAGGATTTTTAAGGTGGTAGGAATTTATTAACACATTGTCATTTATCCCAAACATATTTTAAAAACACCACAGTGCAATATCAGGACAACATGCATTTATGTGTTCCACCTAATGCTGCTTCATCAGGGTTAGTAGGAAAGGCACCCTGGGCAGGTATTGGTCACTGTTGCTTGATTGGGAAAATACTGCTAATTTACCTCCTTATTTTGCATGTCTAGAGCTTTACAGATATTCTCTTGTCCAAAACCATCAGTTCATCATGTATTTTTGAGCAGCACTTAAGTTGTTTCCCCTTTGGTTCCAGGTTTTTTGTGCAGCATGCTGTAGCCTGAAGTGCAAATTGCTGTACATGGATCGAAAGGAAGCACGAGTGTGTGTGATCTGCCATTCAGTGCTCATGAACGGTAAGTGCAAAGAGAAGCTGAGGTGCAGCATTACCCTGGCTTGGGGTTGAGCTGCAGTGATGCTATTTAAAAAATGAAAAATCAAAATACTTCGTTTGTATGGGTAAGTATTCTAAACCAGCAAAAGCCTCTGAGAGATCAGCCTGGAATCCCTGTGGACAGTGGGGATTCCCAAACTAGATATGACTAACAAAAGGCAAAAACTGGTAAGGTTGCAACGAGTTTGAATGCCTTCATTTGAGTGCTATACCAGGATTGCAGAAACTGTGATTTTTAGTGTTTTTTTGTTTTGTTTTGAATTTGGGAGTCTTCTCTCTGTCCGTTGATGCCTGAGTATTTAACCTGTTACACTTTTGTATGGGATGCCAAAGAGGAGAGTAATGCAGTCGTGCCTCTTCTTCTCTAGCTCCTTGGTGCCAGAGTAGGGGGTCTTGTCTAAAAACCTGTCCACAAATGTGGACAAGTGAGTTTGGACTGTTGCTTCAGGCACATTACTGGAGAGTCTGTCAAACCCCAGGATGGTGGTGTGGCTAAAAGCCTGGTATGAACATGGGACATATGAGAGCGGTCTCAAGTAGCTACTGAAGTTAACAAGTAGAATAAAGAGGAAGTTATATTACCTCTGCTTGGTGTAGGGAAAGACTGTGTTTGGTTTTGAGCAAAGGACCATGGAATCTATTTTGTATTTTGTCCTTTACCATATTAACACTTTAGATACGTGATGTAAATGTGGGCAAACACAAAGTGTTCTTCCCACTGTATCTTGAGACCTCTGAAATTTTCAGTAACAGGGGTGCTAAAATGTTAAATTTTGAGACAGAGATATCAGCACATTTCAAGGTGCCCAAGAACAAGGAATTGCACATACACCTGGCAAAAGGCAGCTGGCTCCTTTTGGTGGCGAGTAGGATTTGTTTACATCTGGGAAAAGAAGAATCTGAAAATATTTCAGTTGAAACCAGAAGTGTTCTTGTAAAAAGGCATCATAAAATTGATCATACTGTAATGATTTCCTTTTAAAAGCCTTTCTGTTCTGTTGCCAGGTTAGATACTCATTAATGGCAGCAAACAGTGACACCGCTGCTTGGTTTATTATAGGGAGAATGCTGCCTTCGTACTTAGGTGTAGTTGCCCTGGGCTACCTCTCTGTTTCTATCCCTGCTGCAGTGCTTTGTGGTGATGCTTTTGGTTACTGGTTGGTTAACCTGTAGCCTGATCACATCTGATCCCTCCTGATCCTTGCAGTTTTTCTTTGTCATACAGGTTTTGGTTTTTTTCCACTCAGTGCAGCAGGTTAAGCATTAATCTTTGCACAGTCTTGGAACTGGGGGTAGGAATCACACTTTAAAAGTAGTTATTTAAATTGGTTTCTCAGTATCTGGTTTGTGTTTCACTGGGGTATGAGTGGAGGGTTGTATGTTTTCTGGCACTCTTCCACGACCAGGCTATGTGTTTAATAAGTTTCCAATGCTATTTTTATTGTATTTTCAATTGGTGGATATGCTGAGTTGGCACGTCACTTGAGTTAGAGAAGGCTTTAAAAATGTTCTTTTACCATGCTATGACTTTCCTAGTAAAGGGATCCTGGAGATGTAACTTTTCTTGCTGCATTTTTAACACTTCCTTCCTTCAGGACCTTAACTCTGAATACAGAATTGCTGTTAAACAATAATTTAATTTATCTTCTCCAAGGGAAATGTCAATACCTTTTCCATTGGCAGGCATTTCACTCTATTGGTTTTGCAGGTTGATGGGAAGAAGCAAGAGGAGTTTATGTTCTCTTGTGTTCTGTTTGGGGTTTTTTGATCTTGTTCTTTTCACCTTGGTTGTCTGACAATTCATAGCCAAAGGAACCCAAAGATGTACAGGATTTATTCAGGCTTTATAGCTGCTTTGAGTGTTTAGATGGCATGATATTTACGTCTGACTGGAGGAATGCATTTATTTGTAACATACTAATATGGTTGAAGGTGCAAGCACACAGAGGATTTTTCTGGGATCTTGCACAGCTACAAGCCTTCCTTACAGATGAAAAAGTAGCAGCACTGTGGAGATACAGTCAGTTTCACTAGCTAGAGGAGAGATTTCCCTGTGATGGATGTTGCTGACAAAGAAGTTTTATGTGTTATTGTTTGGGCAATTGAATTAAGGCTTAAATCATGCCTTCAGAAATAATAGCATATAGGGTTTTTTACAGTTAAGAATATAAGTTGTTGATATATACTGATCTGCCCTAGATAAAAAGAAATGCAAGGTACTTTTTCTCATATACAAAAGTTTAATCTGTGTAAGTGTGGGTTATAAAACTTTTGTAATAGAACATCCATCTGTCAGTGTAGTGATAAATATATGTGTACATAAGAATTGAGTGTTCTCAGCTAAATCTTGGAAGAGGAAATGAAATGAAGCATGAGGAACTAAGCATCATTCAGGTGAAAGTGTATTGTTACAATTTTTGGAAAATATTTCTGCATGAACTGATATTTTTGTTGCACAGGACCTGTAGCACTCCTCTTGCTATGGATTTTCTTGTTTAATTACAGTCTCCTGTGTTTTTAAATAAAGGAAGAGAGAAGGTCTTTGGGAGGTGACAGGGTCCATACCTCCTGTAGCAGAGAATTTAACACACAGTGTTTGGGACTGTTAGATACCTTTCTCTGTGCTCATGTTTCTTGTTCTTTGTTTGCTTTAGCTCAAGCCTGGGAGAACATGATGAGTGCCTCAAGCCAGAGTCCTAATCCTAACAATCCCGCTGAATACTGTTCTACTATCCCTCCTTTGCAGCAGGCTCAGGCCTCGGGCGCCCTGAGCTCACCGCCTCCCACTGTCATGGTGCCTGTGGGAGTTTTAAAGCACCCTGGAGCAGAAGGTAAGAGTACTGCTTCTTCTTTCAGTTTACCTGTAGTAAGAATTTGGAAAGAATATCTGCACGTCACCCATTCCAAATACTCTAGCTGATGCCAGTTGTGGTATTCCTGGCCTCAGTAGGGACACCAGGTTTTTAAGGACAAGTAAACTATGTCCCTGCCCATGGCAGGGGGGTTGGGACTAGATGATCTTCCAGGTCCCTTCCTACCCAAACCAGTCTGTGATTCTATGATTCTTCTCAGCAGATGTGTTTATACATGATGGTGTCATAGGGGTTGCACTAAATGATGTCTGAAGGCCCTTCCAGTCCACATTTCTGTATTTATTAATTTTTTCAGTTTTGCTCTTCTGTGCTCAAATTTTCCAGTCAATGTTGCTGTGGGATCTCAAAGCCCATTTTATTTTCTTTTTCTCTCTAGTGGCTCAACCTAGAGAACAAAGGCGTGTTTGGTTTGCTGATGGGATATTACCCAATGGAGAAGTTGCTGATGCAGCAAAGCTGACAGTGGCTGGGACAACTTCCACAGGAACCTTAGCAGTGTCACATGATCCATCAAAGCCTGTGACCAACAACACTTTATCAGCAGAAGTAAGGAAGTCTGTGCTAATCACCATTCAAATGCTGTCCTTGCTTTGGTTGTGAATAGTGTATTGGCTTCTGTGGTGATTTCAGTTAAGACTGATCTAGAAAATGTATTGAGGCTTGTCTTAATATGTTGTCTAGCAAGTGTCCTCACGTATTTCAGTGTTTGCAGAGTGCTGAAACAACCACATATGTTGAACTGAAATGAACTATTATGGGTCCGAGCAGTAAGCAATGTTTGAAGTCTGCGTGCTAGGTGCTGCTTCCAAGTGTTTGGCTGTACAGCCTGTGTATGAGGGGTATTTGTATATTGCATGTTTTAAAAGAGCTGAGTCATGGTCATCAAAGAGTTTGAAACAGTAACATTGCCATTAGCACGAAGCAGAAAAACACCTTGCTTGACATTTCTCATAAAATGATGTATGCAGGCAAGTACAGATATAATTTAACAGTGTTAAATCTACCATACCCCATGTGAGTGGGGTTGAGACTTTGCAAAGAGTTCAGATGGGCGTAGGTACATTTAGATTTTGTAAAGAAATGGGTACGTGTGGTGCTAGAGGAGGGAGGTGCAGTCTCTGTCTAAGCAGACTTTTTTAGTAATAGTTCACATACAGGAGTCATCACATGATCATCTATTGTCAAAGAGCCAAATTACTTGGTGCTTCTGGTTCTCCAGCAGACACAGACACCTTCACCTACCTCTAGTGATCTTTGTCAGTCAGCTCTTGCATTTTTATCATTATTACTTTTGTAATAACAAACTTTTTGTCCTTTCTTCTTGTTTGCATCTTGTAGACAGATAATGCTTCTGTATTCTCTGGAAATATAACTCAGGTTGGCAGTCCTGTTGGCAGTGCAATGAATCTAATTCCTGAAGATGGTCTTCCTCCAATTCTCATCTCCACTGGAGTAAAAGGAGGTGAGGATACAATTTGTCAGCTGGCTTTTATGCTTACCAGTTGCAATTAACCTCATCGTTACTGTGTTTATTTTAAAAATGAGATGCTGTCAATATGCTGACTATTTGAAGATGTTCACAGTAAGTACTCATGGCTGAATGTTGTGATGTTCATTTGCACCATTGATCCTCACTAGCATCCAGGCAGAACCCCATCTTGCAATGAAATTACTGTAAGTAGTAAAACACAAAGCAAAAAGAAAATTAACTTCAGTCCAGAAATATGTGCTAATTTCTTCACTAATCGGACTGTGGGGAATGTTTCACACAGAGATACATTTTAATTAGCCTTATGAATATTCATGCTTTCCTTCTCTGAAATTCTCTTGGAACATCCGCTCTGTCTGAGGCATCCCCAGGCACTGCATTCAACAGCATTATTGCTCATCTTGGCCCACAGTGAAGCTTTTAGTAATTGTGATGTCCCCTCCCAGAGTATCCCAATGGAGGAGGATTCAGAAAATTAAAAACTAATTTTTAAAAGGTTTTAAAAAATGTGTATATTTGTTTATCTGACAATTACTTTCCGCAGTCTAATTCATGAAATCCTTTTAATAGATTTGTGGAATTTTTTTCATCTTTGATTTCTTGATTCTTATTAAATATTTTGCTGATACAGTGCATTTCTAATGTTAAGCTGGAAGTAACCTTTTATTGCAGGATAGTGTCAAAACCAAAATGTGAGCAGCATTTAATTTCAAAACAAATCTGTTTCATCCTGTGTTAGCTATTCATGTGGGTGCCTGATTATTCAGTCTTCTCCACAAAAAAGGAGTGAAACTACAGTATACTTTTCGGCTTTTATATAGATAATCAACTTAGCATACAAAATATGATTTATGTGAGGTTTTGTTTCATATGCTGTCACATCCTGAATTTTTTTTGCATCATTTTGCTTCTGATATTCCAATTCTATTTAAAAAGATTCCAGAAATATTTTTTCACATTAGAAAGCAAAATTACTTTTTTTTCTAGATAATTTTAGCTGGAGAGGTAATACATTTCTTTCAAAATCTGTTTTCATCAGTGTAACTATGTTTTGTTAAAGCTTAAAGGTAGAGTAGATCATAATCACATGATTGAAAAATTTTCATTTGCCAGTCATCTGTGTCTGATCATAGAGGGACTCTACAGGCATCTTTGAAATTTCACGTTGTGATCCATTTTACACTGGATTTAGACCTTCTGTGATTTAAAAAAATGTTGGTTTATATAGTGTTCCTCCCCTTGTTATCTTCCTAGTAGCTAATGAACAGAAAGCGTAAGTTCTGTGACATAAGGATAGACTGTGTGTTGGTGTTTGTAGTCCAGGACTGATGTTCTTGTGCATTACTGTGATACAAATAACAACTGTTGACTTCTTTGTCATTTGGGATTTCAGTTGACACCGTGGCACATTTCTCAATATGATTTTCATTTTCTCCTCCAGTTGATACAAAAAAAAGTTGATTTATAAAACAAGCTGCACTTTTCTAAAGGATGTACAGGGGTTATGCACGTAAGTGCTATTGAAGTTTGAAAATACCAGCCTAGGAAAGGATCAATCAAACCAGCAGTACTTAAATAAGTTTTTTTTAAAGGTCAAAAAAGCATCAGAATTGGGGTTATTTGATAATAATGTACAATACTGTATCAGTAAGTTAAGGACTTCACTGTGTGTTTACTTGTTTCTTTCACAGACTATGCTGTAGAAGAGAGACCTTCTCAGATCTCTGTCATGCAGCAGCTGGAGGATGGTGGCCCTGACCCTCTTGTATTTGTTTTAAATGCTAATTTGCTGTCCATGGTAAAAATAGTAAATTGTAAGTTTTTATTATTAAATAAGGCTTGGGGTATGAGAGGAGAAATGTTATATATGTTATTAGGAGGAAAAGCAACATTTTAAATCCTGTCCTTTAATTTGGATACAGAACCTGCTAAAAGTCTGCTCTGTTGTGTTAATCCCAAGATCTGACTGGGAGCTGTAATGCTCTGGCTCTTCCTTAGCTGTGAACTGGGAAATACTGAGATTTTTATTTTATTTTTTTTTTTGGATGTGCTTGCTTCCAGGGTAACAAATCTAGAACCTAATTCATCTGTGTGACAGATACCACAATCAAACAGGCTGTAAACCTAATTCTTGAAAGAGCTCTATCTTCCTATACTGAAATTTAGGCATATTTTATGAAATTATGATGATCTGTTCTGATACATATTTTTCTCTCTGCAGATGTGAACAGAAAGTGCTGGTGTTTCACTACAAAAGGCATGCATGCAGTGGGGCAGTCAGAGATCGTCGTCCTCTTGCAGTGTTTGCCTGATGAGAAATGTTTGCCTAAGGATATCTTTAACCATTTTGTGCAACTTTACCGGGATGCCTTAGCAGGTAGGAATGCTCCCTGTTAAAAATGTCTTGGATCATAGTGGGTCAGATACTCACATTTCTGTCATTTGGCAAATGGCTACTTTTGTATTAAAAAATATAAAAAGAGAATCAGGATCAAAGCTGATCGGGGGCTGAGTTGTTATTGGTTGTTAGTATCCAGTTTTCTTGATCTCACCAAATAAAAATATTAATGAGGTGCTGGTAGCCTGGGGAGCTGCCCCAGAGATCTTCCAGCCTTCCTCTGAGTGCCAGCAGAACAAAGAAGTTTGGGCTATAAAGGCCATGAATAGACTATTCCAGCAATGGAGCAGGAGGACTCTGCCTGTGACAGCTTTGTGTTCAGCAGCCATTGCTGACTGCCTGCTCTGGCTGCTACTGCCAGATTCTGAGCTGGGCGTTTAAATACGTGTGGCTAACATATCTGAAATGAGTACTGTACTTCATTTAGCAGTAAGTGCAGTAGGATGCTCAGCAGGGCTCATGGGTTCACTAATGACATCGTTTCTAATAATGCTTTTTTTCAGCTTGAAGTCAAGGTAGCTTTTTTAAAGATACAAAAAGGAAATTTTGAGAATCCTTATGGATAGTAGGTTAAATATCCTCAAACCAGGTAGTTCAGAAATTTGGTTCCCACAGGGTGTGTGTTTATTGGCACATTATGGAGAAACTATTTATATTATAAAGTAATACAAATATGTATGTATATGTGTGCCTGGAATAAATTGTAGGGCATTGCAGAATTATCCCTGAATTTTGAATTTCAGTATCTCAGTTGCAAGATGGTATTATGTAAACCTTTACACATTTTAAGTGTGTAAGTAAATGAACTTTAATTTTTAGCTATTGTTGGTCCTTAGAATTGAAAAATCATTGCATAAGGAAAAATGCAAGTATTTGGTTCTGCTGATAAGAAAATAAAGCTAGTTTTCCAGAGGTGAAATTGGATCACATTAAGGTTATATACTGAAAATACATTTATGAAGGGTTCTACATATCATTTGCAATGCCTTTGAAATGACTGAATCCAACACTTCAATAAAATAATGGAAAAGATCTTTGTTTCCTAAAATACCTTGATGCAACAAAGGTCAGCTTGTCCTGAGAGGTTGCCAGGTTCAGAATACAATATTATCACATATCATAATGGATCCTGTGTACACTGGAAACAAATACCTTTCCAAACCTCACTTCATTTGCTATGCTTCATCTTCTAAATGATGATGTTATTCAGAGAGAGAGACATGAAAAAATGTCTGTGTATGTGTGTGTGTACATATATATTGCAGATATAAATCCAGCCTGGTGTGTATGTTGCAGTGAAGTTCTGTATAATTAAAGTGCAGAAATACATAATTTATAACTCCTACATAATGTATTTGGAATTCTTTTTTTAGTGCTTCTAGTAGGTAGTAATTTGATATCCTACAATTGAGCTGGGGAAAAGAGCTGCTTACTGTTGTACAATTCTTAACCAGAAACCCAATTTCACTGTTTAAGAATTCCACTGTGTAATGGTCTTTTGGTAGGATTTGCTGTGTTGTATTTCAGACACGTAGAAGAAGCAGATAGACACCTTGGGTTGCTATGTAATACCAAACCACACTGAGGTTTTTGTAGAACATAGCACCTTGAGAAATTCCCACAGCATTTTGTAATGGACTGTCTCAATATCCATCCATCCTTTTTTCTTCCCAAGTTTGCACGTTTGGGAGGGAGAGGTATATATTAGCATATTTGCAGCTTTGCCTGTTTTAAATGTTTTTCAGCCAGAGAGATGGGAGATGATGCTGCAGGGGTTTCAGTTTGGTGGTTGTAATCCCTTGGAAGTGGTTAGCAGTTTGCATGCTGTTGTAGATGGAGCTACACTTCCCAAGTGGTTCATTTCAGAGGTAGTGCACCTCTTCTGGTGAGGAGATGATAGACATTTAGAGTAAACGAGAATTCCCATTAGAAGTTAGAGAGTATCTAAAACCCTGCCTCACAGTTTCATTTTTTGTTACATAATAGGTTGGTTTAAATTTGTTTTGCCATCAGGAAACTGAAATAAATTCTGTGGATGTTTTTTATTTATCTCCTTTAGTAAACGTTTTCTTAAAATAGTCATAAAACAAAGACACATACAGTATTTTTTATTGTAATGGAAACAAGAAGTACTTTCAGTGATGTTGATTTTGTTTTGGAGTGATTCTGGGTTTCTTGGTTTTGTTTTCAGCCAAAAAATACAGCATTCCCCTTTTGTTTATTTAATTAAAGCCTGTATCTATAGTGATTTTTTTTTTCATGGCTCACATTTATTTACTAGCTCTTCTTGCTCAAGTTTGAATTCTGCGTTCAAGCCTGTAAGCACAAACCTGTGTGTACTCGTGTCTCTTCCCAGATGTTTCTGCTTTCCTCAGAGGATAACTGGTTTCCTAAGGCTTCCCATCCTCTGTGCTAGGTGTTGCTGCCAGCCACCTGCAGAGCGCGGTTCTAGCATGTGCAGGTAGTGGCTCAGACCTTCAGGCAGGAGCATTCAGTCTGTACACTCAGCACTTTGCAGTTTGTCCTTCAGGTTCAGCTCCCAGTTCAGCATGGGTAAGATGTCAGTCTGGTGCAGCACTGCCCTGAACCTTGACTAACTTTGTTCTGGGAAGTCCTCAACCTCAAGCTACGGTCTGGTGTTAGCACTTCATAACTGTAAAACAACTGGGAGATTTGGAAGGGAAAATGGTGTTTTTCACTATAGGTTGTATGTGTGTGAGTTATCATAAACTGTACAGTTGTTCATTAAGGCAAATATTAATTGCTGTTCAGTTTCCATCACTGGCCCCTCTTGTCATCAAGCTCCCTGCTGTGTTGCTTTTCTTGTTTTGAAATTGAAAGCTAATGATTTCTATTGTGGTTGTAGTAGTTGTGCTGTTGTAGTAGTAATCCCATGATTATCCCCGTCCCTTGGCTGTAAGCCTGGCAGGAGGTCTGGTGAATGGAAAAATGAGAACTTCTGTCTGTCTGAATGGGCACTTTGAAGCAGTTGGATGTGTTAGTATAGTGCTGCCAGGTGTGCGCCGGTGCATCAGCTCTTTGGTGGAGTACAGTAAATGCTACTGTTACTTTTGTAGTGAAAATGTAAATCTGGCAACTGCTTGAAATGGCTTTGGGATTGCCCTGCTTTTGGGATATTCCGGGTGAGAGTGGATCTATCACAGTTACAATTTTGTGTACTTTTTACCCAGCCTGGTTTTAACTAAATAAGGTGGTAGCTGATACAGAGGAGATGTCTGAAGAAGCCCATGTAGATGTTCTGAACAGTGAACAGGTGAACTGAGTGAATACTACACCCCTGCAACTGTAATGTGGAAAGATGGATGCAAAATCAAACATTGTCTTATAAGGTGTGAGAGTGATTGTTTGGAAAACTGCCCCAGACCAGTCTGAGGAAGTTTTGGAAGCTGGTGACTGCTACTCACAGTGATAGTAAGTGAAGCATTGTGTCCCTTGCCAATAGGAGTAAGTTCTTTCCAAATTACTTGCTGATGTCTTTCAATCAAAAGATGCTGGGTACGGTCAGAACTTTGAATATTGAGTTTCATGTGTTTTTTCTCAATTTTAGCATCTGCTACAGATGTGTTGTGCCATCAGGTTACGTTCATGGTCTTGTCTGTTCTGTGTCTCTTTGTGGCCCTTGCTGTGGTAGTGCCTGGGTTTGTATTGCTTTTCCAAAGAGTATGTGCTCATTTGCTCTTGAAGAAAATCCATCTGGCAAGATTGTTCCCAGGTGAATATTGCTTTGCATCTCTTTCTACAGAACTGAGATGCTTGGGTTTTCAGGATGCTGGCATGGTGTTTGGTACTTGGCAGTTCTTGGTTGTTACTGATGGCAGTGGATGAGGCCAGACAGATGCATAACTTCCCCATGCCATGTATGTATGCCTGCCCCAAGACTGGATGCTAACACCAGCTTTTGACCTGGGAGTAACCAAAAGATACAAAGCATACATTAGGAATTTAACCTCACTGGTTTTGGTAGAATCACCTAACTGGCTTCACCATATATTGAGGGCAAGAAACAAAAACAGGAATCTTTTTTTTCTTTACTTTTCCTGGTATAAACTATTTTGTTTGAGTCCAGAATGGATTGCCAAACTGACATGCAAAGTACAGTGTTCATCAGAGGGAGATGCTTAAGTGTAGAATTCAAAACAACATGGATCATGACTGAAAAGAAGGTCACATCAGTGGGTAAAAGCATGTTTTTTTAAAAGAGCTGCTTGGGATTTAAATAAAGGGTAACCCAGCATAATTGGGAAGTACTGACCTGCTGTAGAGCTGCTTTAGATGCATCATGAACACTTAAGGCACTTCCTAAAAATGTAAATTGTCTGATGTCGAGTGCTGGAACTTAATATATAAGGAAAGACACTTTGCTGTTTGCTCTGGGATTACCTCTTTAGAAAGGAAGCTGTAATATTTTGTAAATTAAATTACATGCTTTTGAGAAGGATAGCTATTTTCAAAGGCTGTTCTGAGAGCTAAACTTTCTCTACAAGCTTCTGAAACACAGTTCTGTGCTTAAAATGTTGATCAGTGTGGTGGGTTGGGTTTGGCCATGTCAGTCTGGTAATAACAATTTATGAGTGGGGCTTGACTTGGAACCACCTTCAGAGGCATAGCAGGGAAGGCTGCCAACCCCTGGTCGGTGCAGAAATGTTTGTGGGGAAGGCCCAAAGAGCCTTTTTAAACTGGGGTTTGCTGGTTGAAAAGGGCACTGGAGAGGTGTGTAGAAAAACACTTGTTTGTTTCTTCCCATGCTCTCCACATAGCAGGCTCTTGCTTGCTCTTACCAATACTGAATTGCAGCACAACTGCTTAACCCCAATTGTTTGTCCTCTTAATAGTGGTAACCTGTTGGAGCTTGCACTGTGCGAGCTGCTTGTGTCAAAAGGAGTCATTTATAACACTGTGGCTTATGGTAGCAAAGTGCTGAACAGCTGAGTTGCAGATTCCACTCTGAGGGGGTTTTTTGTGTTTCTGTTGGCTGAAAAACTTCTTCTAAGGCATCCCAAGCGTGTGAGCCTTGAAGCTCCATCTCCCAAAATGGAAGAAGTAAGTAGTCGTCCCCTTCATCTGCAGCACTTGGCATCAGTCACAAGTGGAAATGTCTGATTGCTTTGTCATCCCAGTGGGCAGTACCACAGGTCTCAGAACTGCACCTTGTTCTGCAGCTCCACTTTGCCTGGCCTCTGTCAGACAGAAAAGGTTGCAGAATTCAGTTCAGTTTAGCAGTTCATACACTTCATACATTTAAGGTTAGAAAGGATTATTATGGTCATGTTGTTGAAGCCAAGAACCTCACTGAGTAATTTTACTATCAGGCCTGTAGCTTCTATTTGGGTAAGAACAGATGGGAAGGGAAAAAGGAAGTATATATGAAGAGGAGGAGATTAGTGAGGGTGGGTGGGAACTGCAAAAGCAAATGAGTGGAGTTGAGATAGAAAGGTGCCAGTGGCTATTTTCGATAAGTGAAAACCTTTTTCATGAACACAAATTGATACAGTGGTTTGCACTCACTAGCAAGATGCCCGAGTTGGTGCATTAGCAGTGTGTTCACTGAGCAGGCAATAGTGTCACAGCACAGGCTGACAGAGAATGCATTTACACATGGGCAGGATCAATGATTTTCAGCAGCTGACAACATTTGATGTGACTCTATGAATCATGTTGGTCCTCCAGTCTGACCAGTAGCTACTCTTCATCGAATATGCTCAGCAGAGCACTACAGAAATCATAACCACTGTAAGAGTTGTGGGTTCTGATCTGGGTTGGAGGTGTCAGCTTGGGCTGTGTGTATCTGTGAAATTACAAATCAGCTTCGCAGGATAGCAGCAAGCTATGAACGAGCTGCACCCTGCCACAGGCTGCCTGGGCTGCCCAAGCCTGTTGCCTTTTAACAGATAACTTGAGAGCTTGGTTTGTGCAGCACCTTATGAGTACAGAAAAAAAAATAAAATTCCACTGAGGTGCCCACAAGTTCGAATAGCAAGGGAACTCCTGAACATAATTGTTAGAGTATAAAAAGAGCCTTTTGTTTACAGATCTGCCAGGAGCTAAGTTGAAAGCTGAAGGTCCCAAGGCCATGTGAAGGAAGCAATACTTGGGGATTGTGCTGAGGGGGTTTGGAGGGATGCAAAGTAGCATGGCCACATCTTCACATGCTGATGCTGGCTTCGTGGAGGGTTGCTATGACTTGGGACTTTCATAGGGGTTCAGTGTAAAGGCCAGACCTGAAAGGACTCATAGGTTAACCTTTCCTTTGCTGGCCAAAACTGCACCTGCTGTATTTATTTTTCTTACGTTGGTAAATGTGTATGATTTTTAGGCTGCTTTGCAGTATAAAAACAGGGAGAGCTTAACTTGAAGATCACACTTGTATTAGTTGCACTGCTGTGACCCATGTTTCTACTTACTTTAAACCTAGTGTTCATGTGTCCACGTGCATCTCCTGTGTGCAAAGGGAGAAACCCTCCAGTTACTGCCCAGGTGATGTGTGCATTGGAGACATGCACCTCACTGCCTTGAGTTCAAATGCAAACACTCCATTATGAGGAGGTGGAGAAAGCAGAAACCTTACTTAGCAGTCTCTGTCTGCAGGTGGGAAAGCCTGGGATTACTGCAGAAGCCCAGGAGGCCTGCATGAGTGCCTCAAACCCATGAGATTCTTCATGAGTGGTGGGATCATTCACATCATGCTCTCTGAAATCACTTGTGTTTTTCTTTGAGAGCAAATCAGCACTATTAATATTCACATCTTCCTATGGAGAATTGTGATCAGCTGTTCTGTACATTATTTGCATGCTGTTGTTGTCATTTGATAAAAGGAATCACACCACAGTTCATTGCTGTGATGTTAAATGCTGTGTTGGATGCTATAATAATCTAATCAGCATTCAGATTCATTCAGCCATTCCAGTGTAAGCATTTTTGGAAATTAAGAGCATCAAAGAATAAAAATGTGAGTAAAAATTAGTGATGTTTCTCCCCTGTGTGTGTCTCAGTTGCATTTTACATTAAGTATACAAATTAAATAAACACTCTTTTGTGTAATTCTTAAGAAGATCCAGATCTTCAACATGTGTCTGGGCAAGCATGCCAGTGGTTTGCCTAAATGAGAGGACAACCTGTGGGCATTCATTGTTTGAGCAGGTGCATGTCTGTCCTTTCGTTGCAGCTGGGTCTGAAAGTTCAGTTTGGTCAACAGCAGCTTCTGTGTTGGAAACTCCTTGAATATCTGGAAGACACTGAAAGCAGGCTTGGTTTGAGTGCTTTGGTAGTGCCAGGGGGAGGTTGCAGGTACCACTTCCTTGGCAGCAATACTGGCCTGAGCTATCCTTCCTCTTCCCTGCCTATCCTGGGATTGCATCATTCTCTCCATTACATTGCCTCTGCTACTGGAAACGGGCAGATCCCCATGAAATGGCCAGATCACAGGAACAGTTGAGGCTGGTCACCCTCCCTGCTCTCCCAGCAGAGCTGGTGGCTCTCTGGCTGTGTGTACTGGCCTGGTAATGCTTGCGGGCATGGCTCAGTCAGTCAGATGCAGAAATGAAGGGGTGTGCATGTTCCTGCAAACCTGACTTCCCATCAGTGATAGCCACTGAGTACGTGTATCACCAAAGGTGGATCAGCTGGAGATACCAGGGCTTTGGTGGCTCTAGCCTACAGCAGTTATTCTGCATGGGAGGTAACCTGAGCCCCTGTGCACAGTAAATCATTGTTTCTCATGTGATTAATAGACATTAATGCTTTAGGAAGCTAAGTAAGTTTAATATGGATTTTTTTCTTCTTCCCTTCTGAAAAACTCGTTAAATTCTTGATATAGTTCTCAATCTAGTGAAGTAATGAGCATTTTTATTCATAGGTAACGTTGTGGGCAACCTGGGACACTCCTTTCTCAGCCAGAGCTTCCTTGGAAGCAAAGAACATGGAGGGTTCTTGTATGTTGCAGCTACGTATCAGTCCCTGCAAGACCTGGTACTCCCAACCCCACCGTACTTGTTTGGCATCCTCATTCAGAAATGGGAGACTCCCTGGGCTAAAGTGTTCCCCATTCGGCTGATGTTGAGACTTGGAGCTGAATACAGACGTGAGTAACTTGCATTCTTCTAGCTGAAGTGATTTCTGCAGGACAGTATATTCCAGTTTAGAGCACACACCCCCAGCCCTGAATTGTTACCTATCAAAGCCACGTGAGCTTGAACAGGCAAGTAAAGATTTTATGTCATACCCACATTGTATCCAACTAACAGTGCAGCAGTACTGAGGTGGTGATGGACCTACAGCCCCTCTACAGCTGTACTGGTTGATCAGGGAGATCTTTGTGGAGACAAATCCAGCCCTGAGCAGATGTGTGTAGTTCACGTAGTGACCTGAAATAGTTATGTGCAGCACAAGTCTGATTTAGCTGGTGTAGTTAGGACAAGCGAGAGCCTTTGGGATGTTAAGCTCTTCCTGTGCTGAAATGAAAGAACATTTGCTTTTTAGTTTTTTAAAGCCACACTCATTTTCCAGAGAGTAACAGTGTGTGTGCAGGGGCAACTGATGTGGCAATCTGTTGCAAAAATTCTGTTGCAACTAGAAACAAATAGGCTGGAGAGAGTGTTTCAGCTAAAATCTTACCAATTAGCATGAAATTAGCATAAAGTTAGGGTAAAATCTTTTTCGAAAAACATCACTGGAGCAGAGAGATTTTTGGAAGACTGTCCACTATGATATGCCAAAAATTTGCTCTCTTGCTTGTCTGCTGTTTTAATTGGCACATCTCATAAATCTGAATTGCCATGAAAATGGGCTGTTGTTAATTTTTTTCCAAAACTTTTTAACTAATCAAGTTTTAGAATGTGATTTATAGGGATTTGTAGATTTAACTTGTGATGCTTAGGGGACATTGGGGATTTTTCAATAAAATACTTATCTTACTGGAGAGGAAAAGGAAAATCTTCAAAATCTGCCTTTTGAGGATGAGGAATGTCGGATAAACTGGCCCAAAGGTGTTAAAAGTGTGTAAGTTTTTGTGTGTATCTGTGAGATTTATTCCTGACAACATTTAGAAAAACAAACAAAGATGCTCGTATTTTGGATGTTACATTTGTTTTTGAGCACAGAAGGAAATGTTTTGATATTCACAGTCAGAAGTACCGGCTCCGGGTGTGCTGGGAAGCTGGGGTTTGAATCACTTCTCTAGCTCTGGTTTGGATTCAGGCATACTCAACTCGTGCTGTGACCGTTGTGACTGCAGATCACTTCCTCAGCCCCCTCTCCCAAGGGGCTGCATTTGTGTCCCAGGTTGCCTTGGATACATCCTCATCTCTGGTGGAATGGTCAGATTTTGGCTGTTTGTCCAGTGCTGCTGAGTGTGCAGCAGATCGGATACAGGAGTCACTCTGGGTTGCTGGATGTCCAGAAAACATCTGCTGAGCATCTGCAGATCAGCTGCACATCTCAAGCACGGGGAATTCGGTGCATCTGGGACGCAGCTGAGCTGCTTTGTGCAGCCAGGGTGGCAAAGATGGGAAATTCAGCTCTCCTTGGAGCCTCAGGACATTGGGCATGAGTCGCTCAGCTGTATGGTGTGCAGGAGCTGTGATGCTTTCCAGGTCATCAGTGTGCAGAAGCTGGAGTTGATTTCTGTCAGGAAATCCTAATCAGGAAATAACAATGTTATTCAAACCTGCTGAGCATTTGCAGCCCCTTCTGACTATGCTGGGAACTGTGGAGATGTGCAGCATTTTGGGAAATCAGGCTGAGTGTTTGCCTGAGGAAAGTTTAGGAACCTTCCTTCAAACATGTGTTTAGAAACCCTTGGCATTACATATTACTGCATGAGTCATGTTTCAAGCACAGTTATGGCTTCTGCTGCAACATATTGTACTGTAGCCAGGTCCATAATGCTGCACTGCGAATTGCATCATCCATATTTTACAAGTATGCCTAAGTCAGCCAGGGAATGCGGGAATTCTGCATTGCTGACATACCATAAATGTAATCTGAATTGTTTCTGACATACTCCTGTAGAGAACTCGCCACGTTCTTAGGAAACCATGAAAACAGAAAATGAAATAATGTCAGTATTATCACTTGAATATCACACATCAGCCGCAGAAGCTAAATGCTTAGGATGCTGTAGGGGAGAACAGCAGGAGCTATTTCAAAGAAGTAGCCTGAGAAAAGCATTTAGAAAGGTCATCTTTGCAATCGATGTCCAGATCGCTAGGGTTCAGTCTTGCAGTATGGCACTTGTAAGCATTCCACATCATTCTTCCTATTGTTGGAAGCTGGGTCAGGGGGAGTTTCAGGTTAGGTATCAGGAAAAGGTTTTTCATCCAGAGGGTGGTTGAGGCTTCCCAGGGAAGTGGTCACAGCACCAACCCTGCCTGAGTTTGGACGACGCTCTCGGGCACATAGTGTGACTCTCAGGGTGCCCTACACAGGGGCAGGAGTTGGACTCGATGATCCTGATGGGTCCCTTCCAACTCAGCACATTCTGTGATTGTTTCCAGCATGGTGAGCAGGGAGCTGTGACACACGTGTGGAGTGCAGTATAATGTTAAACCTTTCTTCCATTTGACTTTTTTAACTCTTCTCTCCAATCTCTTCTTTGCTGCTGCTTACCATGTTCAGCTGAGGAGGTTGTATTTGAGACTGGTTTTGCAGAAGCTCAGTATGCAAACTGGAATCTGATCTGTTCTGTTTTATTTTATCCCAGTTTATCCGTGCCCACTTTTCAGTGTCCGATTTCGTAAGCCTTTGTTTGGAGAGACTGGACACACGATCATGAACCTTCTTGCAGTAAGTGCTGAGACTGAGTTTGCACGTTCCATCGCTGTGAATGGATCAGTGGGGGGAGAACTGGACTCCTGTTGCACACAGTAGCTGGCATGCTTAGATGATGACAAAAGGAAATAGTGGGCATTTGGGTGAATTTACCTGCTTTTACTGATACTGCTCTTGACAGCACAGTGACTTGTGTAAAGGTACCCAAATCAACATCCCAAACCTGTCCACCTGAGAATGTTTGGATCCAGAAGCCAGCACAGTAGTTGCTCAGATGCTTCCTCAGAAGTGCTTGGGTCATCACAGTGTGCAGCCACAGCTCTCTGATTATACAGAGCTTCAGCTGAAGTGAAGTGATCAGCTCTCCCTACTTTGCTACTGTTTTCAGTACGGAAAATTCTCTGATGCATGACTTAATTTATCTGCTAGAAAAGCTAGAAACTCCATCGAGTAATAGAATATGGAGAGCAAATTTTCTTACATACAGTGATGGCATTCAAGGCTGGAGAAGATTAATTTTGATGTAAGAAAATCAGTGAAGTGGTGAACTGTAGTGATGATGCTTTTTCATTTGTGTACTTCGATCATGTAGGTTACAAGCTGTGGTGTCTCCCTCCCTCCCTGCCTTTCAGTGACAGATTGCAATTGTTTTAATGGGCTAACTAGTAGTCACTAGGATGGTTATGAAACCTACAGTGTTACATGAGGATCATTATGCCTAACTTTTCAAAACTTGTTTTAATTACCAGGACTTCAGAAATTACCAGTACACGCTGCCTGTGGTCCAAGGTTTAGTGGTTGATATGGAAGTCAGAAAAACCAGCATCAAAATTCCTAGCAACAGATACAATGAGGTAATGCTTACAAGAAATATATTTGCGTACAGTTTTTTGTGGTTGGAGGACCTGGGATCTAAAGGAATTTTATTTTATTCACTGCCACTAGGAAAAACTGCCTCAAAAGCAAATGATCAATGCATGATGCACACATGTTTTCAGAGTGAGCAAGGGTGGCTCCACAGGAAAAATACAATTCAATTTAGTATTAATTAAACTCTTTTTCTTCAGCCTTTTTAAGTGTTTACATAAAATGTAATTGTAAATAATACAAAATACTGGTTTGATTTGAGCAAATAAGTTGACAAACTTTCCCCTTGAAGTGAACTAGGAGGAAAAACTGTATTAGCTTTTCTCATCTTACAGTATTCAGTAGTATTTGTTGGATTGCTGTTTATTTTGTGTTAAATACATCTCAGCTTCTAAATTTTATATTTGATTTCTAATGTGAGAAAATCAGTGTCTTTAGGATTTAGTGCTGTTGAGAATGCTGAGTCACAAGATATTTGAACGATAATGAAAGAGAGCAATGAGGAAGGTGATTGATTTTGTGGTCTGTCTGAAGAGAAGGTGGTAACTTGGTATTTTGAAACCAATCAGCATCTGGGGTGAGAGCAAAGCTCCTGGGCAGAGTGGTGTCTGTAGAAGTTCTCGTAATATCAGAGCAGCCAACAGCTTTATCTCAAGAGAGAATCTCCCTGCGAGAAGCATTTGAGTAAAATAACAGAATAAAGAAAGAAATTGGAAAAAAGGAAAAACTGTTCTTATGTGAAGTTTGAAAAAGGGTGAAGCAAGAAGACAAAGAATCTGTTAAATGTTGTGTTAATTCCTGATGCAGTTGTGAGCAAATTGGAAAGGTCAGTAAAGTTTATGCTAATTAAACATGGGCTGGCACACACGATGCAGTTTAGTGAGAGCTGTGCCTGGCCTTTGCAAGTGTGCTCACTTCAGTTGTGTATCAGACACTGCACTGAGCTGGGCTGTGAGGAAACCCCTGTGTTACACAGCTTAGCAAAATCCCTGTGTCATGCTCTGGTTCTCTTTCCAGGTTGAAGCAAGGATTCAGCTTTTTAAGTGGAGAAAGTGTTATTTATTTAACATTATTGCTTGCAGTCCAGTTGAAAGATTGAATTACTAGAGATTTTTCATCTGAGTATGGTTTGAATTAAGATGAATTAAACCACAAAACCTTTAGTTTTTTCTCATGTAAAGCAGTATTTAATTAGGAAAGATTGTCACTCCAACTGCCTAGAAAGTGAAAAACTTGTTTTAAATCTCATGGACGGATTAAATGTAGAGAATTCAGACTGTAATTAACAAATTAAATATTAATATATAGTTTTATCATTAAATACATATTTTTAGCTTAAAAACGATTTAAATTTTCTACAACTCCTAGTGATACTTAGTTGCCTGTTTAGTCCCTCAGCAAAGGTGACTGTCATTTTTTAATCAATTTTCTCATTAAAAACTACAGTGGCCACATCCAGCAGTTTGTGTTATTCCAAATGGCAGCTACTGGCCTCCATGAAGATGGATGCTGTTGAGCTAAAATCTTGTTTCTGGAGCATGACATGATAAACTAGATAATGAAATACACCGTTGTCTGATGCAAAATCTTAATTAAGTTTCCTCCCCAAACATTACACCTGTGCACATTTGCCAATAGTGAGCATCAGCTAATGTTCATGGCACTGTAATTAAGGGTTTATGTTAGACTGAGAGAGACAAATGTATTGTGTGTGGTGTGCATGCTCATCAGCTGGAGGAGGCAGAGGATGGGAGTATGAATGCTGTTCAGAGATGTCAAATAACTCAGCATTTTCCTTCTCATCAGGGTTTTCACTGGAGGGGGATGTAATTTAATTAGCCTTTCTTCTTCTTCTTCCTTTTTTTTTTTTTTAAGCAAACATATGATTTTTGGCTTTGAAAGAAATTCCAGAGCTAGATGATTCCCTCAGTTTTCTTTTTGGATCAAAAATCTCATAGTCTGAGCTTCCATGAAGAAGAAGAGAGGAGGAAAGGAAAGAAGCAGTCTAATTTACAAGAGTATCTTGTCAAGGCATGTAACCAGGTGTATGTCAGGTGATAGCTGGCAGAACCAAAGTGCAGATAGATCACAAATGCTTTTGGAGGTCTCCTTTGCAGAGAATTAAAATTATTTCTGGACATCTGTGATTTAGATCTTTTTTAAAAGCCTTCAGAATGGGAAGGCTTTTTCACCAGGTCATGTGGGTGAAGGACAGAGACACTAAAGCTTTGGTGTCTGGTCATGGCAGAACCAGAATTGAATGCCTCAGGTCTGAGTGCTGGTCCAGCACTGAACTGTGGAGGCAGCACTTATGATCATAAACAACAGCAGTTGTGTAAACAAGGCAGATGTTTCCTCCTAGTGTTTTTCTAATGTTTTTTTTTTTCTTGTGAATTTGTTTTTTTAAAGCAGCTTTTGCACCTTGTAGCTCAGCTCATCCCTTACACCACTGATTGTAATTACATAAAAGGTGGCACTTTAAAGCACCTTGGTGATACAAGACCTGAACCCTCTTTTCAACAGCAGTTTGTGGTTCTGAGTGCTGAAATCTGACATAACAGCATGAGCACTGTTGAGAATCTTGCTCTGTCTGATTAAACTCTTTGCAGAATCACCTATTTATGGCAGTGCTTGACTGGTCTAATGGTCTAATGGTTAGGAATATGATGGGATAAAGGTTGGACTTGATGACCCTGGGGGTCCCTTCCAACCATAATGATTCTATGATTCTAAACAGGGTAGGAATGGTAAACCTTTCTGTTTGCAGATGATGAAAGCCATGAACAAATCCAACGAGCATGTTCTAGCAGGGGGAGCGTGCTTCAATGAGAAGGCAGACTCACATCTGGTGTGTGTTCAGAATGATGATGGGAACTACCAGACCCAGGCCATCAGCATCCACAATCAGCCGAGGAAGGGTGAGAACGGGGGTTCACAGGAGGCTGTTCCTTCCCAGAGCTCTGCATGACCTCTTTGCCATTTGTGTTACCCTTCCAGCATGTGGCTTTGGGAGTCGGTCAGAACGGGGTTTGTCTGCATTTCACCAACTTTCTGTTAGATACTCGGAGAAAATAATTCTGCCTGCTGGCCTCACTGCATGGGCATTGTGAGCCAGAAATGCAACACAAAGAGTAGTAGTAACGTGTTGCTCTATCTGCCCTTTACCAAACCCTAGGGGTTTCATTATCCTTGCAGAAGCCGTGGTCTTGGGGACCATACTGTGTGGTTTGCATCCTGTGTGCAGTCCACATCACACTTCTGTAGGTCAATGGGGCTGCTCTCAGTTTGAGAGGTGTTCTAGCAACTTCGTAGATCAAGCAGACACAGGAGAAAGCACATAACAGCTGGCTCCCTTGTAAATATGGTAGTGCTGCTTGCACAATGCAGCTCAGGACTTGCAGTGCTGTAACTGGCTTAGGCAACATCTCTACATGAGTAATGGGAGCTGTCTTTGGTATTGTTGGAGACTACGGGTGAGGTTGGGATTGCCTCTGCTTGACCTATATGATGTGAAAGGAGGAACATCAGCTCTAAGATGAGAGAAAGGTAAATAGGAATAACCAACAGCAGCAGCCTTTAATAATGCATCTTGAAGAAACTCTTTGTGTTCACCTCGATTAAATTTCCAGGCTTGTGTTTTTCTAGAGTAAGCTGAAAGGCTGCAGCAGTGTGCTGAGAATTTAAGTGTTGTTGTTTTGGGGAAAATTTCTGGCAAATACCTTTATGCCATATCCAAATGAGAACAAGCAAGACAGAGGCCACGTTTCATGATTTGCAGGTACCCCCAGTCACTGCAGTGAGCACGCTGGCATGGGACATCACTCAGGACTGATGGTCTTGTCTGGCTTCTGTTCATTTTACATCTGGGACTAGAAGAGGGACTTCTAGTAGGAATTCCATGATGCTTAGTGGTCATTTAAGAGAACTTTAAATCAGGTGGCTTTGAGCTGTGGCCTTGCCAGTGGGTTGGTGTTACAGTGTGGTCCATGAACAGCTTGCTCCCAACCTTTGCCAGCTGTGTGGGAACTTCTAGAAGTTAATTATGTACTTGGTTACCCTAAATTAGTAGTCCTGAAACTTAGAGATGTGTATGGGGAGGGGGAGAGGGGTGATATATGAGCATTTATTAAGGTTGACAAAAACTGTTGTCTGCTTTAGGAAATAACTGGGTGCTTTGCCCTTCCATATCCAAGTCTGTGATGTGCATTGAAGGAACCATCATTCTAAGCAGCATTTAGATTAATTGCCTCTCTGGATGGTAGAGCTGTGATACCTGATTCTTGTGCAAGGTATTGCTTTGTCTAAAGCCTCACTAAATCACTCCTGTTGTTGTTGCAGTGACTGGTGCCAGCTTCTTTGTGTTCAGTGGAGCTTTAAAATCCTCTTCAGGCTACCTTGCCAAATCCAGTATAGTGGAAGGTAAGAACTGAACTGTTTGCTTAAAACACACTGCTTCCCTCTTAACACAGCTCAGCTCTGTAGTTACCAGGGCTCTGCTGTTACGCCCTGGGCATTTGGATCATGCTGCTGCTTCAGCTTTATCCTACTTTTTTAGCCAAAAAAGCCCTGTTTCTTTTAATGAGGAGGAACTTGTCCAAATGTTGTAGAACAGGGGCACAAGAACCTGAGGGTAAGCTACGAAATACCTGGCTGGTGAGCCTGTGATCAGTTTACTGGTTTGGGTTGAATGAGGAAATTGTGAGCCTAAGAAATACAGAATGTGTAATCCACCGAGCAGGAGAGGAAGCCCTGCTAAGCTTCCTGTGTTCCCAGACAGCTCCTCAGTACGCAAGATTATGAATGTGCATTGTTTACGTGCTTGTGCGTGGGCAGATGAAAACATGACATGAGCTGGTACCTCTCCGATTTGGTTTGTTCCTTTTACCAAATGGTGTTTACACTGGATTGAAAGCTGTTTGTGCCTGTTAGCTGAGCTGCAGAACTCTGCAGTGTGACCTCCCCGCAGGTGTGACCGTGCAGGCAGTAGCACTTTCAGTGCTTCGTATGGTTTGTGAGTGAGGAGCGCGAGCAGCCCACGCGTGCAGTCAGTTAGCACAGCTCCACTGCCAGGCAGGAACTCTTTAAGCTGCTCCAACTGGAGAGCTTGCAGCTGCCTGAGTGTGCAGTCCACGGGCCAGTGGCCAGCCAGGGCTGGAAGCCCACTGTTAGTGGCTGGTGTTGGTCTCTTCTCCCAAATTGCTAATGACAGGACAAGAGGAAATGGCCTCAAGTTCCATCAGGGGAAGTTTAGGTTGGATATCAGGAAGAAGTTCTTTACTGAGAGGGTGGTTGGGCACTGGAATGGGCTGCCCAGGGAGGTGGGGGAGTCACCGTCCCTGGGGGTGTTCAAGAAACGGGTTGATGAGGCACTTGAGGCCATGGTCTAATGGTCTAATGGTCAGGAATATGATGGGATAAAGATTGGACTTGATGACCCTGGAGGTCCCTTCCAACCAGAATGATTCTATGATTCTGTAAGCCAGCCGTGTGCCTGCATGGCAGTGTCAGTAGGTCCTTGTACCGTTTGCTGTGTCTTAAGTTGGCAGTGTAGTGCAAGAGAGGTAAAGGTGGATTCAGACAAGGAATCTGTACACTGGGGACGTGTGTCATTCCTGAGGTATTTCTGAAGTTATTTACACTGATCCAGTGCAAATTCTGCATCTTTTCCCCCCATCACCACTGGAGTGCTGCTTCCAGTGCCGGCAGAGGTGCCAGCGCTGGGGAGGGGGTCACACAGGCTCTCTGAGGGTTGCCCAGAGCAGGTGTCAAGCCGACTTTACCTGGCAGATGGACTTCACATTATCCTCGTGCTTTCCCTAGTCAGCACTCATCAGTGCTACATTTTAGGAATCAAAGAGTTCAGAATGGTCTTATGTAGCATTGCTGCCTGGGACTCTCAAGACAAATGTTTAACCTTTCTGTTGCAAAAAGAGGAAGGATGCTTTATTTCTTTTTGTTTTGGTTTTTTTTAATATAGGCTGTGTTCAGTGTTGCTTATCTTGGCTTATGAGGATTTCTTGGTTCCCTAGATGGAGTAATGGTCCAGATAACTGCCGAGAACATGGACTCTTTGAGACAGGCCTTGAGAGAGATGAAAGACTTCACCATCACTTGTGGCAAAGTAGACGCTGAAGATCCTCAGGAACACGTTCACATTCAGTGGGTAGAGGATGATAAAAACTTTAGTAAGGGGTAAGTGGAGGAGCAATCACTTGACATTGAATGGTGACTGTATTTCTTAAAATTTTTAATTGAACTTATAAGGTGTGTGAATCTTTGAATCAATAGGAATTACACGCCTGTGGCTCTGTTTTGAGTGATAAGATGCAATTAAATGTAATGGAATTGAGATACCAAAGCTTTGGGGCATCAATTTAGAAAGTTGTCAATGCGATGGATTTTTTTTGCCATTGCTAATATCCAGTTACTGGAAACCACTAATCTGTCTCCAACACTCAGTGCTGAACCCTGCATATTGTGGTGGCTTTGCTCTCTTGGTGCTTAGTTTGCAGTAAGTAGTGCTGGAAATAAAACTGCTGAACACCAACAGTGTATTTGGACTCTGATCGTTAAGCCCAAGGAAAGGTGTCTATTGCAGCTGAAGTATTTACAGCAGGAAAGTGCTGTTGAGATGGGTACAATGTTTAAGGAATTGGTATCTAGAAAGAAGGGTATTCCTGTAGTTGCAGGCTTTCCGGGTCAGTCTTGGGTTCTGTGATCAAATTCTGGGCTGTAAGTAGTGTTTTGGGTATTGCTGGCCTGCACTGAGGTTACAAAGGACTAAAAATCAAATCTGTATGAAACACTCGTTGCTGTGTTGGTACCTTAGGAGAGCTCGGCTCTGGTGCAAAGCTTTGCTGAGAAACCTGCCTGAAGGTCTTTCCTGCAGCTCATTCGTGCATCTTGGGCCAGAGCTGCAGGTGCCAGCAGCGACCACGCTGCTGCTCAGCCCTTCCCTCCAGCTCAGCCCAGGAGGAGCCCATTGCACAAAGGTTGCTCACTGTGAAGCACCACACCTGGCACCATGGTCACAATTACAGTCGCATTCAAGATCTCTGGTTTTGGCCCCCTGAGAGAAGCCTTTGGCTTCCCTTGAGGCTGATTTTGGTCTGTGCTGAGGGGGTGAGTTGCTGTGTAGTAGCAGTTCACACTGCAGAACACTGGGTTATGAAACACCCTGCAGTGAGGCAGTGGGAGGGTTCAGGTGTAGCGGGGCAGCTGCGCTTTGATCCTGGTGTAGTTCTCTTTTGCAGTGGTCTCTGTTCAGCTCATGTCTTCTGCTCAGGCAGAACTTACCCTTCTCCCTCCCTCTTACAGTGTTGTAAGCCCTATTGATGGCAAATCAATGGAGTCCATAACAAGTGTGAAGATATTTCATGGCTCAGAGTACAAGGCAAACGGGAAGGTCATTCGGTGGACAGAGGTGAGTCAGTCAACTTGAGCTGCAGGTAACCCAACACTTGGCACTTTGGGATTGCAGCCACCACTTGGTCTTCTTTTAACCTGCCCTCCCTACTCACCAAAATTAAGGCAGCAAATTCTTCAGAGCAAACCTGTAGTGCCTCCCCTGCCTGCGAGGGAAGGGTCAGTACAGCATCATGCAGTGTAGAACATTTGATCACTGAGGTACAGCTCAGGCCACTGTCACAGCCACCTCCTACAGCTCTGCCCTGGCCACCTCTCCTTGAACAGGGCTGTTGGACATGAGGGCAACCAGAAGAATACTCACTCACTGTGTTGCCCAAGGTTTAATCTGCATTTGTGTTAAAAACTACCTTTTTTAATGGTGATAAATCTTAATAATTGTTTTTGAAAAACATTATTTTGAGCCACCTTCTCTAAAATGCTGCAAGTTAAACTGAAGGTGCTGTGGCATAAATCACTTGCAGCATCTGCTCCATCACAGCTGGTGTTTGTTAGCTGTGACTCTGCCAGCACACAAATGCTAATGTAAAGTATTTCTTTAAGTGTTGCACAGACCCTGCCCAGGAGGAGCCACCTTAATCACTCTACAGCTTTTGCCACCTTAGTATCCTTTTTTTCCCAGGTCAGCTGGACTCAACAGAGACAAGTTCAGTGACAGGAATAGTGCAAACCTTCACGCAGGGCTGGCTTCTACTAAAAATGTGAATTTTCCTGAAATTAACATTAGTTAAAAACAGATTTTTATTTTAAAATGTGTGCAATACACAGTGCATTTCCATAGTGAAGCTTTTGGGCAGAACTGAAAGGTTTTTGAGAACACAACTATTTAAATCCTTCTTTTGANCCCCCCCCCCCCCCCCAGTGTGGCTCATCTTCAGCGTCTCTCGCTGGTCCTCCCTGAGCAGTTCCTCTTTAATCTTCATTTGTAAAAAGTTTAAATGGCACCTCAGTAACCTGTTGTTCTAGAAAAGCCAAGTGTTGTGTCTTGGGTTAACTCTTCCCTTCAGGTGTTTTTCCTGGAAAATGATGAGCAACACAATGGCCTGAGCGACCCGGCCGATCACAGCAGACTGACTGAGAACGTGGCGAAGGCGTTCTGCTTAGCGCTCTGTCCTCATCTCAAACTGCTGAAGGAAGATGGGATGACCAAGCTAGGGCTGCGTGTTACACTTGACTCTGATCAAGTAAGTCTTGAATAGTTCTGGTTTAACTGGGGTGGGGTGGGTGTTGGTTCCCTTTTTCATTCCCCACAAAGGAAAGGCACCACTTCCACCATTCTCTTGGGTAGAGGTACCAGTATCAGATGTAAATCCAGTGGTGCTGACTGCTCTTTGGTGTTTTGGGCCATCTGTTAAATTGGAAAGCTACTGCCTAGCCTGGATTCATCCCAGGCTTCACCCCTGTGTGACACTGGCAGCACCACTCTGTAGTCAGAGACCTGTGAACAGCCTGGCTGTGTGCTCAGAGGAGGCTGCATTGGCCTCTTCACAACTTAGGAGCAAATTAGATGTATTCAGGGAGGGGGCATACACCAGTGTTCACAAGCATGGCTGGTCTTAAAAGCTCTCTGCCTGGGAGGCAGGGAAACAGCTGGAAGGTCCCCTCGAGAGTGCTCTACAGCAGAAGCTACAGAGGCAAGGGGCTCTTGGCAAGACTGGGCTTGCCCAGAGTGGACGTGTTCTTAGCATCAACTAGATTTTAAATAATAGGTGACTTGATCTGCTAATGCAGGGTGTGGGTCCTGCTGATCAGCATGATCTGCTGTGACAAAGCAGTGGGAAAAAAAGAGGCTACTTTGTCTAGGCAGCTACTGGGAACATAGAGAAGGACCAAAACAAGTGGAAAAGCTGCTTTAGTGCCTGCTGCGTTCTGTGCCAGTGCCTGACTGCCCCAGGCAGAGGCCACGTGGCTCTTCCTGCAGTGCTGCCCTCCTGCTGCCCCCGACCCACAGCCTTGTGTCCTGTTCTCCATCAAACCCACTCTCACTTTGTATTTTTTAGGTTGGTTATCAAGCTGGGAGTAATGGACAGCCACTGCCCTCTCAATACATGAATGACCTGGACAGTGCCTTAGTGCCAGTGATTCATGGAGGGGCGTGTCAGTTGAGTGAGGGGCCGGTCATAATGGAGCTCATCTTTTATATTCTGGAAAACATCTCATAAGAGGACTTCATTTTCTGTTCAGACCTGTTCCAGCAGCAGTTGTATCTGAATCATTTGCACTTTAAAACTGGAAAATTAAGCTTTTGTTAACACTATGGGTGGGGAGGGGAGGGGGGAGGAGGGAAAGTTGTTCCATAATTCTAAATCTTCTATGCATTGTCAACAAACAGAGGATCAGGGCAGCTTCTATACTACAACATGGCTATGCTATCCTTGCAGCTAATCCACTTCTGTTACTGTTTAGAAAATGCTCATGTTTAAAGACTTACAGTCATGTACACTCAATGCTCAAACGGGTGCAAAAATCACTGGGGCGTAAATAAAAAGTGAAACTCCAATCTTGTACTGTTTGTAGCTGGACATGTGAGAAACAATCGAGCCCTCCACTCTGACCTCATCATAACGCCGATTGTGGTTGTTCTGTAGACATTAAAAAGTAACGTTTACATTTTGACCAGAGTATTGGTTGAAATAGGTTTGGAGTAGCCCTTGAGAGCCACGGGAAGGTTACGTAGCCATAATCACAGCTGTACATGCGGCCAAGGAGCAGCAGGGCAGGCAGCTCCCCGAAAGTGGGATTATGGAAACTGCAGTTGTGTGTGTGGAATAGGCTAGAGTTTACTTTCTTCCCTCCATTTACTATAAAAACCCATCACCTTGGCAGATTTCTGTAATCTCCTACAACTCTGCTATTCTATACTTTGTTTACAAATCCGTATGAAGCAGAGGAAGTATCAGCCCCAAAGTGCAGTTATCTCCCATTCCTCTTCCCCAGTAGGTCCTGCTTTTTCAAGAGAACACCCAGGGCAGCTTCAAGGCTCCTCCTTGCTGTACGCTGTAGTGTAACCCTAGTGTCATGTACTCCAGGACAGCTTGCACTTCATATTAGCAGCACCACGTAAAAGCTTACCTGTGATAAAAGTATAGAGTGGCTGTTTTTGCATGTTCTGCTGAAAAAAAGGCTTTCTGGTCAGCTCTGAACGCTTGCACTTGGCCCAGTGCTCTCAGTCTCACCTGAGAGGGCTTTAGTAAGGAAAGCAGCTGCTCAAGTCTGCTGTGATGCTGGAACTGGGACTCAGCCAGGGGAAATGTGGCTCCACATTCTTACTGGAGAGCTGCTACCAGTGGAAAGAGCTGAAAGCAGGCAGGGGGGCAAAGGGTTCCCCTCTATACAGACAATTAATTTGGGAAGAGAGCAGCTGATTTCCAGGGAACACAGTATCTCAGACCTTGCCTCGTCCCTGCTCGCAGGCAGCTCTGGTGGAGGCAGCAGGGATTACTTTGGTTTTGCTGTACGTGAGGAACACAGGCGTCCTTTCCATCACCAAGGGAAGTGCAAGGCTGGTGTGAGACTGACGCTATATTTTTTTTAAACAAATACACAGCATTAGCTGGGCAAAGAAAAAGGTAACCGTACACGTAGCAATGTATTTTATGTAAAGACAGCACAGTGTATGTACAGAGTGCATTTGTAAATAAATGGCTACTGCTTTTTTTTAAAGAAGAAAGCAGTGTGACAAACCCAATATTGCCAATGACAGCTGTCACCACCCAACACCCGGGGGGGGCAGGCCAGAGAACAGGGGTACAACTCCAGAAACAAAAGCTGGCCAGCAAGAGGTAGCACACTACTACACCTGAAGGGTAAGTGTTACACCAGGGTGACACCTTACCTCTGGCAGCTGGGAGAAGGTGGCTGGCTTAACGCTGCTTACTCCATGTTTCCCAATGGACAAACCTTAGGCTACTGCACAGTCACTGCCCTCCCTCTGTATCTGTGCAGGGGAGCAGGACTATGGTTACCTTCAGCCTCCCCTCTGCACGCTGGTTTTGCACACGTTGGGACACAGCGCAGCACTACACGGTGTAGGCAAGATCAGTATCTGGAAGAGCGTTCCATAAACTTCAGTAAAAAATCCTCCTTCCAGAGCCTGCACTCCAGCTTCGCCACCGCAGCGGCTTCCCAGTTACCTTGGTTGCATTGTTACGCTTAATAATGCAGTAAAAGAGATGAAAAAAATCTTTATCTTCTCTTCCTTTGCCCCAAAAGTCTTTTAGGTTTGGATTATGTTTGTGCAAAACACTTATCAACTGGTGACTGACATGTTTGCTTCAACCATAGCCTTTTAAATGACCTTAATTACCATGTTGTTAAGAAATGAGTACTTGTTTTAGAAAAAAAAAAATTGTACTTTTAAAATTCAGTTAGTTAACACTGCAAAAAACTGCATATTATATTTTTATTTTCAACATGTAGTTTTGTATATTAAATTTATTGAAATTAAAAACTAAACACTGTATTGTCTTCGTCTGCTCAGGAAGGCAGCGCTGCCTCACTTGTCTGGACTCTTTTCTGTCTATGAACTCACCCCCCCCTAAGCTGGTGCAGGAGCACAGCCTCTCCTCTGAGATCACTCGTTTCTGTTAGCACACAGAGATATAAAACACAAACATATTTGGTACCATTTTTTGTATGCTGCCCATCAAAAGTATTCCTGAAAATAGTCAGAACCCAGTTTTCTACACAACAAAGAGTGGCTGTTTTCCCCATCACCTGGAAGAACTGTAAAAGCCTATGTTTGTAAAAACACACAGAACAGGTGGGAAGCAGCAGAGTGTAGCGTACTTTTTTTTTTCCCCCCTCCTTTTTTTGAATTAAAAAAAGAAAAAATATGAAGGCACAGTACCTGGGCCGCACTGAACAAGCGGTGCAGCAAGCATGGCAGACACCTGGGAGCCAGAACAAAAATGCAGAGCTGTAAACACCTGCTGCTAAGAAGTCTCGTGTTCCTCCCAAGAGGCAACAGAACTCCACGTTGCAATGGCATGCGTAGAGGAGGGACACACTGCTGGATTGCTGCTGGAGTTCTCTCTCCTCTTTTAGGAAAGAAAAAAGCCCAAACCAACCCCAAACAGGCATTGGTAAGAGAGAACAGAAAAAGCAGTAGCAGACTTCACTGTATCACGTTGGCTGCTTGTACACTTGAAAAAGTTAATCCAGGTAAAGGTCTTACCTGTGACTCGACTGGAAGGTTTTTTGCTCTGTCGCAGGGAATTTTTAAGGGGCTAAACTTTTCACACAGCTATGCATAGTTAATGTAACATTCGTCCTGGTGCTACGTTAGTAGTCCCACATTAAGGCAATTCTGTCTATTTTGTGTAGAGCAGTCACAACCCCCTGCAGCAGCACATTTCCAGAGCCTCACGTTTGCCTTGAAGTTATTAATAAGCACTATGGCTGTTATCAAAATAGACGTTAGGTTCAGTAGTGCATTCATTTAACATCTTTGGTGCTTGCAGCTAGCAGCATCTTCCTCCATATGTTCATCCTGCATCTTTCAACATTCCAATGGATCTGGGGAGAACACACACAAACAGTAACAAAATCACTTGGTGCTGAACTTAACAGATGTTCACAATTCAAGGTCACATTACATGCAAGATGCTGACATGAATTTTCTGGATGGTCAACTAGGAAAATCAATGGAGCAAAATTATGAAGCTCTAATGACTGGAAGTGCTGAGGTGTTCAGTCACGGCACGAGGCCAAGTTGTTACTTCAGATACAACCATCAGCCGTGTCCCTCAGCCTAACCATGGAGCTCACGGGCAGCTCACCGACCTCCTTGGCTGTGAGGAAGAAAACATCAGACAAATGGTTCCTTTGGTGCTCCAAATTCAGACTCGTCTATTGAAATGAGACCTCTCCCATCCGTAAAGTCTAACACAATTTGGAAGCAAAGGTGTGGCAAGCAGGTGATGCCGTGGTGAAGCTGTGCAGCTTCACTACTGTTTATAAACAAAGTGAAAGAGTGCACTGAGGAATCATAGAATCATTATGGTTGGAAGGGACCTCCAGGGTCATCAAGTCCAACCTTTATCCCATCATATTCCTAACCATCAGCCCATCAGACCATGGCCTCAAGTGCCTCAGCAACCCGTTTGTTGAACACCCCCAGGGACGGCGACTCCACCACCTCCCTGGGCAGCCCATTCCAGTGCCCAACCACCCTCTCAGCAAAGCACTTCTTCCTAATATCCAACCTAAACTTCCCCTGATGGAACTTGAGGCCATTTCCTCTCGTCCTGTGAAGCCAAGCAGACTTTCACAGGACAACAAATGCCCTTCTCTAGCTTCTTGCAGGAGAAGGATACTTGCTAACTCTGAAAGGTTTTTTGCTAACAATAAGGATCCTCCCTCCTAGAGAAGACTTGTCAGTCTTATTTTCCAGATATTATTCTAAATAAAGGTGATGCTAGAAGCTCTCCCTGTATTTCAAGTGATTGTGAAATAGCATCTTTGATATCAAACTAATCAGAGACTCTGTAACCTCATTTCTGAAATGATGTCAACTCACCACTACCAATATGATGAATGGAATCAAAGCCAGAGCTATGCAATTAGGTCAATGCCAACCAAAGACATTATTTGAGCACAGTTTATCTGTAGCCCTGTCATGTTCTGGCCAAACCATCTTTAGATGCAGCATTCATACCTCAGATAGAACTAATGTTCAAGGACCAGCCAATTTTCTGTAACTGTTTGAAGATCTTGACCACTGAGGGGCTCCCTGAGTCTCACTTTCACCTCCAGTTTCCCTCCAGTGGGCTTTCTGCCATCAAAAATCTGAAAGAACCACAAAAAAAGCAGCAGTTAGGGCACACACAAATGATAATATCAAACCTGATGGCAGCTCATGGTGTCCTGAGCACGTCTGTGATCAGCTCAAGGGATTTTTTTTTTTAAGGTTCCACTTGGTGATTTCCTACTGGATCTTCCAACAGCTCTCTATCCACTCTGCCAGTCTTCACTTAACCCTTTGATCTGTTTGCTACCGACATGAATATTTTTGGGAATCATCTGAATTTCTGGTCCTGACAAAGAAGACTACCTTGACACAGAAAATTTGCAGAAGAGAGCCCCCAGGAAGTCCCCAGTACCAGAACGGTCACAGCTAAGACAAGCTTCAAGAGGTGATAAAACAAAGAAGAGCCCATTGTTTATCAGACTCATCCAATACAAAACTGTCAACTGCACACAGACATTTCTGCAATGTGAATATTCCTTTTCCCTTTGTGTGCAAATACAACTGACTAGCAGAACACACCTCACCCAGAAAACATACCTCAATGATCTCTCTAACTTCGCATTCTGATTCCAGCTTCTCCAGTTTCAAGTGTGCTGTCCCCACGTGCTTGTCACTTCTGAAAAAGGACCTGTTTCAAAGAAATATTCCTTAATTGAATGGGCAAGGTTTTTCAGAACATGAGACAGAAAGCAAGCCAAGAGGACATCACCGCACCAGGAGGGCTGGTCAAGACATGCTGCTGGAACCCTGCTAACCAGGGTGCAAGGGGGGAACCCTTAGTGGACTGGACTACAAGGACAAGACACAGAAGCACTCATTTTTTAATTATTCTCTTGGAAACCAAATTAAAGATGAGGACGGTAGTGAAGAAAAGCAATCAACTAAACCAGCAGCTGGAATGGCAGCAGCTTGTGTGCCTGCACAGGGAGACAGGGCAGAATGGCCCAAGAGCAAAGGCAGGTGGAAATCTTCCAAAGCCTTCCAAAGGCGAGACTGTATTCTCCGTGAGACTACAGTAGACTCACACATCATTTAGTAAAGTTCAGAATTCATTAGCTTACAAGCTAGAAGACTGCCTTTACTTCACAAGCACCTTAAAATGAAGAAGGATTACATAATTGTACTGCAGCATGTTGGACACTTTGTTCATAAACTTAAAAAGAGAACCAGGAATTCTTCTAGCGGAATCTTTTTTAAGGCACTTTTCCATTTTATAATTCAAGCAAAAATAAAGACTGGCTCATCCCTGATCAGTTCTAGGGGATTTGCAGTGAAGAATGTGAACTTGCTCTAGGCCATGGCTTCAGAAACAGCTCTGGGGAAATCTCCTTTTATCTTCAGAAGCTTTTAGAAGGGTTTAAGGAGAGACTTTTCCTTTGGAAAAAGACACTGTGGGGTTTCTAATTGAAAGTGTTTTTTAAACTGAAGTTTAATATATATATGACCTGAAACAAGTCTCCTTTGCTCACCGAGACAAAATAATTCTTGGGAGACGGTCAAAAAGCTGTCACAGACCCCAAAACTACTTCATCTACAAGCATTTCTTGAAGTATCACTCATTTTATCATCCTGAAGAAAGACAGGGAGCAGACAGTCTTTAGAAGAGAGCCTGGATCACACAACCATCTCCTTTCTCCTGAGAAGATGGCCAGGGGAAGGTGATCAGTGGGCATTTCTTCCTTTTCTCCTTCTCTGTTGCTATTTGCACAGGGGAACTGCCACCCCTGTGCCCCAACACAGAAACAAATGTATATTTAACTTGGTAAGATTCTTGTTGGAAGAGCAGAAAAAAAAGTATCTCGGAACCAGGAAAGAGACAACCCACACAGATTTCTTTGCTAATCTTCAAAAAGGCATCAGAGAACAATCTGGAGCTGGTGTACAACTCATGAATCACTGGAGAGTGTTTCTCAGTGAGTAAACTTAAGCCTGAGCTCAGACCTTAAACACAAGCACAGTTCCAGCTGGTAAGAGAATAGGATATGCCCCGTATGTGCAGTGGTGTGCAAAAGATAGGGAAAAATGTTTTAAACAAATGTAAACAGTGAACAGCTCTATGCAAAAGAGGCAGGAAATCTAATGGTGAAATTTTGAACAGAGCAGTCAGGATTGACAGAGAAAGAGCTAAGAAAAATCAACTTTTGCTTCAGTGGAGATGCAAATGGAAGACCTAGAGTAAAAACAATGGGACTTTAGCTTACAAGTTTAAACATGTACAACTCGAAAACTATCTTGAAAAAACCTATGAATCATTTCTGCACGTTCCACCAATGGAAAAAGAACAGCACAAAGAGCCACCGAGACAAAACCGGGTTATCCAACATCTCATCCAAGCTGTGGACCACAACCAACTCAGGAATTAGTGGATATGGGCCACTCTGATTTTGGATAAACCAGCAATGAGCCCAGATGCAGGATGACTTCCCTGAAAGTTATTAACATCCATCTCATCATCTTGATCTCTGAGATGAGGGGAGTCTCTCTCTCTCAAGATAGTCTAACAGTTTGCAAGTAAATACTCTAAGATCCTCAGAATGAAGATAAGTACAATAATGTAACAGTGTTTCTGCCATCATCTGTCATCTGCTTGACTGCTGTTAATGTTTTGCTGCCACTTGTACTTCATTATTCTACAAAGTTACCACATATAACATCTAAACCTTGAAGTCCTGATGTCTAAAACCACCAGACTGGATAAGAATCAAAACAATTTGAAGCTGAATCATTACCTCCTCAGTCTCATCAGTTCCTCTTAGCACACTAACCCTCATCTGATTTGCCAGTTACGAGCCAACTTCACTGAACTTCTACCTTTTTATCACCCCCCCAGGGGAAGAGACAGAGCTCAGGCACATTTTGAAAGAAGTTCTCAGACATGAGAACTAGACAACTCTTTATGCTTCATTAATTTATTGTGCTTCATGAATTTCAGCTACAACACTTTTCAACAGTTACTAGAGAAGCAATGAGGGGGAAGCAAACTGTACACTTACCCTTTATGAAATACTTCAAATTTAATTCCTTTGGACCGAATTGCTCGTCGGAAACCTCTGTGATTTCGGTTGATGTTCAGCTTAAACAACTGGTTATATTCTACAGTCAAGATACAGAAATATGAAAGAAAGCTGTGAAGGTCAAACTATGTACAGTGCTCTATGACATGCACTTACTCAGACTTGTTTCTCTCAGTTTGGCCCATTTGTGAGACACAATTCCCATCCTCCTTCTCAGGAGGTTACTTCTGCCATTAACAAGTCAGTGTCCCTGTGCAACAGTTCATCTCTGTCACCCCCACGTTACAGGGACAGAAACCAAACTGCAGAAAAAACAAGTCACCATGAGGAGGTGACAGCAAATTCCAGAGAGCCAAAACTGGGGAATCCAGGTCTTTTGGCAATTAAACAGTATCTGTGGCTAAGAAAAAGGTACAAAATAATAAGGAGAAAGCATAGAAAGGTTGGAATGACTGGGAAGGGGTGTTTTGATAATGTAACTGATGCTGTTTTAACACCAGTTTCATTAATGAGTGTGACAAGAACTATGTCACAGGATACCTTTTTATCAGAAAGTCTCAAAACATTGTACAACTGATGTTCAAAGACTTATCTGCTGTGCTACCCAGGACACTCATCTCTGCCAGTCAGTCTGGGAACACAGAACATTAAAGCAAAGTGGCTGCTCAGCAAGTGCAGACCAAGTTATTGGAAGATTTGGAACACAGCTCTCAGTATCACAGTTTCAGGATTTCTATTCTTATATATATATATATATCTTTTGAGTTTATATACACCTCTTTTGAGATAAATTCATGACTAGTAATTTGGATACTGAATTCAAAGTTGTTTTGATACTAGATGGCTGCTTACTGCAAGAATTGAAAAAATCATATAGCAATAAATCAAACTCAGGAGTGCAAGATGATTAATTCTAGAATGCATGCTAAGCCTAATACCTGTATTCAATGGCTAGGTACAAAGGGGTATTTTTCAAAAGATTAAAAGATGATTTCAAGGCACATTGTCTTGAAACAAATAAATAGATTTCTGCAATGATGCTTTGTCAGGTTTAGAAGTGTTAGCTGATTAGCAAAAATCATGACAGAATTGGCAATTTCACAGGACACGAAATCTGACTGAAAAAGATCTGCTTTATGGACATGTAAGTAAGTTTTCTCAATTAAGGTTAATTATCTGGCCCATCCCACAACAGGGTTGACAGCAACAGCTGGAGCATGACTGGTAGCTTGATGATTTCATTCATTCATAACACCAATATTGGGATGAAGGTGAAGAAATTGCCAACACAGCTGGACTTCACCCTCCAACCAGCCCTTTCATAGGAAAGAAGAGAAAAGGTGGTGGGAGGCCCTCTGGCCTGATTCACAGGAGCAGACCAGCCTGCACACCCCAGTGATTCCTAAGGTGCAATGTTTTTCCCTCTGTCCCAGAGAAGGTACTAACCTGGAGAATTGTTATTGTTAATTACAGGTGTTTTACTCTTTTGAGGTTGCTCCTATTAAAAGAGACACACATCATGTAAAACCATCAGATATTGTTTCAACATACAGAGTAGTAACCATTTTTATTATCAGCTCTTTTTTATACCTATACAAGAAACATGAGGTTTAGGGGGTTATCTGAAGGATAAGAAGAGTCATGGTGCACTGAAGACTAAAATATTTAGATTTCATTGTGGTCACAAGTATAATACTAGATAAAGAATAAGTCAAAACATCACATTAAATATAAGAGCCACAAATAAGGTACATGGACACACTCAATTCAATCCAATCACCACAAAGTTACTGACTGTGGCTGTTAAACTACATGATAAACTGCTCACGTTCCACACCACAGTAATTCTGTTCCTTCTGCATTAGTTGGAATAATAAGCTACACAAAGGAATCCATCACAAATCATTCAGGGAATTGCCCTACTATTATTTTGCCTGACAATCAATCTGCCACCAAAATGAATTAACTTTTAACCTAAAGTGGAGTACAAACTAAATCTCTGGGGACTGAACAAGGACAACGTGACCTAATTATTGCAGCTACTTTGCAAACCTGATTTCAGCTACGAAGGAGAAACGTGGTGCATTTGGCTGTTGGTTAAGCAGTAGAGATCTGGCTTTTTTAAAAACAAAGAAAAATACATTAAAAGTAACTATGTTGATTCTTACTTATTCCCCAGAAAATGATTCATACAGATCAATTCTGTTTTCAGCCACCCTAATGGGCCTCGTGTAACTCAAACCTAAACACAGGTCTGGTCAGACCACCACCCATTTCCCACTGGTTCCACTTTATTTTAGTGGAGTTCCACTTTATTTTAGTGGAATTGCTGCAAAATTTACTAGGAGGTAAAAATCTAGGCTCTGCATTCTCACAGGGGTAAGTATTAGTCCTGCAAGAGCAAAGATTGCTTTTGCCCTACAGAGAAAGTGGCAGGAGCCCCAGCACTTCTGCTGATAGTAAGACCAGACAGCCCTACTTAAAAGCCCTTCTAGCTCAATTGTATCAGTGTTTTTCAGCCCAGAGACTGCTTTTAAAGGTGAGGGGAACAGGATCACACTAGGGAATTTCCAAGAAAGATGCAATATATATATGTATACATATTTTTAAATATACATACACATATATATGCACATATATACATGCACATAGACATACACATAAGTATTAATTAGTGAGGTCAAGAAGCTTTTATGGTCTAAGTCATTTCTCCAGATACACACATATCTATTTGCTAATTAAATCACCAGGAGTCACATGCATTTATTTGAGGACAAAGATTAACCTTTTCAATCCATTTCTGTAATTCTAAGACATGTCCAAAAGTAATACCTTTAGAAGCCTGTTTTATTAAAGGAATAGGACCTAGAGGGAGATCCCATCTAAGGTGGCCCCTCTCCCCTAGCGATGACTTTGCATGCTCTTGTGTTTGGTTGAAGTTACCAGTGCATTTGCACCCCTGAAAGAAGTTAACTTCTACAAATTTTGCAAGCACTGGAGCAGTCTGATTGGTGTCTTCAGGGGGAAAGGTGGGCATGGCTTAGCACTGTGAATGCTGGTTAGCAGTAAGCTGGTGGTCAGCCAGCCAGAGAACGTGCAAGCCTGAAGCAGATACCACACCCCTAAGTGTAAGATGTGGAGAACATCAAGAGAAAGGTGCAGCACATCTGCAGGAAATAGGTTCAGCAGTTCTGTTTCTCAGAAAAAGTTTGTTTTAAAAATCAATTCAGGCAGCACGCCTTAAAGTGCTCTCCCTTTCCAGAAGAAAACCTACATGTCCTCCTTTGAAGCCCTCAGAAGCTAACACAAGCAAGGGTCACAGGCTGAGGAACAGAAGAGCCAGGACACACACTCACCGCACTCGGGTACTGAAATTCAAACTTCACAAACGCATCCAAATCTCTTGGTGATACACCTGAATGAGACAACAACCAGCCAATCCAAACAGCCAGTACAGGTATTTCATCAGTGCATCTGTAATGTCGAGCAGGATTTTCAAGAGCACCTAACTGATTTTCAGCAGGACTCATGACCTGTCTCTTGACAACTAGAACACCCATCCATCTAACCAAAACCCATAGGAAGCTGGCATCCAAAGGAAAACATCTACTTGTCTTAATGCTGCTGTTAGTCCTGAGGCAGTCTAGCACAGAGGGTTTACAAGCTCCCAGAAACAGTAACGTTTGCAGGAGGAACTCTTGTCACCCGAAGGGTCAATACACATTAAGGTGGTGCAGAGTTAAGGCAGGCACTCAAAATAGGAGATAAACATGAAACTTCAACTATGATCAAGCTAGGAGCGAACCCAGGGCAATTTAAAGTTCTTCCCTCTGTCCAGATGAAACCCAGATTCTCTTTATTCTTCTAGGCTTTTTGTAAATACCATTTAAAGGTTTTTGAGGGGCTTGAGCCTGAAACCTGGTTATTTTGTTTTAATGAATGCTGGCTACAAAGGTCTTGACTTCTGAAGTGATCTTCAAGGTAGAAGAAAACAAATCCTCACTTCCCACTGCTTTCTTTGTCTACTCAGAGGAAAAATCCCACATGCCCTTTCGAGTACATACCTGGTGGAGCTGGCAGGTTTATCCCCCTGACAATAAGAAGGTGCATTTCTGTGCTGTTGAGCTCAGAAAATATCCTGTGAAAAAATAAAGACAAAAAAATTTATTCATCCCAATAGCCCACCACCACCCAGATCCACTGCCAAACCAATACTACTGGTATTCGTCAGACCTTTTCCAACAGCACATTCCTACATAAATCATCTTTGTAGATTACAAGAGAGCAAGGAGAGAGCATAAACAGAGGTAAAATCATCTCTGAGGTAGTGAAAAATGCCATGAATAAAGCTCAAAGGCAACAGGACTGATGGAGAAATACAAAGGAAGGAAGAGTAGCTGAAGTAGCAGAATATAAGAAATGAAGCTGGAGACATTTTGAAAACAAAAGAACTCAGGAGAGAAGTTAGAGAACAACTACTTTGTATTTAAGTTGTTGAGTGCCCTTTCAGGAATGCTGAGCCTAACCCTAAGTGCCACCCGAGTTTGCTAGTGAGCTCAACAAGAGCTAGAAACCAGAAAACTCATTGCAGCCTGCCTGAGAAATCCCTTTGTTGTTCCACACCTTATCATTTTAAAGGTTCTTTCCTCAAAGTGATGGCTTGGAGGATCCATTCCTTGCGCTCGTGCAAGCTGTAGGATGTCCATGTCCTTTTTACAACCTTGTGCCAGTTTCTCAAACCTACAGAAAAGGCAAACAATAGAAAAGCTATACACACACTGGAACATCAAACACAGCATTCCACCAGGTACAGGCCACAGAGGAAGCCTCAGACCAGAGCTCTGAGAGCAACTTGGAGATGCAGACCTCACAGTTACTGACCCTCTCATATCATGAGAAGCTTACCAACTTGAATCCCCATCATCTCTAGGTGGGTCAGGCAGACTCAAGCCTGAAATGACCACACTGTGAGATGATTAACAGCAGGCATGATCAGCAGTGGGCCTTACCGAGTCGTTTCTGCTACGTTTCCCAGATGCATGAATTGCTTGGAATACTGCAAACACCTCTGTCAATAGAAACAAAACCCAATATGGTGATCCTTACACACAGATTCACAACTGGCAGAGTTTTTGTGGATGATGACAACCTAGTTTAAGAAAAGCCAAAAGTTTTTGCAAATCACCCAAAAACATCCACCCTCCCAGACCTTTACTCATTTAATTTCTAGACATGAGGTTAATCGAAGGGCTAGTCTTAATCATTCAGGTACTACTTTCAAACTTGAGTACCCATATTTAATAGTGATAGTCCCAACCCTCCAAGTACACCCTCTAACTTCAACTAGTAGAGAATTCAACTCTGAAAAATTTCCACTTCAGAACACACAAAATCAAAAGTATTTTAAAAGAAAAAACAAAAGACTCTACAGAAACAATGATGGGGTTATAATATTAATAAACCCCAGAAAAATGTTAAAAAAAAACCCAAAACATTTTTAAAAAAGATAGAAGTTACCTCATGTTGGTCCTTCAGCAATTTTATGAGCTGTGCATACACTTCATCTGCTTTCTGAGACAGTCTGACATCTTCATGGTGTATGAAGATAAAATCACCCTCATCATCTGTAGGGGGTGATGGCAGCTGCAACACAAGAGCACCACACGTCAGAGCCCTTATAGGAAAAACTGAAGTAGGCAAAAAGCAGTCAGAACACACAGAAAGGTCAGTGAAGAGAGAGTTTTATTCTCAAGACAATCAGACAATTCCAACCCAGACACTACTTAGACCACTGCTTAAGTCATAAAACCCTGCAAAACATTTTACAGACCTAGTTTCCTGATTATTAAGGTCAGGAGAGCTGTAACAGTGCAGTTTAGTTTCCCCATGATCCTCTTCCCAAAACAGAGTTAGGACACAGCCAAGAGCTGCACTCACACCCTAAGCGCAGGGAACACTTCCAAGCTGTGTGGTTTAGGTGTACCATTGTAAATCAAGGAGCAAATGGTTCCTGGAGAATGAATTTTCTCAAAACTTGGCACATTTAAGGAGCATCAGAGGAAACAGAATGAAACAAAAACTAAAACAGAAATATAGGGTAATTTCAGGGCTCAGTATCCAGATTTGCCACTTGAGCAAACTAATTTTTGTCAAGAAATATTTATTAAATCATTCACTGTTTGAAGTAGGCACACTTAGATGTTCAAGAATACAAAACAAAGCAGAATACTAAGAGTCCTACTAACCTTGGAAATATCAACAGGTTTGCCACATTTTGCTTGCTCAATCTTTAGGTCAAAGCTCTTGGCTGTTCTGAGATACATCTTAGCCTGTTCAAGGTTATTTTCCTTCTTTGCTTTGACGGCTGCCTTAATGTACTGCTTCTTTCTGTTCTCCAGAAATTCCAGCTGTTCCCTAGCTGAAAAACAGTTGTATAAAAACCATCAGTGGTCTCACACTGCCATGCCCCTGAAACAGGTTTATCACGTTCAGTTTATAGCCAGAAAACGGTCAGTAAAAGTACAGATATCAAATAAGGACATTTTCTTACTACACTTAATTGTTTCTTGGTCAGTTTCAATTTCAAGTATCAGAAAAAGAAACAAACTTCCTTCTATCATGGCATCCTTCATCAAAAAACCTCATAGCAAGTGTCACAGTAATAATTGCAGCCCCTTATTTGCAGCCCCCTGAATTCAAACTTCAGCTTGACATGTTAACTTCTAAAAGACAGCAAATATTATGAACATCTCTGTATTCATTTCTTCTCCCTCCTCTATTTGTCAGAAAAACTCCCAGATGAACCAACGTGCAGGCACATCCAGACTTACCACCTCTGCTTATTTGTAATTCCTTGCCTTCTTGGTTTCTTATTAATTTTTGGATCTCCTCTTTCCTTCCCAAAACAGCAAAGACAATCACACGAGTCAGAAAAGATTGCTTTACATTGTGCCAGGTCAGTGCATCCTGCCTCCTCTTACACCTCACTTAGGAAATGGTACAGCAGGAGCTGATCACAGCCATTTCCAGAGATACTCATATTGTATTCTCCACTGCACTCTACTTGTGATTACACAAGCTAAACAACACTTGCGACAGGCGCCTGTCTCAGCAAATAAATCTACCAATGACTCTCACACTATGTTTCACTGCTGTCAGGTGAGGATCAACTTATTCCCTTCCTCGCAAAGGAGCCTGCTGACCTGCTGCTGTGAGCAATTTGCCCAATCAGCCAAAACCAAACTAATTAGACAAGGTAGTGAACCCAGATTCCGCTGAGACAAAACCTGCAGTGTGTTCTGTGAGGCTGAGACACAGAGCACAAGTATTTTCGAAGGAAATCTGTGGAGAATGAACTGAGCAAAGCTATTAATCCAACTGATCTTGGCTCCTTGACTCTCCTGGTATAGGCCTTAAGTGCAACTGCTCCACTGCACTCCCACACCTCCCCTACGCCCTGTGCTCTCCAACAAGACAGCTTTTTACAGTTGATTTATCAGGTATGGGCAGCTGCAAGCTGCACTTCGGAATTCTGGGGGGAAGGAGGTAACATCTGGATCATAGAATGCACTCTGGTTAGTGAAATATAGCTTTATAATAGAGAAATACTGACATTTAGTTGTGAAAATCACATCAGTATCAATCTGTCCAGGTTGTTGTTGCACCTATAGGTCTGATTTTAAAACACCTGAAATACCCAGGAGAGATTACTGTAACACCAGAGACCAGGTATTATCAATTTATTCACAGCCTGGGGTAATTCACTCAAGGGACTAATATATCAGCTAAAATTATAAAAAAAATTCAACCTCCTGAAGATCCATAGATTTCTCAAAACCAAAATGGACAACTACTATGTTTTCATGGTCTTTATAAAACAAGTCATGGAATTTTCTAGAGAGTAGAGTCATGACAATCACAGTGGCACTGTGAAATGCCTTTGCACTCTGCAAAAGAACTTGCATCAGCCAACTAGGCGGTTGTGATTTGTCCTGGAGGAACTACCCAGGGCAGAATGGAAGAAGAAAGATGGGATTATAGTTGGGGCAAGGCAGCAGAATGAGCGAGAGCCTGAACACTGCTGGTGTGTACTCAAATCAGACCGTGAGGTGGTGGCTGTCTCTTACTATCTGTACAATTAATCTTGTACAGACAACTGTTTAGTGACCTTAGCAACAGGAGGGCTAGAGATTGATGAACTAGTGCCTACACGCCAGTTTGAGATCCCTGGATGAAGCACCAGGCAGAAACCACTGTTTGATATAGGAAGCTGCACTAGATGAATGAATAATTCACACTGCCAAGCCATCCATTTTAACGAGAGTATACACAGAGTTCCACTGTAAGCAGAGTTAAACATTATGAATCAATACACTTGTTACATCAAAATTCATTAAAAACCCAATCACCCTTATAATTAGACACTCTGCTTCTGTGAAACACACTGCATAGCTGGTCTGGGTCTGCCCTCCAGCAGACACATTTATTGAGGCTCCTGTCAGAGGAAATCTATGCCACATTCACAGGCTTATGTCTAAAATATTACAAAAAGAAGCCTCTACCAAGGTATTGAACTAATCTAGTGCAAACGACTTGCACATGGATCACTGGGAATTATGATCCCATTGCCTTACCAGCTGGAGGGAGATGATCCATTGACTCTGCCTTGCCCAGGGTGGAGGGTGATGTAGCCTGTTTCTGATGCTCGGGAGAGCTCTCCTCCTCAGCCACAGCAGATGGCACTGTAATTGGCTTGACAACCTGAGTTGGCTTCCCAGGCAGCTGAGCAGGCTTCTTGGCAACCGGGGCCTGTGTCAGGGGTTCATTCTAGCATAACAAAAAGAATTTCATATTAAATGCATAAAATTATTCCAAGGTTGAAGACAGCATCTCAGCTGTGGTTATCACTATGTCAGCCTTCTGGCATCACTTTCGAGAGGCGCACAACCGCCCAGGCAGCAAATTTTAACTTCTGGGGGCTTATGAGCCATGCCATGCCAGTAGGTAGTTGACCTATGCAAGCATCAAACCTCTGCTATAGAAGGGACAAAAGGAATGTTCGACCAAGCAGTCATTCCAAAAAAAGCAGATGCATGCAGTAAAAACATCATCCAGAAATTCTCTCCATCAGAAGCTACTCTGGCTGAAAGCACAATCAATCAGCAACGAAATCCAGAGAGATGAAGTCAAATCAAAGCCTAAAGGCTGGTGCTGCCTGACGAAAAGCAGTAAGTGTTGAACATCCTGTGAAAGCACAAACGTAGGAGCTACTGGGATGCAGGATCAAAGTACAGATTTAAGTACTTTAGAACAATGTAAAGGGGTGGCCAGGAGCTGAAGTGTTTGCTTTGAAAATAAAACCCACGTACAAGACAGGTATGAAAGACCCAAACTCTGGTCTCAGACTCTGTAGGTACTGAGTGTAATCATATCTCATCTCTCTCTCCTACACTATAACACAAACTGAAATGACTACTGTAATTTTCAGACTTCTGGGAAATGTTTTTTATCTCAGTACCTTTGCTTGACTGGAAATCCAATGGCCTCCTCACTGCATACCACAAAAGATAGCATTTTAACTTTTGCACATCCTACTAAGAAACACTAACCTCCTCCTCTTCATCATTCTCCTCCACGTTTGCCAGCTTGCTGGCACTTTCCAAAACAGCAGCTATTGTGCTGTCACCATCCACTGCTCCAACACCAGGAAGAGGGGGAAATCCTGAGGAGGAAATGAACACAGAAGTAAAGAGTTGTGTAAGACTTAAGTTCTGTCTGCCATAATTCTTTTCTGTATTTTCTTTTCTATCCAAGTATCTATATCTAATATATTTCAGAATTCAGCATAACTGGGCTGAGGCCAAGGCCACAAAGCCTTGCTAGATAGAGTTCGAGTGTTGGGCTTAAGATCAGATCTCTCACAGATACTCAGGCCAAAAGGGATGATGATAAGATGCTGCAGAGCATGGTTTTCTGAGTTCAGCAACTGGCAGCCAGCCAAGGAACCTCACCACCTCAGGATTTTGATAAGAGAGATGACTCCAGAACCAGCCAAGAATTTAGCCTCTCTTCTTTGCACAAAAGGACAGCAGACTGTATAAAAAATTGCTGGCTTTTTCCACCCCCTCACCACTGCCTCACCTTAGCTGGTACACTGGTACACAGTCCAGCAGCAAATCCATGCTACACCACGAAGTAATAAACAGTACACTGCTGACATCTGGGTAACACACTGTAACATCAGCCTCTGCAGAAAATCTACTGCAATGCAGAGGCTTCAAAGGCAGAATCCCAGTAGTTAAATATGAAGTATATGAAGAATAATACTTTTGATTATTTTATTATCCTTGTAAGGATGGCAGGGGAGCTTTATGATGGAAGATAAACTCTCACTTCCATGCTAACAGTTCAGTGTCAGCTTCAAACAACAGAGACCACAAGCAGGCAGAACACAGAATCCTGTGACATCTGATCCATTACTCAGCAGCATTTCTACCGTACTTATCATCACCCAGATGCAATGAAATGCACTGCCAATCCACTATGATCTTATTGCTGGTTTCAGTGACTGCCTGACAATTGTCTCCAATGTAAATCATCTGGCTGCTAAATGATGGCTGAAATACATGCAGCTAACATGTAAGGAAATTGAGGACTAGCCGTACTTTCGGAGGTGTAAATACAGAGTGCCTCACTCCTACAGAAACTGACACTCACCAAGAAATGGATCATGTTCTATAACAAGGGATGCTAAATTGCTTTTCAGGGACAGCTTCAAAGCAGGGAACCTTCAAAGCAGTATGTGGCCTGACAGAGCTGGCACTGCCTACTTGACTACTACCACAGTGCTTGCCATTGCCACATTTGACAAAAGAGCCGCAAGGTCCGTGCCCCTTTTCTACCTTAAAAAAATCCAGGCATCATTTTGCAGTGCTAAGTGTTATCTTTTCAGATGAACACATCAGGCACAAGATAAAAGGCATGATGCTTCCTAGCAGAGAAACAGTATCATGCAAACCAGAGGTGGCACATTCAGAGATGACCTTGTCCAAACTTTTACAAACACAACACTACATGTGTTGAAGAAGATAAAAAGAACATGGAGTATCTCAAGAAGCAGGTTCAGTTTGTGGCTCTGTCACTGTTTCAGTGTGACCGTGAGCATGATGTGCTTTGCCTCTGTAGACTACTTTTACCAGCCACAAGAGCTGCAATACTGATCTGATTTGTGAGGTGCTACAAGATGATTATTCTGAGGCTCCTGATGAGAATCAATAGAATGGGAAACATCAGGCAAGATTTTTCAGTTAAATAACTCTCCTTCCAGTGAACTTCATTTTACTCTAAGAGGGCTGGCACAGACGACAGACAGATGACATTTTCATCACCTGCCCCCAGGTAAGTTGTTTAATTTTTCAAATAGGGCCAGTTTCAAGTTCCAATACCATCAAACAGGCAGTCCGTAGTCAGGAATATTCACCAGTGTGAATGTTTTGGAGCACGTTAATAAGCAGTTTCACAATACCATCCAACAGCAGGGCCAGCCTGCTCACTGATAAAAAAGGAGATGTTCCACAGGGTGAGGAAGCAATATGCCCACCTCCTTCAGAGCCCAGTAGATACACAAAGTTGGTATCAGGACATCTTATATTCACACTTACCAGGAGGAACAGGTAGCTCAGAAAAATTCACTTTTCTTCCCGCTTTATGGGCTCTTATGGCATCCTGGTATTGCTGTAATCAAGAGCACTCAGTAAGACATAAATGAAGTTGACTATAAACTGGCAATCATCTGTATTTAACCAGCATAACCACTGCAGAATAGACAGTGTCTTGATGTAATACGTGCATTGTCTCTATTTCTCCTTCCTCCAAATGCTTTACAGCTTCCTCACTGGAGCTCTTTTCAAATAGAAGGCTAATACACATTATTTCAGACTTGAAAAATCTTCAGCAAGAGAACTAATTCAAATGGCTTTGCTGGATGCAAGCAGCTTGTCACACTTTCACTTTACCTTGGCTATCCTCTCGTGCATCCTGCCTTTCCGGTCATCCCCACTTGCTTTAGCCTGTGCTGCCGCTGACTTGTACTTCTCCAGCCTTTGCTGCAATGCTTCCAGCACTGTTTTTGGCTGCTGCAGGGAAGCTTGAAGTAAGACAGACAATGAAATGACACATGATTCAGATTTCACAACATATGAGCTGCCTTTTTCCTCCCCTTCTTTACTTTCTGCAGAGACATCATTGCAAAGCCTTATGAATACAATTCTTCTAAAGAAAGTTTATTACAATTGAGTCAACCTAGCTATTGTTCCTGAATACTGTTTGGTGTTGATCCCATCTGTATCTTTGCTCTGAATCAGTAGTGGAAGAGCAAAAATACAGATGGGATCAACACCAAACAGTATTCAGGAACAATAGCTAGGTTGACTCAATCCTGCTGGAGTTCAGTGGGATACAGAAGACCTTAAAGCACCCTCCATTCCTGCTATTTTTGTTTTGCTACAGAAATCCAAAGGTCCTACCTGAAGCTTCTTGGGTTGCAAGATCCTGGGAACTTCCCACTGGAGCTGGAACCTTCTGCTTGGATGCATCTTGTAGTTTTCCTAGCTTTTCAAGATCTGCAAAGCAAGGAAAGCAAGAGGTTTCACAGTGTGTTCCATAAACACCAAGCCAATCCATGTAACTCAGAAAAGCATCAATTTAATCACATCTTCTTCCTGAAAGCTTTTTGGCTTCAAAACAGTATCTGCATGGCTAGATAAGTCTAATGTTCCCATTATTCAGAGAAAATGCTTTGGAATAGAGAATCTCAAATGCTGATTTAATTTAGGTTAGTGCTTGAAGGAAAAGAGAAAAAAAAAAAGTAAAACCAGTTCAAATATTCTAAGAATTCTCTCCCCAAAATATAACTTGGTATCTTGGCAGATGGAAAGAGTGAACAAGATTACTAATTGACTAAAATATCCTAGTAACAAAAGATGTGCTGAAAAAGGGAAGCAAGTAATACCATCTATTCAGACACCAAGTTTCTGGCATAGTATAACAGTAGTTATTTCAGAAAACTACAAGAATACCTGCTGCAAAAACCTTGCACTTTTTAAGGCAAGGCTGTATCACGGGTGAAGTTTCTAATGTAATTTGGTGATCAGTTTATAATTTAAGGAGTCATAAATCTCATGATTTATTAAACTAATCTGTCATTTAAGTTCTTAGAATAAAATAACCTACTAAAATTGTTTAAAACACTGAGCTCCACAAACCAAATATTAGTTGTTGGTGGTGATACCAGATCTTAAGGAAAAACTCTCTTATCAAAGTGTATTTAATATTAGTAACTTGTTTTAAGATTTAGATTTTACTGCATTGCAACTTGTTCATTAATCTCTTCATCTGAACTTCAGATGAAAGACATAACACCACCAAGTATTACAGTAGACTTTAAGAATGTGACATTTTGTTCTTTCCCTTCCACTTCACATCATGGCTGCTATTATCTAAAGTTACAGAAATAGGAATATTAGACATCAATACCTACTTGAACTTGCAATTCACAGAGTATAACTTCAATATAAATCATGATACCTCAATTTTCTTCGTTAGAAATCATTCTTGATTAGAATTTGAATATGCAGTAAGCTTCAGGCCTAAGTGATCTTCAACTCTTCTTGCAGTTTTGCACTCAAATTCAGAATCATTTCACTACAGCACAGAAGACTTCTAAAAGGGTTTTTGTAAGATGAGCCTTACCCTGAGGAGGTGGAGGCATATTCTGGAGGTCTATCGGCTGCCCACTATCCAAAGCTTCCAAGACGATGTTAAATTTCTAATGCAGAAAAAACAAAACAGAATATTTATGCTACTATGGCCAAGACTTGCTGACTGCCACAATGCATATCTGATTCTCAGTGCATGTGGGTACAGCATAGGGTATGTTAAGCATTCAGGATCTTGTGTGTGCATACCTTGCCTGCCTTCATGTATTCCTTTGCTTTCTCCAGGTCCCCTTGCTGCTTGGCTTTTAGAGCTGCTAATTTATACTCCTTCTGCCTCATAAGTAATATTGCTCGTGTGCTGCTGTTTTGGAGATCTGTGAGAATGAAACAATGCTGAGACTTAAGAGATCATGCAAGGTACACATCCCTTGCTATGTCCATCTATTCAAACCTGCATTAGTCCTCTTTTGCTTTGAATCACAAAGCCATCTTACAAATGACATTTTCCCTCCAATCTCCAGAAGTCCTACCAGACATAGCAATCCCACTTTTCCCAATTAGAAAAGTCAGTTATCTCAAAACTCTTTAAAGCTTGAAATTCCAGATGTCACAGTACTGAAGGAGAAACTGAGGCACAGGAAAAGTTAAGGGAAAGATAACGTGTATAAAGGAGTTTTGTAACAATAACTGATCCCACTGCCAGAGAAATTCAGCATCCCAGAGACAACGCTATCTGAAACATTCAACAGGGGAGTTTCCAACATAAGCAGTGCTTTGCTACACAACACAAACATCAAGACAGACACAGCATTAAAATAATGTTGGAACTGTGTATCACCTCAGATCATGGTACCTGTTTCCACGGTAGGACTAGAAGCAGCATGACCCTGTAGAGACTCCGATTCCAGATGCTGCTCTGCCTCTTGAGAGGTCTTCTGCTCATCATCTGCAGCAGACTCATCTTTATTCTCTGGCAGGACACTGACTGAACCTCCCGAATTCTCTGGTTCCACTCCCGTGGCTTGAGATGTGTGAGAAGAACTCTTTCCTGTTGCAACAGGAGGTGGTATTTCTTCCTCATTGATCTTTTTGCCTTTCTTCACTGCAGCCAGCATGGTTTCCAGTGTCTGGCAGAGATGGAACCACCAAGTTGGTAAGCATTTTCATCAAATATATTACTAGCATAAAATCATTAAAACACAAATTCATTCCCTTATATGTGATGGGATCTATTACACTCACTCCTTTGGACTGTTGCCCTTTAGCTCCCTATTTTTGTGCAAGGCCAACTTCAGTGCTAGTGAAAGGTGTTCAATTAAAGGACTGGCTACCCAAGCTTCATAATTGCAAGTACCTCAACACCTAGAATTACTGGGTAGCTGATGTGGTCCACTCAGCTTTGTCACAGAAAGTCAGCAAGGAAGCCATTTATAACAACTGTGGACACATTTTGTGTCTTTAAAACAAAATAAAACACACTACTCTGAAATGTCACTGCCTATGTGGATTCAGGGAAGGAAGGGGTCTGCATCCCTATTTAATGCAATGAGACAAGCCATTAAATACTAACAAAGGAAATGGAGCTTCAGGTGGTGACCTGTGGCAAGAAGCTCCCACCATCTATAAAATATTAAATGCTGCTCATATTTTAAAACCCTTCTTCCACCACAAATATTACCTTCTTCAGTCTTTTTTTGTTTGGATGGTTTTTTAAGGTTCAGGTAGAAAACCACCATGCACATTAAGCCAAAACAAAAATTTTACTTCTTTCCTCTTCCACAGAAACTAAAATGGGAGTACAGAAAGGCAACCATAACAACAAAATCTTATCAGTGCCAGAGTCACTGCTATTTTTGCTTAGCCATGACATTGTTTGACCTATTAGGCAACAGAGATACTTTGGTCTGACTGCATGTGAGATTGGGGTTCAGACCAGTACAGCAACCCACACACAGCTCTCTTCTCCACATGTGGGATGACAGATTTACTGGAAATGGAATTAAATGCTGAGATTAAAGTTCACAGCTCCAAGAACTATGTACAAGCGATAACTGCACACCATTTGTTGGCACGTCATTTTGCTAATTAAGGAACTGTGAGCTGTGAAGTGAGATCTAGTCTATTATCCTTAGTTATACTGCTTAGACACAGGGAAACTCCCTACCTTGAAATACAAAGGAAGTGGCAAACAGCGCACTAAGCTTTGTTATTGGATTAAGTATGGTGGTTTGCCTTTCCCTCTTGCTCTGTGAGAGGTCAGGTGGTTTCGTGAACATTCCTTTCAGAGCCAGCAGGCCATGGACACATACAGACAGCTCCTTTCTTGTGCATCTCCTCCCCTGGGTTTGGCCTCAGTTGTTTCCTTTGTGCCCTAAGACACCTGGTAGCTAGTAAGACATTACATTCCTCCCTCCATGGACAGTGCTGAACTATAAAGCTTTGCTCAACAAGACAGAGGTGGCTGCTGTCTGAGGTGATGCAGGAGACCAGATGAAAGCAAATAGGGAAATAAAGGCACTCTGCACAACAGGAATCCCCACGCACAACCAACTCACTACAACCACGCCACCTGGCTGAAACGATGCAAAGCTGAAGAAACTGCTCCCCACTACAAGCTGCAATTGCCTTAATGAAAAATCCTGTTTGATTCATTTTCAAGCACAGCCAAGACACTCGTGGAAAGGTATCACCTTCCTTCATCTCTCAGAACTGAGTGGAAGGTTGGTGTCTAGAGACAGGCAGGCATCAGTGATGAACTGGAAGGTGTAAGTGGTAAGAAAACTCCTAAAATTTGCTTTAAGGTAACACTGACCAGTCATCACAGGTCCAATTCAGATCTAGACAGGTGGGTTTAACACCAGCATTTACCACAAACACTGCCTCCAGGTACCACCAGCCATTCAACAGGCACAAAGCTGTCACACAAAACACATCTGAAGTTACACTTTATCTGTGTATTTGCTACATCAGATTAGTAACAAGAAATGTTTTTAAAGTAACTCCAGGCAGTGTGTTAGAATTTCTCTCCCCTTTGAACAGACTGACACATCTGGAAAGACTCTGAACGACACCCCAGAGAACTGTTTTGCCCTCCCCTCACTCACACACCTGATGAACCCAGCTTACCTTCAGGCCTCTCTCGTATCGGCGTATTTTGGCACTCTCACCCGACTCCTTCGCGTTAGAGATCGCTGTCCTGTAGTCAGCAATTCTCTTCTCCACCGTCTGCCGCAGCTCACTGGTAACAGCAGGAAGTGAGGTGGTCTCAGAAGAAATAATAAAACAAATCAAGAAAACTTATTCCATCCAACTGTACAAGTTTTCCCACAGCACTGAAAAACAAATACTCCTCTTCGACACACGCTCCCGTTAAATAGAAACAGTGCCTGAAACAGAGGAGCTCTTGTGCTAGGCTAACAGTCCCGGGATCCACCTCTGGGCTTTCTCTCAAAGGCCTAATAGAGAAGAATGGGTGGAGACATCCAGAAAACTCCCAGCCCCTGAGTAATTTGAACCATGTGGTTAGGGAGTAGGTGAAGAAAACAGTAAGGCCTCTCAAACACCACACAACAGAGGGTGTGAAGAGGTATTCTGGCACAAATCTTGACTTTTTCCTTTTCTTATTTTTAAAACATTTATTCCCTTTCCAGGCTTCTTCAATCTGGTTTTACTACAAGAGCTCTTTTTCCTCCTCCTGCAGCATGGAATTAGTTCAGTGACAAAAGCAGCCTAAACAAAGTTATGAGTAGCTACTTACAAACTCTCCACAGCTACAGAGACCTTTCAGATGGCTCCTGATGTAATTATTGCTATTATCTCTATAGAAACGGTCTCAGACCTATTTATTAATGGTCACTGGAATCCTGTAGCACACAACAGAAACCTAGCAGTACCTGAATAAAGGATTGGACTGTATGAGGATTGGCAAATTAAGCTGAGAAAGCTAATGCTGTCGAGAAAAACTCCACAAAGATGTCAAAGATGCTGAGTTATAACAAGTTTCACAATTTCAGCACATGGCTCAATACTCTGACATGTCTGGAAGACTAAACTGCAATCTGCATGCTCCTATGTATAATGAGGGACAAGACATGCTTGATTCCAACTGTTTACCTCCTCAATTCTATGCTAGCACTAAAAATCATCCTCTGAACAAAGCAAAAAAATCCACCTATTTCAATGCAGCATTGGTTTCCCCAGAGAAGACAGCAATAGTGTAGCTTTTCCTTCCTCGGAGGATGAGACGACCTCTCTAGATCCTTGTTTGTGGCCCTTGTACAAGCTGCATGACAACGGTGATTCAGCAGAACTGTCAGAAACATGAAGCTCTTTCCTACCTGTGGTTGCAGTTCAGGTTGCTCATTTTCTGCTTCAGCTGTGGACGGCTCCATTGCTATCGTCTCATCCTCACAGCTTCCTGTCTCACCTTCCTCCCCCAGAACTTCTTGCAATTCTGCCTAAAGTAAAAGCCAACAAAAGGCTCTTCTTCAAAATTTTCTATTTCCTCAGAAGACAAAATAGATCAAGTCTCAAGCTCCAAAGCATTTGGATAGACCTTGAACCCAAACAAAGAATCTAACCAACTTATATCCTGGTCATTTTTTCTTAATTTATTTTTTTTAAATTAAACTGCTTCCACTGGTTCCACTTGTATCCACAACAGGAAGCCAGATACCACTCAGGAGCTGCACTGCAGATCCAGGATCACCACGTAAGTTTGTGATTAGAGATCTGACACTGGAGAAGTTCAGAGAAGTACTTTTACAAAGATCATTCAAACCCTAAATTAGAAATTACCAAAAAGCATCTATTAACAATGGAGGTCAAAACCACTGCTTAACACTCCTTCTTTAAACCCTGCCAACTAGAGCACTCACCAAAATGACAAAGAACTACTTGGGAGATTCTTTCAGGCCAAGCATGACTCAAAGCAGTAGCAAAATGGTAACAGACATCACTTTAAGAAGAATGTTCCTGGCTGTATTTCACCAGCTGACATGGAATGGGATTCCTGCTGCTCCCTGGCTTCTCTAAGACCCTCACACGTATGAATGTTAGCCAGGAAACTCTTACGTTGGTGTGCAGAGGGTCAGATCCTGCAAAGCCTTATATCTTACGGAATGCTTTTGCAGTATTGTAGCTTCTTACTGCAAAGCTAACAGACATTTCTGACAAATGCAGTTCTGTTAAAAAAATAAACAACAAAAAACCCCCCAAAACCAAAGATATACTAAAAGGTTTTGCTAACAAAGGTACGCATACCAACAGATCTGTATCTTTCTCCAAGTCTTCATCATCTGCTTCTTCCTCCCCATCTTCATCCAGGTCCTTCATACACTCTGCAGCCATCTTTTCAATATGATCCATGGGCAGAGGAGCTGCAAAAAGAAACCACAAGCAGCCGTAAACCCTAAGTAACAGTCAGGCAGTCACCGGATACAAGTTCTAAAGGAGATGCTACCAGCTGTAAAAGACCAGTGACTTCTCCTCTTGCCTTCTCTTTATCAGAAAGTATCATAGGTAAATGAGGATATATTCATGGATAAAGGACGAAGAGTGGGGAAGTGAACATCCAGGAAAAAAGCAGTCTTTCTGAGACTGACAGTGAAGGCACGCAGTAAGACAAGGAAAATGACTGCATCCAGTAATCTAATCTGGAAATTAGATCTCAGGGAGAAATAATGCCTGCTTATTAGTCCAAGAAGCCTGAACATCAAAACCATAAGCACTGTGACAGACCAGCAGGTATGGTGTGATACAGCAGTGCTCAGAAAGTATGCCCACAAAAGGGAAAGATACTGTGGCAGGTTTGCACAGCAATGACACTTCAGATTGAATAAAAACTACAAGTAGGACTAGATTAAACAATTGCTTCAGGGAAAAATTACCAGAAATCACTTCAAGTGCCTAGGCTGATTTAAGACACAGGTTAAGTATTTCTATGATATTATTTACAAAAATAACTAGTAACAGAAACTTTGTCATTATGGAAGACAAACACTTGCATTAAACATCCCAACACACCTGCCAGTAAAACTGCTGGTCACATTTTCTTTCAAAGCCAAAAAATAGTTTCTTGTGTGTATTACAACAGCACATACAGCCATAAACCAGAACAAAGTTGAAGACATTTACCATAAATAGCGCTGAGTTCAAAGAGTTCCCAATCAAACTACAACTGGAGTTTTGTATAGGGTCTGCATTACACCTGAGGCTCCAACAGCTGATCCATTTTCTCAATCTGCAGTGTTAAGCACAAGAATGTCTCTCTCTCCACCTCTTGTTAAACTGGGTAAAAATTTATCCTTTGAGACTGATGATGCACATTAACATCAATTCTAGAGACATACTGAACAACATAAGCTGTGAGCCAAACTAATGATTGTTAACAGGACAAACACGGAGGCACAGCAAACTATCCATATGTTCGAAGACAGACAGAAAGGAAGGCAAGAAAATCTTTCTACCTTGAGAAGCCACTTGTTTTATACACCAAACACTACTGCAAAGTCACACTTGGCATACACAAATAGAACGCTCCAAATGAAGGCATCGTATCTGTCCTGATCTCAAGAGCAGCAGCAGAATGCTGGCACAGAGATCTGCTATGCAAATCAGAAAAAATGCTGTTTCTTCTGCCTCACTAACTACTCTTCTGCATTTTCTGCATTGCTGTCTCATGCCCATGAGATTTTCCCTTTTCCAAATCTTTCTTAGCCACTTTAGCTTGCAATTTCTCCTCGAGTTTCTGGTCTTTACCTTGAAAACTTTACATAACTCCTCCTTGCAGAGTTCTCACATCTACGTCATGCCATGCCAACCACATCTTCCTTAATTATCAACATCCTCCACGCACTCTTGAAGGTGAAGTTATTTCAACACAAACCCCAACAGTCCACATGAATGCCTCTGATACTTTCCTATGCAGACATATGACTGTGACTCACTGTCAGTAAATGTTGAATATAGATCTTCAGGACACAGTTTTACAGTCAATTTAAATGGCTCTAAAATAGATCCCATCCTCTCCCTGCATTTGCTAAATCAGCTGAAATTAACCCAGGTACAAAGCTCTTTCTGTTCAAATCAAATTTACCGTATCAGTGCTTCAGTACCTGTATCAAACATTTCACTCATCCATTTGACCCTTACCAAAACCCTGCAACTAGGATAGCAGGCCATATCCAAAGGCAACTGGCTCTACTTCAAGGGTCGTAAGTCCCTTACATGAAGCCTCGCTAGAGACAAAAAACCAACTACACCTCCCTGACTGGCTGGTTCAGCTCTAATCCAGTAGGACAAGTTGAGGCAGCAATTTCAAACATTTGACCAACTGGCATTTATCGGTCACTGACAGCAGAGATCTGTGTACTTAAGATGTTGCAACAGTACAGCTTTTGCTCTGCATCTTCAACCTAGAGGGAGATATCACTTTACCTGCTCCATCAGAGCACTAGAATGTAAATCCAGGAGTCAATTACTGCACGTTGTGCTCAGCCAAGAACGAGCACTAGTATGCATTATACTGGGTCCTTTTTTTCTGTCCTCCAGGCAAAGATCTGTTTCTCCCCTGTTCTTACTGTACCCTCTTCCTTTCCAGGTGCCAGCCTGGATCCTGTCCCCACCATGAAGTATGTCCCCATCACTACACTGTACCAGGTCTCAGAGTCCCAGTGCCAGTCGTCCACTTGTTCATCTTCCACAGACTTCTAATCTATACACTCTCAATTCTACCAGGAAAAAAGAGTAGCTACAAATGATTTTGGAAAACAGTTTTATGAATCATAACACATACCTCTAGAAGGCATGGTAAATGTTAACTTTGCACTGACTGAAGTTTCATTTCCCTCTTACGAATACAGAGACTGAAAAAACATGTTAAGTGATGCAATCAGGGCCAGAACAAAGCCAGCACCTGAGAAGCTGACAACAATTCATGAGCTCCTGATACCCAGGTGCATCCTCAAAACACTACACCACATGTTCTAACCATGAGTAACCAATGTCCAATGGCAGAAGTTCTGCTCTTGTGCTTAGTAGCACAATTGTGCTTATTAGTACAAAGGGTTTACTACAGTCTTGAAATCTGGAGAGCGGAAATTGTTTAGAACTTAGCTTCAGACAAAAACACTTCCTCTGTTATCAATTACTGTGCTTAGACTGTTAAAATATTTTAAAATTCTTCATTCCTCTGCTGCTCTGTGTGAAAGTCCCTTCAAATATTACAGGCAAATTACTGCAGAACTGCAAATAAGGCTGTAGCTGCACTAACTCTTCTTTCCAGCATCTACTCACACACCTGTAGCAAGGGTAGGTCCCATTCTCCTTGTCCTATCTTAACCACTTGCTGCCACCCCTCCCTTGCAGCCACAGCAGCACTCAAACAGGCAGGTGGCAAACCCAATCAAGGAACTGATTCAGATGAAAACCTAGCACAACAACACAAGTTTATTTTTATAGATCAGTTTCCTGAACCAACTCACCCTGCAGCTCCATAAATATGCACAGCAGCTTAGAGGCAGAACATGCTCACTAGAGACTGCCCCTCTCAGCAGCAGCCTTCATTTACAGTAGACTACAGCAATCCTGTAAAACACTGCATAGCTGCATGCAAGCACTACCAGACAAAATTAACAGAAGCTTAAAATGTTAAGAATAGTAATGATCCATTCCAAAAGACACCAACTTCCTGCATAATACAATCTACAGGATTCTCCCAGTAATTCAAATCAGTTCCAGGATTTCCCTCTTAAAAGGGTATTCAATTTTGGTTACAGACTCCCAAGTAACTACAAATATAAAGCTCACTCAGTAAATCCAGTCTCTAAACAAAAACGGAAGAACAGCCAAACAACAACCAAGGAACCCTCCACAAGGAACACAATTTCCACTTTTATTCATCTAACACTTGCTACACCTTTTCATAGCTTCATATGCTAAACAAGCATCTCTTAATTTAGTCATCAAATTGGCTAGCCTATGTCTACAAGAGCACAAACAAAAAAATTCTTACCCTTTTTGTGGAGTAACTACTTAAACCTTTCAAAGTAAAGAAAAGAGTACTTGCAATTTCAGCTTCTATCAGTGATTAAAAATATTTTAGGTAAATCAGCATTTTGTAAACAGATATCTTTAACAAACTATTCAGGTTGCAAATAAATAAAATCCAGATACTTTAACTTACTTTTCTCTTTTGGCTTTGATTTCCCTTCTTTCACCTTTCCTCCTGTGATAGCAGCAAGCTCTGCCTCTAGGTCTCCATCGTCCCCACCTTCCTCTGCATCCAGCAGCATCTCTTCAGGGTTGAAATCTACAAACAGTCCCAGCTGGAGCCAAGAGAAAATAAAAAATCAGTTAAAAAAATACTGCAGTTAGAATAGATTTGACACTCGAAAATATCACTCTGCATCTGGATTCTGTTCATATTTTTTAAAGTTCACTATCGTACCCTTTCTATTACCCAAACAATGCATGCCAGGCACCCATAAGGGACATAAATTTTAAGAAGCCACAGATATTCCCTCTAAAACTCTGCAGAATCCATGACTTCTTAAAATCAAGCCTATCTAATAGTTTGACATAAGAAAGTAAAATAAAATGATGTCTGTTATACTAAGCCTCATGAAGCAGATACCATCAGGGAAGCCCAGGGCAGTTCCTGCAACAGCAAAGCTAAAAAATATGTAATCATTGCTCACACAATCCAACTCTGACATGCCTACACTGCAGCAATTTGACTCTTATCTCTCAGAAGCAGCTATATTTACATATACAGAACTGTTCTGTGCTCCTCATTACCTGTTTGCAAATCATAAACACACGGAAACCGCATGCACAGGCAGAGACATCGCCATTACAAACCCAGCAGTGCCTGCACTACACTGGATTACAACAAACAGCCGTGGAACAGATCATCAGCTAAGAGACAGCACCTCAGGGAATATTATTAATAACAGTAACCAGAATGTGACAAAGTAGTGGGGGTTATCAGACAACTGTTGTAAAACATGCCAAAGGATCTGTCAGAGAAATCTCTCAGGTCTTAGTCTAAAAGGTGCCACTTCATCATGATTTTTACATCACTGATTAATATAATTAGCTGCCCCAGAAATAACATTTTTTTATTCAACGTATGATAAGATTTTTTATAAACATGAATTAACTAAATTAGATTCATCCTGTGAGGTAGCTGGAGTAGCTTTCCTCAAACTTTTCCAAAGCACAAGCCCCTGTTGGCTTACTGGTTTTCACAGGGACAAGCAGGCAGCAGTTCAGCTACTCTCAAGTAGAGGCATAAAAATCAATTATCACTTTTATAAGGGTTAACAACCTCCTCCTGTCTCGGAGGATCTGAAGTGCTCCCAGACGCTGAAGCTGCCTGTCATCAACTAGTGTGAATCTGTAATAACTTTTTTTTTGACCCTCGGGAACAGAGGTGCTTGTGGCCACTGCCTTTAAACGTTCTGTGTCCCTCTTCAAACCCTTTCATAATCCCAAAGGAGAATGTGAACCACAGCTCAGAAACACCAACTCAGAGGACCAGGGACAGTGTCCAAAACCTGCAGCTATTTGTTGACTAGCCCTGGTCCTGCCCTTGCCATTCTGTAAGGCACTGGGCAGATCAGACAGCTCCCTTCTGTAAAACAAAACCAACCTATCCGCAGCCCTGGATAGAATGGAAAAAAAAGGTCAGGACAAGATTAAATAGTAAATATTTATAATGGCGATCTAAACATTCAGGTTCTACGGAACATGTGCAAAATAGATCAGGAGCACCTGTGATCTGCTCATTGCTACACTGCAAGTGTAGAAAGCAAAGCAAGTGCAGTAATGAATGAAATCAAGAACACAATCCCTCAGCTCTAGCTCTAAGTCTCTCAATCTGTTCAGCAAGGCACATGTCCAATGGAATTAACAGTATTACACAAATGTTTAATAAAACAGAAAAAAGAGCTTATAAAAACCTTGCAGCTGATACACTACACAGCATGAGAACAGTTTAAATCAAGTTAATTTGCAAGTGAACAAGCCATTAGTGTCTTTGTCTCAGGAAACAATCCTCCACGCTGTAAGACAGGCTGAATAACCGTATTGAATGGAAATTAGTAAAATATAGAAATCAGATAATTTATTTACTCTTTATCTTTTTAGAGTTTGGTTTCTTTTTTTTTAGAGGGGGAAAGGTATTTTCATCTTTCAGTTTCTCCCTTGTTTAAACAAACTGAATTATATACTGCCCCTCCAACTGAGAAATGCAAAGTTTCATATTAGAGCAACAGTGACATTACAGATCTCCAACAAAACCATTCTGTCTCCAGCATGAGAACACTGGCTCCTTAGAAATCACCAGGAGAGTATCTTTAGCTGTTTTCTCTATTCTAATATCCTATTGCAATCTCTTTTCATATTTCCCTATATTCCTACAAGTTTCTCCTTCTCTGTATATTGCCTCTGCATATTGCCTTACTTGCCTCTGTTCTACCTTCAAAGGTTTCTGAAGTTCTGTTCTGGTTCTAACACCACCTTTGCCTCAAACTGAACTCTGGTTTTCTCCCACTGTTCTACCCAGAAGTTTGCCTTGGTTGTATTTCTAACTTTGACACTGTTGCCTGACTAGATCATGTTTCTCTCCTCAAGGCTCCAGAAACTACACCCAACGGTTAAGTATGAAAACAACCCCAACACGTGGACACATCCAAGCTACAGGAGAAGGACACAGGCTTATCACCCCACCTGCTGTGAGAAAAAAACTGACCATACAGAGGGAAATTCAAGTTGTGTTTCTGGTGCAGCACCGTAATGTTCTCCCACACTTGTCCCTGGATTTGTTATTTGATATTCTGGTTGTCTTATTGCTTAGAGGGGTAAGAAAAACTTCAGCCGAGTTACTGAAGTTATTGTTAAACCTCAGTCTAGCCGGGTAGGAGCTGATATAACCGTGAGTCATGAGCTCTTGTGCAAAGATTACAGCCCCGTGGCTTCCCTATCAGATATTTACTGCCAGAAGAATGCGCTGCAGGAGAAAGCAGGAAAACAGGCACCACACTACTCACGTTTTTCCATGGTCCTGCAATGCCTTATTAACCCGCGGGAGATCCCGGCAGGAAAGCAGCAGCGAGGAGCGCCCTGTCTGGCCCCTCGCCTCCCTTACCTGCTTCGCGACCGCAGCTCCCTGCCCCTTGGCCTGAGGGCTTTTCTTCGCTCTCCTGCCGAGCATGGTGGCTCATGGACCCCGGGGGGCGGTTGGTGTCTCTGAGGGGCTGAGAGCACAGGCGGGTCAGTGGCAGTGTCCCCGCCGGGCGCTGCCACCACAGGGCAGCCGGCACCGGCACCGCCGGAACCAGGCCCGGCCGCACCCCGCCCTCCG
>VZRW01010148.1:189344-206084 GCA_013398125.1 Aegotheles bennettii | reverse complement strand
GACCGCGCGGAGCCCGGTCAGGGCGGCGGAACCCGCGCAGCGAACACCCCCGGGGCGGGCACAGCTCCCCCTGGTCCCCGCGTGTGCGTTCTGCGCCAAAATTACCTCATTCTGCACTAATTCCACCTCATTCATGCAGCGAGCATGAACTACAGCCTGTGGTACTGAGGAAACACCGGGCAATAAAGAACTCATTTCTGAGAGGCAGCTCTGGTTATAGAATCATAGAATCATTATGGTTGGAAGGGACCTCCAGGGTCATCAAGTCCAACCTTTATCCCATCATATTCCTAACCATTAGACCATCAGACCATGGCCTCAAGTGCCTCATCAACCCGTTTTTTGAACACCCCCAGGGACGGTGACTCCACCACCTCCCTGGGCAGCCCATTCCAGTGCCCAACCACCCTCTCAGGAAAGAACTTCTTCCTGATCTCCAACCTAAACTTCCCCTGATGGAACTTGAGGCCATTTCCTCCCGTCCTGTCATTAGCAATTGGGGAGAAGAGACCAACCCCAGCCTCACTACAACCTCCTTTTAGGTAGTTGTAGAGGGCAATGAGGTCTCCTCTCAGTATCCTCTCCTCCCGGTTTAACACCCATCCCCACAGTTTTCAGGTGTTCTTGGTGCCCTGGGTAAGCTGCAGCCACTTATTTACTATTTCTACTTACCAACACCACACCAAGAACAACTGCTGGAGCCTGTTCAACAGCAACTATTTTTAAGTGTGTTTCCAAACTGTCCCTCTCCAACTGACCAACGCGCTCTGGAACAGCACAATTGCAAAAGCAGATTTCAACAGAGCTGCACTGCCAGGGGGAGCTTGATTGGTATCAAGGATTGCTTCAACAAACCAAACCCCAAAGCTGGTTACTCCAATGACAAACTTCTTCTGGTGTTTTTACTTCCCTGGTAGTGAACAGTCTCCTCCATCCACATATTCAGCCTTGATTGCAAACCAAAAGTTGCTTTTCATTCTATCAGTAAGTTAAAGCACATTTTAACGATGCCTTTCATACTCAGAAGTCAATGGAGAAAAGCTACACAGGCTCCAATGCCACAAAGACACTGCTAGTCTTTAAAAAATAGAATCATAGAATCATTATGGTTGGAAGGGACCTCCAGGGTCATCAAGTCCAACCTTTATCCCATCATATTGCTAACCATTAGACCACTAGACCATGGCCTCAATACTTTTTAGCAAGGCAAGTAATCAATTTCAAGTTCATACACCTCAGCTACCAGCACATAAATATACTTTAAAAAAACCCAAAAAAGTCTGATTTCAAGTCTTTAAAATGCTTTGAAGCAAATTCTTTATTGTACACAAAGTGCCTTAATACATCCAACACTTAAGCAAAGCATTTTTAAAAAAATACTCCCGTTTCCATTTTATCGACCATTTTAAAAAAAATTAAAATAGACATAAAATATTTATATACATATTAAAAAAATAAAATCTCTGTTGCTTTATTCACCCTTGAGTGCATACATGACATCGTCCTGGCTGATATTTAGTCGCACCTGCATATGAAGATACTTATTACTGGACTCCACCAGCAAGAGCCTGCAGGCCCCAAGTCTTGAGCAAATTGCCATAATTTCTGATACCGTAGGACTCTGCATGCCTTCAGTTCTGCACAAAGCTATGTGTTGATGATAGACCTATTCAAAAAGAGAAAAGGACACAGGTCACATTCACCTCCTGCTTCAAACAAGCAGGCCAAGGTGAAGAAGAGAAAATTCCTTCCCTCCACATCTATGGATCAGAGGGAAAAAAATCCCAGTTTATCTTGTCATCGTATTACCTTCCATCAAATTTAAAGAATAAACCCCCAAATATTTAAGTATTTACACTTTTACTTGATAATTTTGACCGTGCTTCCCTCCCTCTTTGTTAAGAGAAAATAAAAGTGTCCTTTGAAACACAAACATACCTGTTGAACTGTTGCCTCCTCAACTCCTGCCCTGCGAAACTCTGCTAAAATGGCTTTCAAAAACATCTGTTCGTGCAAGGAGGCATTCCTGAACATCAAAACAAAACGGACAAAAGTCAATCTGCAAAGTTCAGAACTTATGAAACATCAGGAAGAAGTCTGGAGGGGAAATTGCTTGGTATTTTTCTCCCCGAGACGGGCAGTTTACGTCAACCAGCCATGTGTTACAGCCTGGCAGTCTGGCATTTCACTTCACCTCACCTCTCTTTTGATGTATCTGAGCACATTTCATTCCATACATCATACATGTTCTGTGGTGTGTTATGGTCTACTGATGTTTATGAATTAACATTCAGGTTCTCAGGCAGAAGCAGCACAGTGAAAGCAGTACTTACATACCCAACAAAATAGCTTACTTGCACTCCTTATGCCCCTGCCCCCCTCCTTGAGGAAGCAGATCTCTCTCTTTTGGCCAGAAACTGGTGAAGCACTTTACCAGTTACAGCTTGTGCAGAGCATTGAAGCGCAGCAGAATTCCTCACACACATTCCCTCAGGAAATCTTTTGGAAGTCCTAACAATCTATTTACATTAAAGAAACAAACCAGTTCAAATGTGAAATTCTGGCGTTCTGCTCAGACATCTGTGATTTAACTAAGTGAGCAAAGGCAGCAGCGTAACACAAGCAGATACGTCAAGGGGAAGAGTTGGTTCTTGAGGACCCAGGGCCCACACTATGCATGTCTGAGTGGTTTTTCCTTCAGTCTGGTTCAGAGTCTGGTCCAATATACTGAATGACCAGTGGTGTTTGTAGCTGCGGGCTCCTGAGTGTATCTTCCAAATTTAGTTCCAAGTGGAAGGAACTCAAATCTATGTACTTGAAGCTGCTGTTCAGTGATTGCACTCTGCAGTAAGCAGGAACAAGCAGGGAATTTCAAAAGCCTCTCCTAATTTGAGCTAACACACTAACATGGGAACATCCTGTATGAACTGGTCCAAGTGATTTCTATGCCTTGGTTTCCCCGGCTTTAAATTCCTCTCTCTTTCCTAGCTGTGCTGCAAGGTTTGTTTTCTATCATACATCAACAGAGCACAATGCATCACATATGCTCCAAAGGCTGGGGAGGACAGACCGAATGTTTTGGAAAAAATAGCTCGGTGAAAGACACAAAAGCAATGAAATTCCACTGAGAAATGTTTTTACCTGATTGCATTTATATATGGTGATGAAAACATTTCGTCAATGGCTTCTGTTACGTGGGCCATCCTGACTATTTCAGGGGTTCTCTTCTGGCTAGCAAACTCGCAGATCTCAGTGGCCCTTCTACAGATATCAAGGCAACGCCTTGCATCACCAGACAGTGCAGCAACCTGAAATTAAACATGACAGGTTTGTAGCAGTATTTCCTATAAGCTGAAAAAAAGTTTCATGAGAATAAAAGAAAAACCTAAAAAATAATCAAAACCCACCACAAACCAGGAAAGCAATGCTACTGTGAATTGTTACTAGAATCCCAAATTTTAAATAACAATCTTAATGACCAAAACCAACAGAAATAGCCCTCCAACACCTCCACCCCAGTCCAGACATAACAAATTCAAGACTCCAAACTTTTTTTCTATAACCACACGAGTCAGAGGTTAAAAAAAAACAAAACGGGAAATTCAATGTGAGCAGTTCAGTTCAACATCAGAAGTTTTCAGAAGTGTTATCAGTAAAGACTCTACCACAACCCAGGTTCATGCAGAGAAAAAATAAATACAACTCAGTTTTTCCATACACAATAGAACAGTGATTTTAAGAGTACACAAATATTTTTTTAGCAGGCCCCAAAGAAACATCTGGGATAGTGAATTTACATTTACTAGTGTAAATTTTTAGGTGTCTGAAATTTCTGAGACTAAATGCTTCTTAAAACCCCACTTGTGGTTTACAATTTTAATAAAGCTCTGAACATTCACTAGATACAGTACTGGCCTAGTTTTCCCAGTAGATGCCCATAACGTACGAAAGCCCCAGAACCCAGGCTGCATCAAGAAGGAAAATCTAATCTTTAGAAAATCTAATTGCGAGTTATTTTTCTGGATTTTCTGAATAAAAACCATACTAGAAAGATACTGCAGATTATTCAGTCTGCAAAATCATCACTATAATTCTTATAAAAAGGTGGTTCCTTCATAACAAATACTTGTATTTACTTCTGACATGGTTATGAGTACTCATTTTTAATCCTACAAGGCTTAGCAGAAAAAATTTAAGTGTATACTAGTTGATAGATGTTCTAACACAATTTTAATAGATTTTAACATATCATTACTAACATAAGCTATTAAATAATGTATACATCTTAATTTGAGATCCCTAATGTATTATTTATTTTTTGTACAACTGACTATTAAGAGTAGCAAAAGAAAAGGTACTATTTATTATGCCAAGGCTTTAAACATATTGAGAAATAAAATGAATATGGATATCTCCACTGGCATACTAGGTTTTTTCCAAGATCATCCAATGACTCACATTATGCCAAACACTGGAGAAAGCTGACATCTTATCATTATGCATTATCACGACTCTTGTTGTCATGCCTCCAGCTCCTGGAATATACCGCTGCCTTCTCAAGGTAGGTGGAATAAGCAAGGACACTGCTTTAGCCATGTTTGCTGCAAGAATACCCTGTATACTTAGAGTATAATGTATGATCCATTACTTGCACCTCACTGTCTCCAATACAGAACACACAATACAAACCCAAGCCTGACGACTGTTACAAACTTCTCCCCCCACACTTTACCTAGGGGGCAACCCAAGGGACATACATCAGTACTGTGCTTACCTTCCTGGAAACCAGCTGAATTGCATCCTCTTCAAATGCCTTCATGTTGCTCAGCCTGGATGAAATTATTTGCTGTAACTGTTTGTAGGTGTAGGGCTGAAAGGACATCCTGGTGAGGCCCTATAGGAAATAATACAAGTACTGTGAGAAGCGTTTGCAGTGCTTGGGAACTGAACTGCTCCAGCATAGCCTGTATAGTCAGTAGTTTTATTTTCTCTGGTAGGAGCAATCTCTCTCTCACATTCTTCCCCTCCAAGTTATATCCCTTAATCAATTATTCTGCTTCATATTATGAAGTAAATGTGCAAATCCACAAAACTGAGTGAGGACCACTGGTTGGACCTCCCCACTGAGAGGCCTGAGGAGCAAGTGCTGCTGCTATTAGAATTCAAATTTCTTTAACAAAACTTGTAAACAAATCAGAGTCACCTAATATGAAAAATCTTTTGTTTACAACTGTTTACACTTTATTTTTTAATAAACAGCAGAAGCCATGGAAAAATATTCATCTCCTTTAGCAAATCTGTACACATGTATGGTCATACTATTGACTTCACATTAGCAATCAGCCAAGAATTAAACATTCTCTTCTGGCTCAAACTAATAAACTGCTTTCAGATGAGAAGGACAAACTATGTTACAGGCGGTGAACTGCCTTTCATATTTTACATAAGGCCTGAGTTTTGCATTTCTTATGCAAAATTCTTCTCTTGTGACTACATGGACTCAGCTGATCTGCAGGTTTAGCATGTGGGGGAAAGCAATTCACACTCTCTGGAACTATTTTTGAGTCACAGAAGGATGAAGGCGCAGAGCATGATTTTTGAAAGTCACTTTTCAGAGCAGTGATGAAGAGATGACAGAGGAAAATATATTCAACACAGGTGTAGGGGTCTAGAGTGCATCCAACTTTCTGCCCAAAGGTACCCAACAAAGAAAATCTACCAGATGATGGCAGAGAGGAATAGCTAGGTGCCTGGAATGAAAAGGGAAAGAGGAAGGGAAACCAGAAGAGAATTCCTCTTAACAGTAGAGTAAGCAGCTTAACCATGAAGAATAGCATTTGATTATCCAGATCTTAATATGTTTAAAAAGACATCTGCATTCTTACAAGAACATAGTGTACTTACATGGCATAACACCCAATTGGCAAGCTGGCTTCTAAACTTACTTTGCTAAGATTTGTGTGTTCATTATCGGCCCTCTGGAGAGGAAATTATGAAAGCCTTATTTAGCCTCTAACCAACCCTACCTTTCTTCTGGATTACTTTTGATGGCATACAGTACTTAATCTGTTCTCATTTTATAGCATAGCAACAAAACTGCTAGGACATACCAGCCTGCTAGCTACTCTGTTCATCATTATTCTCTCTGGCAAGTCCATGGTGTTAGCAATGGCCAAGATGATCAACTTGGAGTGCTTCTGAGTTGGCCAGTCAAATAAATTGTACATCACGTTCTGCTTCCGGGTCCACAGAAGATCAAGCTGCAGAGACAGAAAGAGAAGAATTAGAGTGAAAAAGAATGGCCTTGTATTTACAATACCTGATGGGCGTTTGAGAGCTAGTTCTGCCACAGAAGACTTCTTACATGATTCTGAACAAGCTGTCTCTGTTGTGTTTCCTTTATCCATCTACTAATAGGACTGCACTTTCTGAATTAGGGCTCTAATCTCTTTTGGAAAAGCACAGCCCTACTAGATGCTTGAACAGTATTCATGGCAGTAGTGATTAGACAGCTGGAGTTTTTAAACTCTACTGTGATAATAATACTGCATCTAACAAGATTAAAAGACCCCACACGTGAGAACTTGAATTAGCTTACAGCAAAAAATAAGTGTGCATTTGTTTATTACTGAACACAGCACATTCAAGGAGTTTCAAAGCTGGATATGGCTTAGTTCACTATGACTTCTCTCACTGGAAAAGCAGCAGCTTACAGACAAAATACAGTTAAATTTTATGGTATTTAGGACTTGACAGAACAAGGCATTCCATGACTTGGACCAAAACAAAACATAAAACCAACATGAAATAGAAAGCAGAGAACAATATGGCAATGAGATACTTGCCTATTTAAATTCAGTTTCATAATAAGGCTAAGAAGAACTATTTGTGTGTCTTTTCTCTTTAGTCTCTTCTTTTTAGATCACGTGTGATATACTCTAAACGTGTATTTTTTCTTTTTTCATCCTGCAAAAGTTCATTTTTTACGATACTTCAAGCAAAGAAAACAAAGGATTCTTTGTCTCACCTCATCCACTATCAGCACCGTGGTCTTCCTCTTTGGTCCAGGTGTACTGAACAGTTTTTCCAACAGTACTGCAGCATGGGTTGCTGTTACCTTCTGACCTGTCAGTAACTGGACAAGGATTAAACAATGTTGCAGGTTAATCACACCCAAACCCTGAAAATAGGAAGTTTAACACTTACTCAGTTTTAACTTTTCTCTAACAATCAACACCAAGCATCTGGGGTTTTTTTCTTCCACAGCTGAAGGAGGGGAGGGAGGTGGAGAAGGTGAGGGAAAAAGAAGTAGCTCATAACACATTCAGGTCTACCAGAAACTGGTCATAAAGGAGAACAGAAAGAAGAGAATACATGGCTAAAAAGAAAGGTTTTTCTAGAAAGAAAGGAGAAAAAAATTATAGAGGGGGAAAATATAAAAAGAATCTGGTTTAGATTTTTTTTTTAAACCTGACTGGATGTAATAAAACAGGCTATTTCCCAGCCACTGCCCTTATGCAGCTGAAAACAAAATAGTTCAAGTAGTTGGCCATGGCCTTAAGTTAATTATTTTTAACCCACTCTGAGATAAATGCATCGTCTCTTGGAGGGACTACTTGGAAGTATTGATACGTTAAGTGCCTTGAATACTGTGAGGATCTGGTAGTAAAGTTTAAGATCTCTTCTTTCAAACCAGAGAGCCATTGAAGAGGCTTTACTTACCTCTAGCATCTGCACATAAGCTTGGTGAGGGTCAGTCAGCTTCATGCCATTGATCTCCACAAACTGGAATGATGGTAGGTCATCATTTTCTGCAGCTTGCTGAAGACAGCGAATTACTTCATGAACAGTTGCAGTTTTACCTGTCCCAGGCACTCCAGAAATGTACATGCACCTGCAAAAGGAGAACATCTTTTCAGCAGCCTGAGCAAAATAGTGACACTCTTAGGATTAATACAGTAGAATTCCTGGGGTCTGAGATCAGCCTTGAATACACCTCCACTTCAAGGAATTCCCTACATTTCAGTTACTTTATTTGCAAACTGGGACACATAGCACATTGGAAGATCATGAAGATTTTTGTTATTACTGAAGCAATTAACAACCTTAAATACTTTATAAATGTAATTTATCTCTTAAAAAAAATAAAATGGTTTCCCAGACATCTAAAATTGGCTAGTTATATTTTGGTCTTTAATTTGAATCTCTACAATAAAGCAGCCCACATTATTTCTATGCACAACTCTTCTTAAGGAGGAAAAATACCAGGAAAATTCAACTAGGAACTTTAATTCAGCCAAATGATAACTTTTAAGTAAAAGTAGGGTTGACTGTCTGACTGCTGATATGCCAGAGGTAGATGTGATCTCAGTTACAGTGTCATCGACAAACTTACCCTCCTGTGCCATCAATAAGTTTGCTTTCCACAAAGTTATAGATATCCTGGAATTCTTCCTCACGACAAGGCAAAGATTCAGGGATAGCAGAAACATGCAGCCTTTGATTTAAAAAAAAAAAAAGAAAAAGAAAAAAAAGAGAAAATTTAAATAGGAGGTCCAAGGTTTGCATTTCTGCAGTTCTACCTGAAGGGCCTACTGAGAAAAACAAGTAGCCAGAAGCTCCACTTTTCACAGCTGTGTGTATTTTTCAGATCTCTTATGTACGTTAAGTTTGAACACCAATGTCAAGTATCCCAAAAGAAATAGCCTAGTCTTTCTATATGTGCTTTTAAGTTTTAAGAGGGCTGAACAATTATCTTTATAAACAAACAGCATGGATATGCAGCAATAAAGATCTAGCTGGTTTAATAAAAAAAAAATAAATTGTAAATCAATGTAGAGGTAGGATAAAACAAGGGAGACCACCTATAGGAAACTGAAAAAAACTAAAACCCAGTTTGAAAGATACAGAGTCTGTCCTGAATGCATTTTTTCCCCACTGTGAAGATCCACAACAATACCTATAAAGCTTTTCCACATGCCAAGAGGAGACAGATACTGTACTTTTACAATCTAAAGCTAGTAAGAGCAGATCTTTGTTTTTCTAATGTTGCACAGAATATAGGCAGATACCAAAATCTGAAGAACTTAGTGTGGACTGGTTATAATAATTTGAAGTTGTAAAAGTAGTATTGTAAATACTACCAGTATTTGTATATCTAGTATTGTACTGTAAATTCATAAATGTTTTTCTGGTATCAAAACACCGTGCATTTTAAGCATATTTATCCAATACGTTAATGACATTTCCCTATTTCAGCACAGCCCACTGCTATGCATACCTGATGCAAAAAAAAGATAATTTCCTCCCCTGAGCACACGTTACCTTAATCTGGCTTCTTCTAGTATACTGGCTGGTTTCTGTGCTGCATGGTTGCGCCTGGGAATTTCAGGAGTTGCATTCCGGGGTGTCTTGGGTGTTCCTGGCAAAGGCTGCAAAGAAAAGTTACAATCTCAAACAGATTTTCTACATACAGCAATTTATATCAGAGACTGACCATTCATACAAGTTTCCCAAATGTTACTTATGCACAAAGACTAGCCAAGGGTGACAGAGTACAAGTTGAAGAGAAATAGTCTTTACAAAGGGAATTAAAAAACAAGCCTCAAGGTCTTTTCTTCCTAAGGAAAAAAAGAAACTGGAAGGGGGGTGATGACAAAGACAACTGCATCTTTTAAATGTCTGAAGAATTTTTCAATTGTTTATGCCTTTCTGTAGTGCTGTGTTACAAAGTGATCTCGTTCTTAAGACACAGCAAGCAATTAGAAATCTGTATTTCATTGTCCAAACAAAAAAGCATACAATATCTTCATTATTCTTCCTCGCCGTGCTTACAAGTTTTAGTTACACTAGGATTTGTGTTAGATGTTTCATAAACACAAATTAGCAACTGGCAGTATGTACCTGGCTATGGCACTGAAAATAGTCTTAATGAGTCAGGCCTAAGATCCATGTAGCCTGGTATCCTGTCTCCAGCAGCAGCCAGGACACTATGGGCTGGTGACACTCTTTGGTGCAGCCATGAATGCTGTAGATCACTCCTTTAGTGCTGGTAAGCATTCACACACTGGTAAGCCTTCAAGAATCAGGATAGCTCTACTGCCAAGCACAAAGCTGGTTTGATGGTTTTCTGATATATAGGTATATATATATCTATATACATATACTGCACTCACTACAGACGGCACAGAAATAGAATGAGAAATGTCTCAGTAGCCATAAATGGAGTCATTGGTTTGTTCAGCTCCAGCCCAATCCAACATTTTCCCTGTCTAGGCTGAAGTTTTCTGATCACTGTCACAACATTCACAACACACAAGTGTTCCACACATTTGCATAACCTACTGGTACCAAAGATCATATGAATCAAGGTAAAGTTTTGTTAAAGGCCAAGAGGTTCATATACTTAACTTTGGTACACAGCCATCAAGCATCCAAATAACTACCTTAGAAGTAATAAAAATAACTCTTTAAAATGGAACCTTACCGTTTTTTTCAGGGTCTTAGCAGGAGTGTGAACTGAAGACTTCCTGGAAGATTCTGGGGTGCTGAGTGTTCTGCTTGATTTAGTTTTCTTTTCTGGCGTAGAGAGCACATCACTCTCCTCGTCATCACTGTCTGAGGAGTAAGAGCTGTCTGAGCTAGACAGGGAATCCTCTTCCTGGTTCAGTTCCAGTGAATTTAATATGCTATGAGAAACAGAAAAGACACAAGTTTTAAAAGAAAAGCACAAACAACTCTACACACTACAGAGTGTATTTTCCATAGCTATTTAACAGAGTGCTTTAAAGTCAGTTTTCTGATGAACATAATTCCTGAACATGACAGTTTTTGCTCACACTGCAGTTATGCTGCACTTCTAGAACCACTTGCACCTGATTAACCTAAACAAACTATCAAGGTTTCAAGCTATCAATAGCAATCTGAATAAGGTATCACAAAAGCAGAAGTTTACCTGACTTGCTCTGCAATTCGAGCGTTTGTCCTCTGTGCACATGTTCTACGAGAATAAGGGGTCAACACAAGGCTCTGACTACCCAGTTCCTGCTGTCCAATTGAACTGTAAAGGAAGAACACAAAGCTCTTTGTATTTCCTCACGTTATTTTGCAAATATAAACACTACCAAACTGAAGGGACAGGGGCTGAAAACAGTTGTGTCTTTGGTTGTGGGAAAAATTGTTTTTTTCTGTTTGGTTGGTTTGGGTGGTTGGGGCTTTTTTTTTTGAGAGAAAGAGAAGACAAATGTGATCTCCTTTGGGGCATCTCTTTGATCTGTCCTTTGGAGTAGATTTTTCTATTTGTGTTGTGAGATTCCTTGGTTGCCTTCTTGGGCACTTCATCCCTATTACTGAAACATTTTACTGTTAATACAACTTTCCTATTAGTTCAAGGGACACAATGAGATGAATTACTTTATTTGTAGACAGTTCTTATATTTTTTTTAGATCTATAAACACCACTGAAATGCCAGTACCTCATCAATGAAAATACAAATTTTTGCTATACAAGTAAGTGACAAAAATGGGGTAAAGATCCACCAAGTGTTGTACCCACATCTTTACAGTTTGAAAGGAGGAAAATGGCTTTTGTCTTCTTGCAACGTTTTATACAAGAAAGTCTGATCCATCCTCCTCCTGCTCCAGCTTAATGCCACTTTTAAAGGCTGTGCGAAGACACACTTAAATAATTATGCTTTTTTAGTTTTATTTTCTACATAAAAACTAGCATGAAAGTATACATACAATTATCATGGGAACTCTCATTAGGCCAATCGCGTCCCTTTCTATAGCTCAGCGTATCAATAGTTGTCACAAGTAGGGCACATTTGAGCCTGTATGACATACGTACTGCAGGGAAACAGATTTTTATCCATGTTCATGAATACAAACCACAACAATCAATATGGCTTTAATTTGCTTTCCTATCATCCTAGCATTCCCATTTCCAACACCTTTTCTCTGCACTTGTGTCCATCTTTAAAGCCAACTCCTCTTACGATGTCCCCGATCACTTGTTCGCCTCCAACTAACAGTTTTTAGAGCTTCCCCACAGTGCACTGCTAACTATTTAGGCTAATCCCCCCCTTCTCTCCGTGGCAAAATGTGGTACACACAGAGGCTTCACCTGCTTTTCTCCCAGGAAGTCTTTTATAAATGTGCTTTAAGAGAACTACATACAAATAGAAATCCCATACAAAAGTAATTATAAAAAAGCTATTACTTACCACGTAGTGTCATCTTTCATATTAAGATTCTTGGCTGGCTCACTGGAGTCTTTGCTCTTACTATAGGGGGATAATCTTACTGTATCACTAAGCCTCTGCCAGTCCTCTGCAGTTTCAAATACTAACTTTGACTTGCCACCAGCACAAGGTATTTTTGGTGGCGAGCCTAAAATGCCTGTGAATTTCACTTTTCTTTTAGTAGCCGATGGTTCTAATGGTGCTACATCATCACAGTCATCATCCAAAAGTTTCAGAACTTCACATCCCAGGAGCCTGCTTTTAGGAGATCTCGTGGGACCTAGGAATCAAGAGCAAAATGAACTTTTGTCATGCTTTAATATGGCTGGTTTGGTTAGCTTTCAGAAGACATGGTACGACTGGCTTGGTGGCTGTCAGTTGGATGGAAGGAGATGGCATTACACTCCAGAACAAGGAACTGAAAACATACAGAAGGCATACATTTCCTCTAAAAAGATAACTAAATAGAATACAAACTGATTTTTTTCAGTTTTCTAACCCTCCTCCATTACTTACAACTTTACACAGGCTCCAGCCTGAAAATATGTCATGTTACATGGGATTAATGTGCTTATTCAACCAGCCCAATATAAACATGTAGTGCACCATTAATCAGAAGATTAAAGTGAGACATTCTGAGGTCAAATTAGGCTGATTGGTAGCATCTCAGCCAAAAAGCACTTTAACTCAGAGTTACCAGTTACAAATAAGACATTTGCAACAGCAATTGGCTATAAGCAGTACAGTTGCTTGAAGTAACAGGCTTAAGACAAACAACTGAAGCTAACCCCAAAGCCTGAATAAAGCAGCTAAAAAAACTGATGTTGAATATAATCATTGTTTGAACTACCCAAAAAGAAGAGGCACAAAATACATCACATTCAAAACCACCCAAGGGACAGAATATTGCCACATACGTACTGTTTAACTCTAACTTCTTCCTCGCTGTCGGAGTTTTGATGTCATTAGCCATTCTCTGTGAATGTCTCTCCTTAGCCAGGGAGGACTTAGAAGCAGAATGCTTTGATTCTATTTCCAACTCAACATTTCTTGGTTTTGTAGCACTCTGTACAACTGCCTCTGTCTCCTTTTTCACGGGGGAAAGGATGTCCAAAGGAATAAATGAGGCTGAAGAGTTTGGGATGCCACCTCCTTTCTTATTAGCTTTTTTCAGATTAGAGAATGTGTCAGGGGACAAAGCCTTAAAGCATTTCCCATCCCAAGACTGTTTTACGTAGAAAGTTTGTTCCTTGTTTAACGTAATAGGTAGTTCCTCCCCCAGGTGTAGCGGTACTACCTGTAAAACCAGAAAATACCAAAGCAGACATAATTTAATATTTACTGTTAATTTAGCAATCAACTATTCCCTATTTACAGATCTTATTACTGGAACTCACACAATCCTTCATTAATTAGGGCCACACCTTCAACCCATATTTACACCAACATCAGTTTGTTGCACTACAGGACTCCCATCACAGCCCTTCTTTCCACACAAAGTCATAAATGAGCTGGCTGCCAACAAAGCCATTTTGGGATGGAGGAAAGAATGCCAACAGTTTTCAGCTCTCCTATGTTAACTGCAGTAACAAATACACGTCACATATTTGGTCTGGGAAGGAATAAAGCAGCTGCACTGTTCTATTATGCTTTACAAATTGTTTCTTTCGTCCCACTGTGCGTAGAGGGGTTGCAGCACATACCATGACTCTCTTAATAATGGTCTCCACAGCTATATCAGTGTCATAGCCAGAAACTTGATCAAAAAACACCTCTTGGGGAGAAAGCTCTCTTTTAAGCAGCTTCCGTTTATTCTGAGGTATCTCTGTAATATGAGAGAACCACTGCACAACTGCATGTTTCATCTGAGAACCTGTAACAATGAAAAAAAAAAGGCAATGAATTTTTAAGAATTTTACTGTATTGCAAATAGTTATTACCAGAACTCAATGACTTCAGCTGAAATTCCATCAGGGATAGAAATTCCCCGTGGACACAAGTGCGAAAGCATCTGATAAGAGATTGCAATTCCCATTTTCTAGGCTAAATTAAACAATCTTTGAGACTTTTAAGGCCCAAGGTAACACCTACAGAGGGGCTCAATCACAAAATGCCTGCAGACCAGCTGAGCCACCCGTTCACTATCACAAATTAAAGAGGTTCCTTATTTGCATAAATATGATCTAATCAGACCCCCCCAACTGAAAATAGTGACATAACAGGAGAACTGAGAAGTTTCAGAACAGTATCTGTAATTTCGATGTTATTGCAGATGTAAACCAGAAACCATAATAAATGTATTAGCAGCAGAGAATCCTGCTGTTTAAATGTCTAGAAGAAAGTCTGAATAAACACTATGAACACATTCAGCGTGGAGAGTTAAAAGAAACATTTGAAACCTATTACAACTGAATATTAAGTTCCTCTCCACATTTTAAGGTGTTCATCTTTGAATGAAAAACAAATTTGTTAAAGATATGTGGCTAAGACACACAACAAAAGGAAAATCTTGTTTTCAATTAAGTTTCATGGGTTTCATTCCATGAAAAGAATATTCAGTTGTATTACATTAAATCTGTATTAGCAAATAAATAAGCTGGAGTGCTATGTATTTATGCTTTTTAAAAGTAAAGAATTAAAAAGAAAAACACCTCAAAACATTATTGTGATGGCCCAAGCCAAACAAAAAAAGCTGTTCAAAGAAATCAGAGCTAATGAGTAGTTTCTAATTCAGACTCATAGTCTTTGTGTCACTCATCTTCCATGATTTATCTTTTAATATCTACCTTTATCTACAAACAACCTAATTTCCTACCTAATTCTACAAGGGACAGAAGTAATGAGCCACATTTATTCAGCCTTGTACCTTAGTGCTAAATTCCCTGACATCTAATAAGATGCAAGTTCCAGGGCTGCAGTGTTCTCGCTCCATTTGGATTCTCCAATCTCTAAATAAAGCATAAGCTCATATTGTCTTCCTCAAGGACCATTTCTTCTAAATTAGACAACTAAGGGAAAAGGTTATCAAAATTTAATGTCTTTAAGCTCTCTGTTTACTTATCAAACTTAGCCAAAATTAGCCACCATCCCCAAATATTGGTATCTGAACAAAGATGCAGTGATATGAGGTCATGGCCTGAATGCATCCCCATGAAATGAGCATCTTTAAAGCATTTTAAGGTTTCTCAGATAGGAGGCAATTTGTTTAATTTCTCTTACCATCTTCATATAAATCCAGGAGCTGTGCCACGAAAGGTTGGTCTGCATTTCCCCCTTCTACTAAAACAAACTCGCCAAGCTGTATACAGATTTCTGTTTTGCTTCTTTCTGATTTAATAAGGAATCCCCTAAAAAGTGATGCACACAGACAGATTAGCAGGATTTTGTGTATTCTTTATAATTCACATACTGATGCCCCGTCGATATCACAGCTCCCCCTTCCAAAAGCCTATATATAACTGAATTTCCTGATTAAAAGCTTTAATATATATTTCAAATAGTTAACACTTATTCACAGATTTAACTGCTTTTGTTTACACATTGTACAATTTATCATTCATGAGCTTTATGACATTTTTGTTACACCTATATAGTGTCATAAAAATGCTCAAAGCCTCTCTCATACTCTCACTGACTGCCACATTAACCTAACTGATGTCAGGAAGGCAGAGAAGCCCTTAGTGATGAAGTTTCCCCAAGCAAGCCATAAAGAAATGTTATTTACTTATACTGGAAAGTCCTCAGTTTTCTGTCCGAACTCGTGGGTTTTCCATACCAGGAATAGATGATTTTGCTTTGCTGCCGGGTGTTCATGATTCCCAAGGAAAAGCTGAAACAAATAAGCAATGTTTTTAGCTTGTTATTTAAAAAAGGAAAGCAGGGGAAGGCTCAGGATGGCCAGATAGGCAGGAATGCCATCAATTCTTTCAGCATGCGTGAAGAACGTGGCATGTGCTGGTAGATCCAGAGAAGCCGACCTTCCCCAAAGCCTCCAGACACCTCTCCCCTGAGGGAGGAGGATAAAGAACCATAGATTCTGGTTTGGGTTGGAAGGGACCTTACAGCTCATCCCATCCCCCCCCTGCCATGGGCAGGGACACCTCCCACCAGCCCAGGCTGCTCCAAGCCCCATCCAACCCGGCCTTGAGCACTGACAGGAGGGGCAGCCACAGCTTCTCTGGGCACCCTGGGCCGGTGCCTCACCGCTCCCTCGGTACCGTCCGCCCTGCCCGGTCCCAGCCCGGTCCCGGGTGCTCCCGCCGTCCGCCCAAGGCTCCCCCGGGCCGCCTTTCCCACCCAGCCGGGTGGGACCCTCACCAGTTTCGCTTACTCTCAATTTTTAGTGGTTTTTTTCCTAAGCAGGAATTTTTCCCTCTGGAAGCAGGCCCGGGAAAGGCGCCCCCCCCCCTTCCCCTCTACCCCCTTTCCCCCTTCCCATGCTGTTCCTCATCGCCTCCGCCCAGCGATCCAGCGGAGAGCCCGGGCAGGGCTGTGCCTC
>VZRW01010148.1:137667-188677 GCA_013398125.1 Aegotheles bennettii | reverse complement strand
CGGGAGGGCGGGGCGGGCGGGCCGGGCCGGGACGGGCCCGGGGCCGCGCTGACCGCCCCTTCCCTCCCTTCCCCTCTCGCAGCCGAGCTGGTGGTGGACAAGGCCATGGAGCTGAAGTACGTGGGGGGCGTCTATGGCGGGAACATCAAGCCCACGCCCTTCCTGTGCCTGACGCTGAAGATGCTGCAGATCCAGCCCGAGAAGGACATCATCGTGGAGTTCATCAAGAACGAGGACTTCAAGTGAGGCGGCGGCTGGAGTTTCCCCTCCTTTGGTTGTCGCGCTGTGTGAAACTGCCCGGCGCGGGGCTGGGCTGTCAGCGGGCCCCGGGGGGCTCCTGCGCTGGGAAGGCTGCGATCCCCCTGCCTGCCTGGGGAGGGGGGACCCGCTTGCCTTAGGGTCCTGTGTGCGGTGACACCCTGCTCCTGCAGCACCGAGCACCCAGGGAGCCATTCACCTGCTTGATTTCAGTGTTTCCCTGACCTCTGCGAGTGCTGATGCAGCTCCTGCACGCATGAGCAACCCCTATGGAGATCATGTGTGTGTGTACTGGGGTGTGGGATGTAGGAAGTCTAAATGGTCAATTATTCCATTTGTTTTAGTGTACTGATTTTCCTCAGAAACCTACAGGAAAAAATCTTTTTACCTATAAACTGCTCTGGGAAAGCTCAGCCATGTGAACAGGTTTACTCTGCAGGTACGTCCGCATGCTCGGTGCGCTCTACATGAGGCTGACAGGCACTGCCATCGACTGCTACAAGTACCTGGAACCACTGTACAACGACTATCGGAAAATAAAGAGTCAGAACAGGAATGGGGGTAAGCAGCCTGTATGAGCTGTGGTTTCTCAGTAGCTCATAGATGGCCTTTTGTTAAAAAAACCTTATCACGCTAGATAAATGTTCTGTTTAGTCATATAAGCTTAAAAATTGTGGCATAACCTTTTTTGGACCTTAGTTTTACTTACCCTTTGGATAGTCTGTCACTGGTCTTGCTGACTTGTACAAATGAGAACCACGTTGCTTGTTCTGCCTTCCCCAAGTGCTTCTGTTTTCTGCTGGGTGTTGAAATGCAGTTCTCTAAGTATCAAAGCTCCACCATTTGAGTGCTGGTTTGAGCACTGTGAATCTGCTAATCCCAGCTGTGCAGTGATTTCCTCTTTTTGTGACAGGCCTAATGATTTTCCTCATCTTTGAGAATGACTTTAGAACTGCTTTGTGTTCAGCCCACTTGACATAAATTGCCTGAAGTGTTTCACCTTCACTTTAGCCACTAGTGTTGATCTTCTTTGTCTTCTAAATGCTATTTTTTCCCCCCAGAATTTGAACTGATGCATGTGGATGAATTTATTGATGAACTACTCCACGAGGAACGGGTGTGCGATATCATTCTGCCTCGATTACAGGTTTGGAAAAGCAGAGGGTTGCTGAATTCTTAACTGCCGTTGGATTCAATAGTTGTATCAGCTACTGGCTTGTTGCATCGAGCGATGACACAGCCCTCTCAGCACATGAGATGCCTCTCCAGGTGTTTGTTCTTACTTAGGTTATGTAAGATAAAGTTATAATTTCTCCTAGAAACGATACGTTCTGGAAGAAGCTGAGCAACTTGAGCCTCGTGTGAGTGCTCTGGAAGAAGACATGGATGATGTAGAATCTAGTGAGGAGGAGGAGGAGGAAGATGAAAAGGTTGGTGAGCTGTTTTGCAAAGGGATAGTGAAAGCTGGTGCTGAACTACCACAGAACACTTTATGGCCTATGAGAAGTATTTGAGGGGAGGCACCAGGAAGCTGCTTGTAACTCTTATCTTCCCCCTTAATGTATTTTCATACAAGGTGCTCGTGGAACTTGTTAAACCCTGAAGCAGTTCTCAGCTGCTGCGTATTCATCAAACTTGTCTCCTGAAATTCACAAAACTAGATCTGTTCTCTGCTAAACATACTTCAGCTAAATTGTTTTACATACATACATACATAATGGAGGGAACCAAAGGTAATGGATGAAGGTTATGACAACCATCACTGTCAATTCTGCTGCACTTGTAAGAATCAATAGTATCAGTGTGGCCACTTCAGTTTCCAATTGGCAAGCTTAAGCACTCATTTCTGAATATGAAAACTTAAGGACGGGGAAGCCTGACTGCATGGTTTCTGTCATTTGTATTAATTGTTCAGAAATCCTTGCTGATAGATAAAAACCTTGATGAAACAAGACTTACAGAACCTTCCCTCCCTGCCATGGTTTCCAGCTGGAGCGAGCACCCTCTCCTGACCACCGCAGAAGAGGCTACAGAGACCTTGACAAACCTCGCAGATCCCCAGCGGTGCGGTACCGGCGGAGCCGAAGCAGGTCTCCGAGAAGGTGACACTGCTCTTCTTGAGCAATATTTTTCCCTGTTGTACATGACTGAAGCAAGGCACAGAAGGGAAGATTTGACAATTCAGGCAGAATCTCTCACACCTCCCAGTTTCCTTCACTGTACAGGCCAGTCCATAAGCATGCACTGCCTCCTGTGCAGGAGGCTAAACACACACTAACGGGGGACACGGGACTACACAGCAACCCTGGTGCTGGAGAAGACAGGAAATGAAACAGCTGGTTCTGCAAATGAGTTTTAGTGACTTTCTCTTTTCTCCCCCAATTACAGGCGAAGCCGCTCTCCAAAGAGAAGAAGGTAGTCTTTCATTCTATTATTTAATCTTAAAATGAGTGTATTTTTAGTATGTCTGTCTTAAAAGCTTCCTTCCTCTCTCAGTCCATCACCACGCCGGGAGAGGCATCGCAGCAAAAGCCCAAGACGACACCGGAGCAGATCCAGGGAGAGGCGCCACAGATCAAGATCTAAATCTCCAGGTATTTTTGTCATTTACAGATCAACTCTGGCAAGTCTTTTATTAGCAGAACATCCACTGCAAGAATAATCTGTCTCATGGTATCAAGAAGGTAGCATAGGTGCTTGATCTTGTTTATAAAATTGCTATTTACATGAAAGCACAGCTGGAGAACTCCTTTATTACATGCAAAATTACCTTGAGTTTGTTTTTCAAATATTTGCCAGGAGGGTAATTTGAGTGCCTAATTAAGTCTAGGGTTGTTCTGGCATTATCTAGGACACTTGGTCATTAGGAGCAGATTGCATTAGCAAAACAAAAAAACTCCAGGGTGTATGGAAGTAACTGTCACCTTTTTATCTCGTAGGGCATCATCGTAGTCACAGACACAGAAGTCATTCCAAATCACCTGAAAGGTAAAGGCTTGGCCTGTTTCTTAAGGGTGTCTGTACTGCTGTAGGAGCTCTTCCTTCTCATTTAATCTTGGGGATTGTAGGTCATCTTAAAATATTTGAGATCAAATATTTCATATGGTGCCTCCCTCGGTGTTGTAGTGTCACACTATCCATATTTGACCATAGAAAACACCACTTACTGCATGCATCACCTTGGCCTTTCAAGACAATTACTCATGCTGTGTTGTATGGCTTTTTTTTTTCTGTTTCAGATCCAAGAAAAGTCACAAGAAGAGTCGGCGAGGAAATGAATAACAAACTAAACCCAGCACACAGTTTAAGAACCTTGAACTGCAGTCTAATACTGTCCTACTTGTTTTACAGGACAGCTGGACATGTACTGACTGCTTTAGCAGTCCATTTCTTTAACCCTTCTTCTGTACAGGTCTTGCTTGTGTTTTTTTAAGTAAAAGAAAGCTAAGGATACTTTTTATGTATTTAGTTACTTGTCCTCGTGATAGAATTTGAGGATTGTTTTTTAAATTGTTTTTCTCAAGGCCTGTAAAAACTGGTGAAGAGCAATAAAAAAAAAGGGGGGGAGGTTTGTCTTCAAAGGCTCCTTGCTGTTTCTTTCACAATACTTTGTTTAGACTTCTAGTTGAAGCTGGCTTTATTCTCAAATCAGGGCGTTGTTTTGACAAACAGCCACTGCCTTCAGTTGCCAAAGTGAGAGTGTGTTCGAGTTACAAAGACAGAAGAGCTACTAGCCTGAACTATCTCAACCCTCCCATACAGGACAGGAACTAAGAGTGTCATAACCCTGTGTGTTTACTAAAGCAAGAGCTAACGTAAAACAACTCTCCAACAGAGAGCTGTTACTGATTGCTTGGTAAGAATCATCCTTACATCTCATGATACGCTGCTTCAGGTGCTACCATCACACAGTTTAGGAGCCTGAATTAAGAAGCACCACTTAATTCTTTTAAGGCAAGAAGTTATTCAGTACTTTTAAAGACAATAACCCACTCCTCTGAGCATAGTTTGTGGCCTACCTGTGACTCGGGACAGCTCTACCTTCTCTGAAGTTCGCATTCAGCAAGTCCCTGTTTTTCAAATTGAGAATAATTAAGTTGTTACTCAAGTTGCAGTGCTCAGCTTGGTACATTTGTATATCACAGGTAATCAGTTGTGTTAAACCCCTTGTGGACCATCTCCTTACCTGCAGTCTTGCTTCAGGAGCAGGGATGGACAGGTTTATCTCCTGAACACGGCGTTTATGGCTTAAGTACTTTCACATACTGCCGCATGAGTGTTGACAGCAGAAAAAGTAGTATGCTAAGTGAATTTATGGAAAGTCCTCTTTAAAATTACTCCATAGTACAGCCTCATTTTTCTACAGTGTTTTCATATTTTTGCAAAGTTTATGAACAGAAAAGCAGGTGTACTCTTCCCTCAAGTATTTTACAAGGCAGACACACTGGCTGTGAACAGCACATACAATGACAGCAGCGTGGGGATACTGGCTGTATGACTCTTTAAAGCTGTTCATCTTTTCATCTCTTCTTTAAGATACCTAAATTAAAGCTGTCTTGATTATTCTGGTTTCCTAATTGCAGTTAAATGCAGGCATGCATACAAATAGGGAAGAGGAAAAAGTCTCATGTCCTTTTTTTGCAGTTTTATTTTTCTTTTAAAAAGTTTTTTGGCACTACATAGTTCTGTAAAGAATAGAAGTGACAAATTTTTAAACACATGAAATCCCCTTCTAATTTTATTTTTTTTAGAACAATATATATAAAGTCTGAAGCAACCAAAGTATGAATACAGCTAATAGAAAATAAAGAACTTAATTTTAAAAATTCTCTCTCTTTACAGTTTCTCAAGATAAAACAAAACACAATTCCCCTTAAAAATAGGGTAATAAAATAGATGAAATTTGTATCACTCGGTTTTGTGATACTAGTAAAAACTATAGTTCATATCTATGTACAAATGATACAGTTTAAAAACAGTCTTAAATAATCTTGTATCTAAACACGTTGCATTAAGATTTTAATCAGAACCTGAATTTTTTTCCTCCCCTCCCCCCACCCACCCACAATCCCATTGAATTTCACTTTTTCTGTTGAATGTAATTCAGATTCAAGTGTGGGTGTCCTTGAGACAGAAGCGAGAACCGCTGGTTACTCTGCATCAGTGGACCAGCTAAAAGAAAATGGATTACAATTACTTCAGCAAATTAGATATATTTAACAGTGCTTGGCTATATTCAATGTATTAATCTTACTTAGAAATAAAGCCATTTACTAGACTGACACAAAGGCTATCCGTACGAGTAACCCAGTTAATGGGACAATGCAGTGTCACTTTAATCCTATCTCCAAAATTCCCTTAGAATCATCAATACATCATTCCACTGCATAAATTTAGTTATTTAGCAAAAATAATTTCAGGATTTTTAAATACGGGTTTCACTTGGAAACCTCGCTACAGCTAATAGATTAGATTTTGAACAAATGATTTGGTGCCACTCTCTCTCATTTTATACTAAGTGATCCAGCAACACCATAATTGCAAAGAGTCCAAGTAAAATTTGGGCATAGTTTTCCTCAGTGGAGCCAAAGGTCTTTTTCCTACAGCCTTTCCCAATCCTGCCAGATGCTGAACACCTTTACCATTCACTAGCAATCAGAAAGAATTGAGATAAAGTCAGTCCTTCAAAGGACCCTGAATAACTGAACCTGATCTAACTTTGAAGTTGGTGCTGCTTTGACTGCAGCGGATTGGACTAGACAACCTCCAGAGGCCCCTTCCAACCTGAATTATTCTATGGTCTTGCAAGTTTTTATCTATGTAAGTCATTCCACAAGACAAGGTACAAAAGCCAAATAAAATTAATTAGGACAAATTCCTTCATATTCTTAATACGCTCATGGGCAAATCATCTTAACCTCTATTGAAGCAGAGGTGGCTCTAGAATGGAGACAGCAGCAGTGAAGGAGGAAGAGGCTAGAAGTGCAACAGACTGCAAATTGGCTCAGATTTCAGAATTTGATTTAACCCCTTCCCTCCCACAAAGATTTTTCATCCATCCCTACAGGAAGCTGAAGCGTTGATTTGACTCTTGGATTCATTACAGTTCCAGGGAGCCTAGCAAGTGAAACATGATTCCTTGGCTTTTAAAGCCTCTGAGACAGTAAAGAGACATGTTGCATGAGCTGTTGATTCATATACTAGTTCTAGTACCTTGAGGGTAGAAAGGTTTGTTCGGAGGGTAGCTGGCATTTCCCTGCTGCATGTAGTTCTGAGGCATATTGTAAGGCCACGCTCCTCGGAGGAGAGGAAAATGGGTAGGGGTCCCATGGTCCCAAGGGACAGAAGGAGGGTTCATTTTACCAAACTGTCCTTGGAAACCCTGATCTATTTTTCAATTGAAAGGGAAAAGCACATTGCAAGTTGAAATAATTAAACAGTAAGTCACAAACACAATTTACATCTTAAATAACAGTTTGCAGGGGACTTAGTGTGATTAGTCTGATGTGCTACTCTCATTTTTTTTAAATATACATCAACAAGAATTACCACCTAAATTACCTCATTATTCACTATAATAGAATGTACTGAGGAGGAAGACAGAGGATGACTCAGTATTAAAATCAAGACCTACAATTTCACTATTCCCATGTCATTCTGATGATGAAAGATACAAGGTCTGAACAACGTTACTAATATCCGATCCCACACGGGTATTCACTATCACTGACATAGCTGTGACATGAAAGCTATCATCCTACTGCAAGAAATAATTCTCAGATGCACACTGGAATATCACTAATAATTGTATGCTTAAGAAACTTGATCCCTAGATCATCGGACCAACTTCAATCAAACTGATTTTTAGAGAGAGAAATAAAAACTTTTGAAATAAGTACACAAATTATAAGCTATTCCTTTCACAAATCCAGTATTACTGCAGCATTAAGGATGAGAAATCAAGCATCCAAAGAGGCAGGACACACAACAGTTGATGCCAAATGCTGTACTACTAATTCTGCTCTTTTTGTTTGTAGCTCTCAATTTTATAAGACACAGCAATGCTTGCTAATTTAAAAACTTGATCTATGTACATTTAAAAATAAATAACTTGTAAGTAACCATCCTTCTCCGTGTATCAGCTGCCCTTCAGGCTCATCATAAAAAAACTTGCAGACAGACTTTCATTAAATAAAAGTAAGCTATGAGTTTAAAAAGAACAGTAACTTTTATACAATAAAACATGAAGCATGGCTCTGGAGTAAGCATGAAAAAAAGTTGTCTGCCTGAAACTTCTAACGATCCTGCTTCTGATCAATTGTCTACTGAGAAGAAAGTAAAGTCGCTCCATCCAACTCAAAGTTATGTGAGTCAAGACAAAGTTCCCATGAACTTACTGTTCCCAAATTATCCTGAGCAAGTAATAAAGCAGGCTTCAAACAGAGAGCTGGAAGCTCACTTCTACTGTGCACCTACTCAGTAACCCCACCTTAATGGCATCTCAGCCAAAAAGGAAACAAAACTGATTAAAACATGAAGAGGAAAAATACCAGAGCTGGGAATTAGGAAAAGGAGCGTGACAAGATTGGAAACAGACTGAAGTTGAGGGAAGGGGGAAAAAAAAAATGCTGTGACCAACAGCACAGGAAAACCGGGAAACCTGTGCAGGCACAATGAGTGGAAACAAACAAATTGAGAGACAGCAAAAGCAAAAAGACTGAAGACAGGGACTGACTGACTACATGATGAGAAACAGGACTCGTTAAGAGAGAATGGAGCAAAAATTAGGATCTGGGAAGCTTGTCTGAAAGAATGGAGTTACCTGGGTAAGAGACTTGGACTGGAAGGAGCTGCTTGAGAAAAAGTCAGAGCTGGGGTGGACATGGAGGAGGGGACAGACAAGCCTGGACAGAGAAGATCAATAATGAAGAGGGAGGGATGAAGCACACTGAAGGCACAGATAACACACTGGTAGCAGCTTCTGTATCTCTAAAATCTATTCCCCACAAAGCTCTGAATAGAAAAAAAAATGCATCTCCAGCATGTCAACAAATGTCTGAAATTCACTGGTGAATCCTGATGCAACACTGCTAACTCAGCTGAAAAAATCTACTATTGCAGTCAATTACCTTATCAGTGCAGAGAAAGGTGGTGCAGGAGATTCAAAATGTCCATCTTGTGATGGACACTGTATCAGTATATTGTATGATGGATGCATTCTTTTAAACATAGGAGGAGTTACACAGAATAAATCAAAAGATTGTTACCATGATTTAAAAGATCTAAAGATTTAAAAATTTAGGAGCTGCCACATTTTATGTGGCACAGAGGACTGTATTTAATTAGTATATACTGTTTAGTTTTTTAATTAGTATATATACTGTTTAATTAATTAGTATATATACTGTTTTTCTCAGCCTCAAACATACACGTGTACTTGGCTTCGGTATGAGGCAGAAGGCTGTTGCCCAGTTGTTGCAGGGAGAATCTGTATGAAGTATTTTCAGGAAATGATGTTGAGATTAAGGAAGTTAAACATAGCAGCACAAACCATAGAAAAAAAGAATGTGTAAGACCATGTCACATCACACTAGATGCCAAGAGGCAATATTCAACTTGCACGACCATAATTCTGCCAGTCCCCTAAGTTCATAGTTGCAGTCCCAGCATTCATCTAATAAACTACAAAACAACATAAATGGAAACCATATTTGTAAGCATATCCACAGAAATGTGCTTTAGACACAAACAACTACTAGTACGTTTCTCAGTTGAATGCATGATTTCTCATGTGTTGCAGAGCTGTTAATGCCAGACAGGACCAATACCTGAAAGTTATAACAATCCAACTTGCCTAAATTTTTTCCTACGAAAATGTTAAGACAGTGTAGGAAATGACTTAGTTTCTTAAGCATTGTATTTTTACTATAAAACAAGTGGAAAGAGTTAGCTGTTTCTGTAACACTTAACATTGGTACACAAAGTGCGAGAGGTTTGATACAACAGAGAAGAATTACCTGAATTCCCCACAGTGCCATTGTTCACCAGCGAGTTTGGAGTCACAGGGTTGTGCCAGTGTCCCTCATGAGAAGTGCTGGGGATTCCCATGGGCCTGGCAGCAGGCTGTGCAAAGATGATACTGGGATCATTCAAGCTTACACTGCTCTGGTTATTTGTGGTGCTGCTGCTGCCAGATCTCATAGAAAATGGAACATTTGTAGAATGAGGAGGGTTACCCGGTGCAGAGTGAATAACGGGCCCATGAATAGGCCAAGAAGTGTTGGGAAGCTGAATTTGGTGGTGATGGTGCATCTGAAGTAGTCCCAGGTTATGCAAGGTGGAATACTGACCTGGGGGAGATTGGGGAAAGTTAAACAAAGGCAGCTGGACCTGATGGGGTGGCTGTGCACCCTGCTGTGGTTGCGGAACGTGCTTAGACTGGGATATTGGTTGTGGCTGAGTCTGGTTAATGGAGGCTGGCTGAGAGGAATTCTGTGTAAATTGTTGAGGTTGTGGAGAGTAAGATGACTGATGCGAATCAGACTGGAGGGGAAAAAAAAGTATGTATTTCTGATTAGTTCACTAGCTATTTAATGTTGTTTCTCTTTAATAAGCACCCACTGTATTAGACTATTCATAAAACAGGCAAAGCACTCCCCAGCAACACCCCAAATACTGTGCCCAAGTTCCTGCTGGTTTAAATAAGTGCAGTTCAGCTGACACTGATTTTCACCATCAGATAACTCAGCTTGCTAATGTGGCACATCCCACCACCAGAGACATCATTCTGAGTATGCATTAGCCCCAAGCTCCTCACACATGTTTCTGATTTTTAATCAGTGTCTTCCCCACCCTACTTATTTACAGCCCAGAATCTCATTAACTGATTACCTTACTTCTAAATAGTCTTCTTATTACTATAGATGCTTAAGTAATTCCAAAGTAAGCTCCTAATATATAATTTTCATTTAATCTGTTAAACAAGAAATTGAAACTCCAAAAGCCCAGTTTCAACCTCCATATCCTGATGCTAGGCCATGGCTGAAGGCACAAAAATAGCAATTATTACTGCCTTTTCAGAGCTCTTACAAAGCTTTTCCTTTCACCAGCAACAGAAACAGGCAGGAGCCTATTTCATCTGTTTGGTACTGCAACTAAGTAGAGAAGCACTTCAAGAACTGGCATGGCTGGGAAAAGAGTTCCCCAGTTTATCTGCCAAAATTTATGACCAGTGTCTAGATTAACCTCATCTAGTTTTAAGCAACGAGACAAGAGGATGATGATAAGATAGGTGCCTCCAAAGAGAAAGTCAAATGACAGACAGCTACCTAAACCAGAGATGATTACCTGAATCTCAGATCTCCATCTCCCCCTGGAGTTGCTTGTCTCCCTTCATAGAATGTAACAGCTAAGCTCCAAGTAACTCAGCTACTGATAAAGATCTGAAGTTAAAGGTCTCTGCAGCTTGTCACTATCCATGACTGCTCGCCTCTCTGTTTAATTTGGCACTTTTCTTCAATAAAAAGAGGTCTGCAGGACTTCCCCATGCCAGCCTTTCAGAGCGTTCCTTAGAGCAGCATGCTGCGTGTCTTTGCCTGACCAAAAGCTGAAGCCCAGACACTGGGATTACTCCCTGCTGCTATTCCAACTGTTCCTGTACGAGTGCCTCTTACGCCTTTCTACCAACTCAGGAAAAGAAGGTAAAACCTGGGATTTGAGAGACAACAACTTGTTTCACAGTTTAAAAACAGAGTGCATGCACTGACTGCAGCCTTCCTGCAAACATTAAACCACCATGACCAAGCACTGGACATGCCAGCAGCAAAACAGAAACGTTAAGTTGTAGTCTCTTGGTCTGCTTCCACATTCCTGCTTTCCCCTTTCTCTCCCTCTTGCTCCACTAACATTCCCCCTTCCCATTCTTCTCAAACAATCCCTGGACAGCACATATTCACCACGAAATCCTGGCCAAATGACAATGATGCAACACACACACAGAGCCCATGCCATCCGGATGACACAAGAATGTGCACATGCAGTTAAGTCCAGTGTGCACAATGTGCCTGGTGTGTGACCCATATGTCCAACTTCAGTTTCCCAAGTAGAAACAGAAGGCTCCTAAAAAGATACTCCTGTGTCATGGGATAACATGGTGGCAGTTCAGCTCTCCACTTAGATTAAGGCTGTATCAGTCCCTCCTTAAGTGCATATTATTATAGTAAAAATGATGTCTAAGTCTCTGTTACTGCAGTAAACATTCCAATAAATGCTTGCTCTATACCTAAAGCAGTAAACTGAACAAAGAGCATTAGTGATCAGCAGCCCTGATTACTATGTTTGCTTACTTGCCAGCCTCATTAGCAGGCAAATGTTTCTCAGACTAATAACTTAAAATTAATTAATTTTGGCTGTATTCTGTACTCCAAAGACATTAAATGCCAACAGCTGTATTTATTCAAACACCCTCTGCTACCTATCTTAGAAGCAGGTTAAACATATTTTATCTAGTTCTATAGAGACTTGAACAAATTCTAAATGAAAAATACCAAAAACTTCCCCACTGTTCTGTTTGTGCTTCTAGTGTGCTCTTGGCAGACTTTTACCCTGTGTATCACATCTGAATTTAAGTCCAATTCAACTGAGTTCCCTGCTTGTTCATGACAGTCCCTGAAGACAGTTCCCTTAAACCACGGAGAATCATAATTACTCACAAACCTATGTCTCCAGCATGTTACCGATGAGCTATGCTTTACTCCCCTTAGTAACTCCAGAACAACTAAGCACCAAAATTCAAAAGGCATCTTAGCTTAGATCCAAAAGACAGTGAAGCTGGCCCTTCCGAACTGCAAGCGATCTCATATGAAATCTGACTATGTAGTTTGCATATTCAAAGACCATAAAATGCTCTCCAAGAGACACGACATAATAAATCAAACTTTCATTAACTGGCAGAATGCAGTGCTGTCATTATACAGAATCTGTTGAGAAGAAACTGTGCAAACCTGTTGCTAGCATTGCCCAGGATTGCTGGTTTGCTACAGCTTGCTTACTTCAATGTTATAGCTAATTGGAACTTACACATTCTGATGACTGTCTAGTGCGCAAGGGTCGTTCCACTTGCTGCTGACTCACAGTCACCAGCTGTGAATTTACCATGCTTCGGACCAACTGGGTGCCTAATCAAGGAACAGAAGTGTTAATAAAAAACACAGGGTTGCAGGTGACAGAATAATGAACACAGAGCTCGGAGTGAGCAATACCTTAATTCTCATGTGACACAGAGTATGTAAATCACTTGAAGCTCTCCTCTAAGTGTAAATCTTTCTCTCTACTGGCAACAGCTGACATTAATAGGTATGGCAGCTAAACCCAAAATCTAATTCTGAGTAATACAATTCCAGCACAAACAAGGCTCACTTTGCTATCAGGTGGGAGTGCTACTTTATACAGGTCTCCATGCTATTGCTGTAAGCAGTGGGATTTTAAATAGCAACAGCAGAAACTTTCAGGCAAAAAGAAAAAAAAAAAAAGAGAGAGAGTAAGGGATATCAGAACACAGAAAAGCCACAGGGTTCTCTCTGCAGTTCATCTATGATTGCCTTCTCCACTTTTTCAAGTACTACAGGCACCTAAGGGCCTAATTTGAATGAGTTTGCAATTAGACTTGTTTCTAATTACTAACAGGAATTTGAAAGCTGGATCCAGCTTCCTGATGCATCTGTATGCTTTTGGAAGTGTTACTTTAAGACCACTGATTTTTGGTGAAAATGCATTTACTTACCTCTCAGAGATGATGGAGAGTTAGCTAACATTTGAAAAACATTTGGAAGAGGAAATATATTCAATTATTACTATTGTTACTACTCCTAAATGCACCCATTGTGAGAGGAAGACAAATAATATAAATACCCTGAAGTACACTACTGCTGAGTACATTTTTACCACCCGTGCAAAGACTGTACTTCAGGAGGCATTACTCCCCTTGAAGAAAAACAACACTTAGACTAAAAGCTGTATTTACACTGACTGCAATTGTTAGTTGCAGAATTTTCTAAGATAATTACCAGGCCTGTGTAAAAACCTAGAGAGAGGGGATCTCAGAACTTTCAAATTATACTAACAACGCTTAAACTAACTTACCTGGCACACTGTTATTTCTCTGACGGGTTTGTTTGAATTCAGGACAATCTCTTCTAACATGACCCACATCCCCACAGATGAAACACCTTTTCTCTCTTGTTTCTCTATCATCTTCTTTCACTTCTTTTTCATCATCTTTCTCATTCTCCTTTTTCTTCAACCTGAATAATAATTTTTATTAGCAATATCACAAAACCACCAAAAAAATAAAGATTTTAAAAATCTCTGTAGAGTTGTTATAACAGCATGTTCAAAGGAAATGGTTACATAACCAACAGCTGTACCAGAATACAAATATCTCAGGAATCCCAGAAAAATGCTTTCAAAATCTGGGCTGGTTAACAACCTGTTTGTATAAACTTAGCGAACTTTGAAGCTCCCCAGAATTGTCCAAAAGCTATCTGCCTGTATTAGTGCAGAGCTAGACCTGCAGTTAAGTAGGCTTAGCCTGCCAGTTAGTTTGGGAGTATCCCAAATCCCACCGAGCCTGAACAGACACAAAACAAGCTAGCTGTAGCTTGTAGATACAGGCACCCCCTGACTGGAGACAGCATATTTCTCTGTAAGAATATATTAGCATCCTGAGCCTAGACAGGGTGTGACAGAAAGCACTGAGGCTCTTTCAAACACTCAATACTAATAAAACAAAGGGGAGAGGAACTAGTGATCAAGAACCAAGACAAGAAATAAAGGTCTTTTTCCACATGGTATCTGTAGGATTGTTAAAATATTGATACTATTGTGTGAGCTCTATGTACAGTTTGAGGGAAATTCTGTGTGGCTGCGCTGTAGTAGCAGTTTGTGTGAAGAACAGATCACAACTTCTTTTCTTGAGGCAGATGTAGAGAAAGAGGCAATGCAATTCACTGTGCTAGTGCTTGTAAAAAGGATGTTAAGGGAGTGGCTGAAAGAAACAGCCAATCTGTGACCTTAGGGTTCTAGTCCAGTTTCATGCACCTTGGGCCCTGCTGACTGAACAAAAGGCTGTAAGTAAAGACTTTGTAGCAGGAAGAGACCAACAATATTATGAAGATTATGGAGCACACAACTGAACATAAAGTGTAAATAAAAAAGCCCAGACTTTAATCTGCATTTTAAGGGCTTCAGCAAGTTTTAGGAGGAGTCAGACAACTTACACTGAATGGGTCATCAAAAATCAAAAGACGAAAAAATGCAAGGAGCCCACATTCTCAGTCAATTCCTGCTAAACTCCCTTTTGAGGCATCAACCTGCATGTACTAGGGACTCCTTTGGCAGGACTATTGGATCTAAAACTCTTAAGTGTAATTAATGTACAAGTGCAAGATCACTAAGTGACTGGCACTAGTATGATGTTACAGAAATGCACCTTAACAATGTACATTTTGATTATTCCTAGATTTTAATAAATGAACTTTTACCTGCCTTGCAGAGGTACGTTATCAGATCTAGTGAACAATTCAAATTCAACACTGTCTTCTGAACATGATCACTACAGGAAATCCATTTTAATACATTACAAATTGTGCAGTCAGGTAATATGGTCTCCATCTGAATGTTTACACTATAAAAAGACAATTTAGTAATCTAAATTTTAAGGTAAGCTGTAGCTACAGATAGATAATGAAGCAAAAGCATTAACATATTATAGACTGTTGATTTTACACTGTGTGTGCTTGCATAAGCACTCTAAGATTTAAAGAGATAACCACAGATAGTCTTAAGAAAAGCAAAAATAAAATGGGAAGTTGAGGATCAGACAGGAAGCTTTGATTTTCTCTGCAATTCAGCATATTCTTAGTTTCCATTAAAATTTCAAATATCCAAATCTCTCTTGACTTTAATCTCAAAGATCTTACATTAGCTTTGTATATTACTTACCTCCTCCTCTTAGGACAGTCTTTCATGTAGTGACCAATTTTTCCACAGACACGACAGCATCTGTCATTGGGTGCCAATTCCCCATCTGTCAGCACTTTTGAGTCAAAAAAGTATTCCTATCAAAACACATCACATAGATAAAATACATAAACCATTCACTTATAAGACTGAGAAATGAAAGCAAAATGGAGAGCTTTCATCTCCTATTGCTCCCTAAATTTTACTACTTTTTAAGATTACACCTAGTCCTTTTCTTCCACTAGATAACTGCAGCTTTTTCAGAGATGTGGAGCAGTTTGAGCTAAAAATGGGTATTTAGCCTTAGGGCCAGAGGCTGAATTTGCAGAACAGCTTATTCAGGCTCCAGCCTGCTGCCTACCTTCCACTTCGCCAAAGGCTCTTCAGAGGGCAATTTTTTGCATATGATCTATTTTGGTAACTGAGTCACTGCTTGTATGCTTTCCAAAGCAGTCTATGTTCTTTCCCAAATGACATTATTCTATCCTCCTAGACAGAACAAAGCTCAGGTGGGAAACAGAGCATCTGCACACTGACCTCTATCACTCCCTTCCCCTGGAATTTGTTAAGGACAGCTGCAGTTTTGATGTGTGTCAGCACAAAGGCCACAATTTACAGCCTCTGAGCAGCATAAACATTGTGAAAGTACTATCTTGCCTGAAAGACTGAAATAGAGGTACAAATAGAAATGTCTTAACCCTAGCTTGGGAACAAAGCCCTGCTGTAGACAGGTAATTTACTGACCTTTTTACTGACCTTTGCTACAGCAAAAAGTGGTACAGCTCTGTACCACTAAGCTGCAATATAAGGCATTGGCTTAGGAAAGAGATCAAGAACTCATTCTTTGTTGGGCACATTGGAGAAATAAAATGCTGTGTAATATTACTGGCATTATTTCCTTCACGTAAGAGACAGCTCATTTACATGCTACAGCTGCTTTCTCTCTTGCCTTTTATCCTCACGTAAAATGTTCAGTGAAAATCTGAGATGAGGCAGGACAGCACAACCAACCACACATACAAACACCCAGTATATGTGGGCCAGAAGCACTATAGCCTTGTGCAGAACATATATGCAACCAATTTAAAAAAACCTAATTAGCAATAATATTTATTACACACACTCACATATTTTTTCAATTGTACATCTACATCCACACTGTAATTAATTGTTTGAATTACAGTAGTACCCAGAAGCTCCCATAATAACAGGTCCTGTTTTATTAGGCATAGCACAAAACAGAACACAGTCACTGCATCAAGGAACATCTAATACAAACTCAGAAAAAAACACAGAAAGTAAGCAAATGGAAAAGAGAAGACAGGGAAGAATGAGAGGAAATACAAGCTTTTCAAAATCCCTTAGAAACACAATCCCTGTTGAAAGCCACTGGGAGAACAGATTTCTAAACTGTCTTAGAAAACTCTTTTCTAAGTAGATGTTAAATATATTAATTCCAGCTGATTTATTTGCTCATATAAGAAAAAAATAGTTTGCTACTACACATTAATGAGTNCCTTCACTGGAGATATTCAAAACCCGCCTGGATGCGTTCCTGTGTGATGTACTCTAGGTGACCCTGCTCTGGCAGGGGGGGTGGACTAGATGATCTTTCGAGGTCCCTTCCAACCCCTTAGATTCTGTGATTCTGTGATTCTGTGATTCTGTGAGTACTTTCTCCAATATGATGTTGCATGAACACACTTCTGACCCTGACACACTATGCAAAAATTTTGAAGGTCAATGGATAAAAAAAGTAGTTGATCATAACCCTTTTCTTTCCTCAAGCAGCAATCTTTACTTACCCCACCAACTGGAAAAATAAGTAAAAACTAACATCTCACGAGTCTGTTTTCTTTAGCTAACGAATAGTTAGTAAAGTTCCTAAAGCTATTTCTGGGTTTTACAGCTGACTTTGCAGTATTCTGCAATACTTAATGTCACACAATGAAAAGTTCTATAAAAACCAAAAGCAAAACAAGCTTACTTTCCTCAAACTTGCCAAAAATACCCATCACGTACCCAACTACTTCTGTGAATTTTATATTGCAGGAGCCCAACACTGAACTGTACATTTTACACAGATAATGTATAATTACATATATTGTGCATACCAAATTGATAAATATATGTAAGATTTGATTTGGATGCATCAACTCAGTCGACAAAGTAAAAAGCATACTAATAACTATGAAAACTTACAGCTTCTCTTCCAACAGCTGGGTAGAATGGGGTACCAAATAATTTTCTCCCATTGATAAATGCCTTCATTATGAAATTGGTCACTATTGAAGAAAGACAAAGTTATTGGAAAACAGCAGAATAGGCACAACACTTTAGAAATTAGTGAATATTAATCGTTAGTAGAAAGTAATAGCTTACTTTTCCTAGAGACTCCAGCACCGAGATTATGATTCAAGTCAAAGGGATCTGTGTAAAGGAGGGAGAAAGACAAATTAGAGTTGGAAATAATACACTGCAACAATTTTTATTTTAACAGAAAAATCCATTTTAAATGTAGTAGGTGACAGCAAAGCAATGCTGAGTGTTTTAAAAATATGTGACTAGCCGTAATACAGTAAAAGCAATGTTCTGACGTATTAAAAGTTAGGAGTCTAATCTCATTTTGTAAGCTGTAGAACTTGCAAACAATGCTTTTTTTAAACACTGATGGTAGTTTCCTCACATAAACACCCTGTGCAACAAGGAGAACAGATCCTCAAGCAGCAGCATTCATCACTCCCTCACTAATGGAACATAAATTCAGCAGGTCAGTACCTTCAATGGCAATACACTTGGATGTCCACTGTTTCTCAAACGTAGTTAACAGTTTCTTCTGCCGGATGCTGATCACATATTCCTTGAAGTCAAATTCTTCTGTGTAGAATCGCAGCAACCCTAGCCAGAGTTCTCCAAGTGATTCAGTGTTCTTTCCAAGAGAAGGCAGGCGCTTCTTCTGCATGCAAGTGAAGAAAATGTATGCAGCTTGAAGAAAATGCATGCAGCTACAGTTACTGAAGTACTACTACTCCTCCTGAACTATCTCTCTCACTAGAAGCTTGTCTACCATCAACACTTTCACTTAGTTTAAGTAAGGTTAAATCACTACAGTTAACACTACCTCAATCCTACACTGTTTATCGAGAGTAAAAAATATTCTTCCTGATTTATGTTATTTAGAAATTATTTAAAATAAACCAAGAAAATGCAGACATTCATTTCAGCAAAACAGGACTCATTTGGGAAGTTATAATAATACAGATATGGAAGTTGAACTACTCTTCTATATATTACACTGTTAGAAATGTATTACTTCCCCATGAAAACAAGCTTTAAGTTTTAGTGACTCTTCTGGAATGACAATATTACCAATTCTTCCATGTCATCAAAGAAAAAGGCATTCCATCCATCAACCATTCTTTGTGGAATCTGTTTTCCATCAAATATCTACCAAAATAGACAGGGACAGTGTTACCACTCTAATTCAAAGTCACCACAAAAGACTTCCAGTTTTGCTGGTAAGAAATAACACAAAAATAGAAACTGTTTCATTTTAACAATTACTTCCTATATAGACAGAATTTCCCATTGGTAGAAAGTCTGAAAGTCTTTTTGCATTATTGCTATACCTCTCAAATTATTTGGATATTTTATTTGGATATTTTATTTTCACTTGTTCTTTGCAACTAAGAAAACATGACTGAATTACCTCATCAAGATTCCAACATCCCTCTTACCCACAAAATCTCTAAGGAGACTTTATAGACTTCTATTACATTCTGACTTTAGCAAAGCCAAGGGGAAATTTCACTGTTATTTAAATGCACTCTCAGGGTAGCAATAAAATAACAACTCCCAACCACTACTAAAGTATCAGCAAGAAAGTCTGAGTCTCAACTGCAGTGCTTAAACCAATTTTCCTCTTGCACACAGACAACAAAAAAGTCAGAAAGGGATAATTTTCAGAAGTGCTTGGGAGTTTCAGAACGTATTCAGGAAGAGCTAGGTAGCTGACTAATTGTATTCTCCCCACCCATGTAATGGAGGTACAGAATGTTGTATGCTTAATAAAGTTTCCTGGCACACAAGAAATCGTATCTTTAAAATTGTACCAAAGCATTAGTTATCTTTTTTCCCCCCTCAATGAATCATAAAATAAACTTTTTCTCTTTCAAATAAGGTACTGAGTAATAAATCATGCTTCTGACAATAACTGATGGAAGAGTTGGACTCAATTTCAAGAGCATCTGGCACAGTCTCATAATTACAATTCCCTTCTCTCTATACCGCCTGCCAATTTTTTTCCTATCCTGTTCAGCATATAAATATCATTATAAGACCAAACTCCCAAAGCAAATGTAACAGCAGATCTTAGGTCCAACAGATTGCCCATTTTACTGTAATTTTCTTAGTAAATTTTACTCACTAAAACCAAGCAGGAGTTAGGAACCTGCTAATGCAGAAGAGTCCCGTATTTCATTCATCACCCTGACCTAAAATCCCAGGCTTCTCATACTTATCTTGAGGAAACAGTGCATCTATTTTAATAGTCCCATTTTCTGAAAACCTACCTCCTGAAGAACTGGAATAACTGGTGGATTTCTCTGCTGTAGAAAGTACAAAACCATAAGAATGTAGGCATACGAAGACAGGCTACCACGGGATGCATCACCAATATCGCAGCGCTGAAAAATACGTTTTAAACAAAATACTGAATTTACATTTCATCATTCAAGACCAACAACTATGTCAGAGAGCAAACAGAAACCCCACCAGCAACAGAAAACACATTTATCTCATAACTAAAAATTGTTTTATGAAGCCTGAAAATAAATGTCCTCAGAGTCAAGTGCCATCTGGCAAATCCACAGCATAATTTGACTAACATGAAAACAGAAAAGCTTCTCATAGCCAAAATATATTTTTTTTTAGTCTACAAGGTGCCAAATTTTTTAAAAAAGAAAACAAATCAAATCCCCAAAACAGAAATCCCAACAAACCTCCACATCTGAGGTCCAAGTTTCAATAGTGTAAAATTTAATTTACCTAACTAAACTCATGGTACTAAAGCTGTTTCTATGATTCCATATTGCTTTTGTTCCACTCCTTTAAAAAAAAAAATGATAATTAATAGGCAAGTATTTTGAGATCATACTGACAATTCAAGCCATACCTGGCATTTTGCTAGCACACATACACATACCTAACTAAACCATAGCCCAGCCTGCACAGCACAGCCTAAAACAAACATCAGTGAATTACCTTGCTATGCTCGAAAATCTTAGTACAGTATAACCTTTCGACAGCACCTGCTTCTAAGCTATGCTTTCCTTCAAGCATGTGTCATAACAAACAACATATTTTTAACCTCAGAGGTCTGGAAAAAACAGGGATTCACAAATTACTTTCACATTAGCAGCAGCAGCGACAGCTGTTCCTGGGTTTTCTGCCAATGCAAACAGAGGAGGAAGCATTTTGCTTAAACAAAGTATTTGTATAGTTATGAAGTCACCTCCATACATACCCATTCAAGGGTGTATGTCCCACAATCCTTACATTAAGATTTTTAGAATGTATACAATCGTATGCAATATTACCAAAAAAAGGAGTAAGATTCATTATTAGCAACACAAGGTATTTTTAATCTTGACACAGAAGAGATGGCAAAACTCTGCACTACTGTGACCACACCAAAAAAGAAATAAATCATTACTAGTCCTGGTGACAGTATGATGAACGTGTCCATTCCATTCTAGAACAAAGTTATTTTATTCATCTTCATGCACTTTATTACATTAACATCTAGTAGCATGACACACTCTCTATAGCCCATTTTTTATTTGCCCCGTTTCACTAAGCTTTCGTTGGATGTGTTTGGAGAGTGTATTTAATGGCACAGCTTGAATAAAAAGAAACACCATGTTTCAGTTACCAAAGGCCATATGGTATAATACTTTGTTAAGAGTATCATCAGGAGAAAAGATGCGGGAGATTTGGTATTTGGCATTTCCAAATTCTTAAGGTCAAGTGTATGTCCTAAGCATATCAAGTAGAGACTTAGACATTCATTCATCAACCCATACCTAACTCCTGACTTTTACAGGAAGTAAAAAAAGGCAGGTAGGCCAGAAGAAAGCTGCAGTAATCTCTGGGCTGGTCCTAGATATGGAAACTTGGGAAGTCCGTGCACAGTCACATGCCCCTACATCTTACAGTTACCATTTTTTCCAGTTTTGTTTGGGTTTTGTTTTTTTTTTTTCTGGTTTGAAATTGAAAAAAAAAAATGAAGGTTTTCCTTTCATCAGCTTCCTCTTAGACAGAAATCTTTCAGCAGGACTAAAGAACCTGATTCTGACACACACAATCAGAGGGAGCACAGTCAGCTTAAGAAAGTGGTCTTCGTATTAATAACATTCTGTTGTCTCTTTTCCAGTTGGTATTAGCAAAAGGTAAACTCAGTAGCTGTATCAGAAAACACTATTATAGAAATAAGCATCTTCTTGTTGTATTACCTTTGCAAAAACTTTCATCGTATAGCCCAGATATTGCACTCTAGGATCAATAGCTGCATATGTAGCCAGCATTCTCGTGTTATGCTGTGCCTGGGGAAAGAGAAAACAAATAAAAATCAAACAGATGTTTCAATGTAATTTATGGTTAACTATAGTACAGTCTGCAGTTCAAGCACAGGAGATGCATAACACAACTGAAGGGCAAAAAAATCACAACAATATTCTGTAAAATTCATGCAACATTTCCTGCACAAACATAACTGAAAGGCATAATGAGGACAGTATTAATGCAGTAACAATAAGAACCTTGGAAAATACCAGCAAAGAAGTAGGTCCATAAGATGACTTACATTGGAACAAATTCCACAAACTGCATCTTCTTCACAGGTGAATGAGAGCTCATTACATAAGAAACTCTGCAATATCACTGTGTTAGATGCAAGCTGGGATGAGATGTACTATTCATGATGGCAGAAAGGCCAGGGTGAATGTGGCACTAACAGCTTCTCAGGAGCATTCTCAAAAATGCTCTGTGTCTCATGACCGTGCTCTGCCATCAGACTACAGAGATACTTGGGCTGGGCCGAGAGTGTGGACCACTGTATTTAAATAATATAGGGAAAAAAACAACCCAAGCACACAAAAACATTTTAATTCTGCTTTCAAAATTATTCCCTCAAATGATTATTTGAGTGAGTTAAAATGAATTAAAAAGCTTTCTTTGAACACAAACCAAACACAAACAGCTGCTTACCAGTGTATTGTATAAACTGATATCTCCTTCTAAGCCACTCCGTCTGTGTTCAAATTTTACTATAGGCACTTTGGCTGTTGTTATAGGCAAGATGTTTCTCAAACCTGGGGAAGCAACACTTTAGTACATAGAACATTTCCATTAACTACATATATAGTAAATGTAAATACAAAACAAATAATACTTTAAAACACCTACCTGGATGCTTCTTAAGAACTTTTGCCAAACCTTCTATTATTTCTTTACAGTTTAATTTCTAGGAAAAACAAGTATCACAACTTCAGATGTTAAAACATGGATCCTATCCCAACAAGCACATTTACCATCAAACATCTATTTCGTAGAGGAAAAGTCTATGTACAAAAAATAGTAAGCAATAAGCCAGCACGTGATTTTATGTAAACTGGTGTCTCATACTCTCTGTGTGGACATCTACAATACAGTAAACATATGTCTATAGGGCATTAAACTGGGCTGTATCTTGCTTCAGTTGTGCAAAGTGCAAAAAGCCAGTATGTTACTAGCAAAATCCCACCTTTTCTGTGTACAGAAATCTTAACTGAATCAAAAAAAAAATAAAGAATTCCTAAATTTGTAGTAAATTTTATCAATTTCTAAACTCTTACCTCTGCGTTTTCATGGCCTTCCAATGTCATGCAGATATCTAGATCACTGTCTCGAAATCCAAATCCATTCTTTGAAGAGCCAAACAAGCAAAGTCTGGCTTTGTCTGATTGAAAGAGTAGACCAAAAAAAGATGAAGTCTTTTACAGTTGAATGGTAAGTGCTTACTATGGAATATTGCTTAACTGAGATGTGTAGGTGCCCATAACAGATGAGTTCTAAGAGAGAGCTTACAGTATCACTTCTAAGACTTCATCTTTGATCAAGGAAGAAGCACAATACTTGAAAAAAATTATTTATAGAAAGTAAGGCAGAATAAAGCCCATGTGATTTTTGTGAGTGAGGAATGTTACAGAGTTACTATAACCATTAAATGGCAACTCTACACCTGGTGCAACATTTTGTGGTACATGACTGCACTTTCCTGTTTTAAATAAATCAACAAACCCAGTCACCAGCACAGCTTTACTTCACAGATAAGACAGAGCTACTCTTAAGGTAGTCCAAGTCGTATTTCTGGTTCCACTCATATTTTATTTAGGTTGCATATTTCTCCTGTGACTAGGTGAATTTGGTCAAACAGTAAGTTTCTGTAACCACAGCCTACTGTTCAAGAAGACACAAGCAATAAGATTAATATACTTTATGGAACATTCTTTCCCAATTGTTCTCTCTACATTTTTGTTTGAAACACAGTATTGTATTTTCATTTTTGCAAAGGAAAGCGAAATTATGTAACAGAGAGGAACCAATTTCTTCCTAACAAAAAAAATAATAATAAAATACATTTATCTGTTATACTGAAATCAATGCTAGGAAAATACATATATAGTGCCTATCCACAGCTTTTTCCTAACCTCTAATAGAATCGGAAATCTTAAGTCTCTCAAGGTTCTGCAACAGGTCTTAATCCTCAGCTGCTGCCAGTCAGTGGAGGGCACAGCCAGTGGGTGAAGCACAGCAGAAGGGATGGCTTTCTGTGTAAAGTAACAGACTGGAACTCAGGAGACCCGGGTTTGGTACCTGGCTCTGGTTTACAACACCTACAAAAAAAATCACTTGCACCTCTCTGCCTTGACTTCCACCATTGTGTGAAAGTCACATTGTAGTAAGATATTTTTGCCTGTTTTATAGAAGAGATGTGAAGATAATAAACTCATTAAGATTTCTAAGATACACTGGTGACTAGGCAACAAAAGTACTTGGCCCACAACCTAGATAACACTAAACCAAACTGGCCAAGGCCCATTCAAAATTTCTTTTTGTCCTGACTGCAATAGTCTTTTATCTGCATTATTACTCTTGCAGCTATTCTGCCACTTGAGGCACATTTCCATGGGAGATGTTCAGTTTAGAAGTCTGCAGAACAGCTTTACACACAGAGGGGAGAAGAGATGCCACTGCTTTAAGCAAGGAAAATTAACAATGAGACAAATTACATCTTCATGCTCTGGACAACATGAATGAAGGAAGCATTAGCAGGAATCACTACCTACTGTTACGTACCATTATACTCTTTTCGAATAAATCTTTCCAAACTTGCCAGAATTTGTTCTCTGTTTTGTTGCTCAGATAAAGGAGGGGATAATTCATCTAAGAAAAACGAGTTAAAACAGAGTCAAATGTGACATTCAGCTACCTCAAAAAACGTTTTCATCCAATTATAAGTATTGCTTTTTATTTTTTTAATACATTTACTTTCCTTGAATATGTGGTTTTCTTTTTTTATTGTATCATTGGAGTTGTTAGCATTTTATTTCAGATGTCTGATTTTTCTACAATTATTCAAACACAGAGCGGCTTGGTGGACACCTGGCACCCAGCACCCAAAAGGGGCTTTTTCCAAAAGTCTAATTTCCAACAGTCTAATTTCTGGGGACACTACTGACTTTTTACAAGCACAATGAAAAATCCTGTACAGTATTAGTTTCTCAAATCTGTTATACAAATTTGATATCACAACCATGGGTTATGTGAAAATAAAAATATTGGTGAATTTGTAGCCTCGGGTACCTGGAGGAGCTTCTGCCCACTGAATTTACTGGAATAAGTAATTTAATCCTAAAGTTTTTATTTTTTCCAGATTGTAGTTCACAGTTTACAGTGGAGCACAAACATTTTTCCAACTTACCAAAACACCTTTTACACACTATATCAAGTATTTCCCGAAATCTGTCTGTCATTGGTGGTAGTGGTTTTAGATCAATTTTCTTGAAATCCTCTGGGCAGTCATTTTTGGAATGTCCATCCCGTTTGCAGATGCTGCATACTATAGTTGGAGGCTTTTGGACAAAATAAAAAAAAAAGAAAAGGTGCACAAATGCAATTTTGCTTTTAAGATAGTTCAACACAACAGATTTTCCATGTAAGTCATGCAACCAAGAAAATTTAAACAGCAACACAGTCTCTCCAAAGGACAGACAAACATCTCTCAACAGGCTGCATTTAGTTCTCACAGTGCGTAAGAGCACCTGGAAATGCTACAGGAAAGTAGGAGAGGAAGGGGGGAAAAAGCCACAAAGCAAACAAAAACCAAAACCTAGGATTTTTTTTCTCTTTGTGGAAATAAGAAAGCTTTGCATAACATGGATGCAACCATCTTGTTCAAATGGCATACACATTTGGTGTTTTCCAATACTGAATAACAGGTGCTCTAAAAAAGGCTAGAGCTATCATTCATAAAAGAGACTGAAACAATCACTGGGAGAATTGTCATGCATCCATCCATCCTTAGTTTTAATGATTTGAAAGTAATGCCCCACTGAAACATGAGCAGCACTGCTTAAATACACAGCTTACCTTTCCTGAAGTCAAAATAAACTTATCAAACACATAATGCATTTCTTCTGTAGAGAGTCTGCCTTCATCTTTGAGATCATGAGCTTCCACCATTGCTTTGAAATTGGGCGAGGTAGCTGGTGTGCCAGTGCACTTATTCTTCTGAGAAGACTCTGTTACCAAACTTTGCCTGCTTTCAGCATCAGAAAATTCGTTACTAGAATTTGTGTCATAGGGCTGATGTTCACTGCAGTTACATGGGTGGCGCAGCTCACCTTCAGTTATACAAACTGAAATTTCTAAATCATCCCTCTCTTTAAGTGATTTTTGCTTTAATTCACAGCATTCATTAGAAATGAGGGATAAAGCTTCTTCTTTGTCTTCATCGTAACTTGAGTCCAATGTTGAAAGTAGCGAAGAGTCTATGTTCTTGGAAGTACTTCTTTTGGCTACAGCTTCTACCATTTCATTACATTCAAGTTCATTCTCTGGTATGTTACATCCACTTCCAATATTTTGTTTATCTACACCTTTTTCCCCTTGTGGAAGGCAACAGTTGGCTACAGGCTCTTCAGCTCTTGTGGATTTCTTATTATTAATTTTCCCTTTTTCTTTTTTCTTGGTATCTGGCTTGGATTTAATCCCATCTTTACTTTGTGGACATGCAAAATATTTATACGCTGTCCTAAATCGCTCCAGGATGTACTCAAATACCATCTGGCTATTTAGACTTCGTGCAACATTCCTCTTTAGTGCAAAAGGATCTAGGAAGAAAAAGAACAATTTCATTAGTAATCTTTAATTTCTCCATTTCACTAAAGCAGCTGAAATACCTATGTTATGATACAGCAGTTAAAAAGTGATTCTTATAATACAATCCAGAACTGTATTTGGATATACTTAGAGAACGCAGGGCCCACATGGGTTTTTGGATTTCTTCCACATAAAACACAACACACATGTGGCCATGAACAGTTTGCTATCATAAACTATTCTAAATAGTGTTATTTAAAAAGAAAACCACAGGTATATCGTACCCTTATATTATGGTCAATTTCTAAACTAGAAATGAAAATAAACATACAAAGGCAAAATAAATGTAGGCCTCCCTGAACTTTTCTCCTTCACTGAAGGATTTGCATTTCCCTTAAGAAATTAATTTCTCTTAGAGTAACATTAAGGTTATAAGGATTATATGAACCAATCTCACCAGGTTTCATTCTTAGTCCTTCCTAGCGATTTCTAGATCAAACATGTTTTCCAAGTAAAAAAGGCACTTGCATAGTTGCTATAAGTTTGCCTGGGAAGATAGCATCAAACTGAGATTCTGTTACTTCATCATTTCAGTTACAAACTTAACATTAAAAAAGAGCAAAAAAAGCAAAAATGAAAAATAAAACAAACAAACAAACAAAACCAACACAAAGACCAACAATAGTAGGTATCAGAACCAGAATGCAATCTGTTTTTTGAAATTATTTCATGTTTCTTCCTCAGTAATTTGCCCTTTCATCATACAGGTTTTATTTTCCCACATGCTGAGTAAAGACTACTCTAATTTTAAACTCTCTAGACAAAAGTGATTGAAGAAAAGAACTGGAATGGGAAATTAAACTCTCAAGAACCACTCACTATTCAGCATGTAACTCAACAATTCACTGCTTGTTTTTATCCTTTTTACTTTTCCTTCTTGTTCTTCTTGCACCTTACTGATTTGTCCTTCAAAATACCTTTTTGTAGGTAATTCGTTCGTTGTCTTTATGATTCTCTCTGACCTCTTTCTCCTTGTCCTCTCCATCACCTCATGCGTTACAGAAAAGCTACTTCAACATCTCTAGCAAGTGTCCAAAAATAATTATTTATAAAAATATCCCCTTAAATGGTTTCTTAACCTTCCTTCAATACTCAATTTCTCTATTCTTAAGGCTAACGCATAATGCCATGCATTTCCCTGTGGCTTTCCCTGTTAAGTATTGTTTACATATTTTCCAAGTTGAGGAACAGAAATAAAGATGTCTTCCAGTTATAAAGAAATAACAGACAAAGCATTTTTCTTTATTTCTCTCCCCAAAATACCTAACTCAGGGTAGGTATTATCATCAAGTTCATATTGGTCTCACTCCCTGAAAAAAGCACTTCCCTTAGCAGAATATTCAGGCCCTGAAGTGTAACCCATGACACGCCATTCAGTTTCACAGTATGGAAACACTACTACCAGGGAAAGGGACAACAAAGGGTGCTCTGTGTGGGTGGGTGTTACTTTGATGAGTTTGCTCCAGTTCACTCTGATCAGAGCTAACACCCCTGCTCAGTTTGCATTACAGTCAGAGGAAACAAACTGGTAGCTGGTAACACTCAAACACATTGTGGTTTGTGGAAATGCAGCGAGGTGCTGAAAATTTGTAATATCAGAATTATTAAAAAGGAATAAATAATAGCTTATAGAAAGAATGAAAGAGAAAGAGGTAAGAATAGAATGGTAAGAAACAGGGAGACAAATTTAAGCTTTGTACTTCAAGGACCAGAGTTGCAAAAAGTAGTACTAAACAGAAAATTGTGTCTTTAAACAAACTAAACAGCTGTCAAAATATACTAAAAACAATTTGATTTTCTCCTGCAATTATTGATTTAGTTTATTGTTCAGACCTATTGCAACAGACCCCTATGTATTAGGTAAAAAAAGGTAATAATGCAGGATAGCTACAGTAAAAAAAAGGGTATAATCCTACCTTCAATGGCTATTCGCCTTTTAGGCCAGTTTTTATTCTCTCTGGTTAAGAGTTCTTGTACCCGTATGCTGATGACATATTCCTCCAAAGCAAATTCCAGTGTGTAAAACTTCAACAGTTCTAACCACAGTTGCCCCAGTGAAACTTGGTGAGGGGTTCTGAATGCTAAGAGAGACTGAAACACAACAACAAGAATGCTCAACTGCAGTAAGGAATGAAAACTGTTTTTTTCCCTAGTTCCATCTGATACCAACACTAAAGATAAAAAGCAGGGATAAGAGAAAGAGTATAATTTTCAATGAAATAAAGCCATGACTTACATTGCCATGTTTCTCCTTTGCATTACTTTGGCTGTCCACTTCCAAGCTTGTTACCTTTTTACCACCACCTTTTTGTTGCTCAACTTTAGCTTTACTTTCCGCTCCAACTGAGCTTTTTGCTGCACCATTTGTTGGTGGTTTGTACTCCCACCGTACAAACTCCTCTTCTATACCTTTCAGCTGGTGGTCATCTGGCCTCTTGGAATCAAAGCCTTCAATCTAACAACAATTAAAGTATTATTAAAGTATTAATTAAGTGTCAATGCATTTTATTTTTAAATTTCTTAGCCAATCCATTTCTGCACATTTTATAACCTTGCAGAACACAAAAATAACATTAATTTAATAATAAGGTTACTATATTACCAAAGCACTTACCCAATTGCCCAAATAGGATGGTAAAATACGTGGTTTTCTTTGTTGAAGAAAAAATATCACCATTAAGGCAAAGGAATATGAGGGAATCCCACCTTCAGCCTGACAGTCAATATGACAGAGCTGTAAGAGAATAAATCATTACTTTTCTGATGTAACATCAGCGTTTTAATTTAAAATCTACTATAAAAGGACAAATATTAATGCAGTGTGAGATATATACTAAAGTGAAACAGAAAATTCTTTATCTCAGAAACTACAGTCATCATGCCGTGACACGTAGAGACAAAATGCAAATTACAGTAATTTGTACAGTGCCCTAAGTTATATGATTTTATTATGTGTTATTCTCTTCAGTTTCATCACATTTTGTGACTGTGGGACACATTCATGTTCCTATCTAGAATTACAGTCAACTATTGGGTTTTTGTTATTGTGTGGTATTTCAGGTACAGAGATGGAGATTTTATGCGTCTGGCTGTAATCTGATACTGATCTCTTCTGTGGGAACTCAAGAGAGATGAAATAAATGTATTAGACTTCAAACAGTGTTTTGTAGTTTCTACTGCTGCCACTTGTATGTTGTAAACGAGGAATTTTTGTAAAAACACTTTGCTAAATCAAGCAACAATAATAATACCATGCAACTGATTTTTCAGTCAAGCCAAGACATTGTAGGTCAAGTATGGCCTGGCAGCTGTTTCAGGACTGAATTGTAAGTCAGTTAAATGCTGTCTGTGAACACTGTAACTTGGTTCCTGTGACCACCATTGATGTCTGTAAGAAGTATAACAGACCTTTTTTTGAGAAAGTTAACTTTATTCAATGTGACTTTAATAGTAGAAAGTTTGCAGGAGTCAACTGCTCCGTGGAGCTGGTTTTCAAGGCTCAATTAACTATTTTTAAGGAACTAGCATTAATAACTTGCTAACAGAATAGTGGAAGCTTCCTATATAAATGTACAGTTTCACACCAAAATGTACTGTCTTGTTCTGGCTTGCTAAGGTAAGAGGTGAACTAGTGGCATTAAGTTCTATTCTACAAACATCTTCATGGTATATTATACATTACATTGTACGTATTATTGTACACGTTACACTGTAGTCTACTTAGAAAGGGGAAATAAATATATTTCATTATCTTCAATATCTATAAACTTACTCTAGCCCAGTAGCGAAAAGCCAAAACCAAGGGAATAAGGACAGGCTCCAGTTTACCAAGTGCAGCCAGCAGGTCAGTCGTAAGGCAAGCCACATCATTTCTAGCACTTACTTTACACGTCAAACCACTGTAATCACAAATGTAAAACAGATAAAGAGAGTTATCACTTTGTGTATACGGATGGTGCCTGGGGCAGGGGAGAGGTAGGGGCATCACATCCACCATAATAAAAACAGGCATCAGTGCCTCCCTATGTAAGAACCTGAGCTTTTTAAACAAAAGCTACAGAATATAATCACATTTTCTTTACTATTGACTCATCAGCTGGATCTAGAACTTACAGTCCATTACAGCTAAAAATATAAAACCACATTAAGAATTTGCTCTAAGTTCTGCCATTTTGCAACCTTAACACAACTCAGACTCCATGTACGCCCCCCACATACCAAATAAATAAGTAAATCCTCCAGGCCTGCTGCATTTTAAGAGTTGATAAGTCCACAAAACAGATGCAGTAAAAACTTTCTATTTGCTCCTCAGAATAATTATTTCTATTCTCTTAATACCTACAAGGTATTTGCATAATCTACAAACACAGGGAAAGATATGCCCACCTTTGTTGCATTTACTTCCCCAATCACATACCTCTAGCCAGTCAAAGCAATGTGGAAACATACAGCAACCATGTTTCATTTTAGAGGCTGCTACTTCTTAGGAACTTACTGAAACTGTCAGATGATGTGTCCTCCCTAGTAATGCGTATCTTATATATAAAATGTTTTTAAAGCCTTGGATTAAACTGCTGGCAAAAATTTTATGCATCAACTGAAATTCCACTTTTCTCCTACTTAAAAAGTAGAACTGGTATTTTCAAACTCCTACAAGTAATGAGCCCTATGAGGCACAAAAACAAAGTTACGTTTTCTTTCTAGATTGTATTTTCATGTATGAGCAATTCCCCTTCAAGGTGAGTATTAGCTAAATGTTACAGTAATACTTCTTGTCAGGAGCGCAGACAAGCAGCTGCTACAACAAGCTTAGCAAAATTGGTATCTCATTAAAAATCCTTTTCAATGACATGTACCTTTTAACATCTTTGCAAAAGACGACAGGAACTTTGGCATGGAAATCTGACTCCACATCTGAGTAGACAGCTAAGCAAGGAGAAAAAAAACCATCATGTATCAAAGTCTTTTCCAGTTTTCTCAATCGTGTCTTTAAAACGATCACATTTACACCATGCTTTTACAGAACAACTCAAATTAAGTGCTGTGTAGCTAACCAGTAAGCAGTATTTTCTGGTTACTTTTGATGTTCACCACCAGTATTGCACAACCAGCAGAGGAAAAAAAAAAACAAAACCCTTGTCAGGAAACTGGGCTGGCATCTCTTCTAGAACCTTCTTGTCTTTACAACATTTAAAAGACACAAGGTTGAATCTCCTGACAAACCATCAGGACGGTCTGAGAACCACTTATGGAGCTGAGCAATCAAAATTTCCTGAAGGATCAAAAACTCAATGCTACTTGTGTCAATTGGTTCAGGGTGTGTGGATTACAGGGTTAGAAGACTTCCTGATAGAACAAGGAGGCCACAAGTTTCACAAGTCTTGTAATAGTTCTCACTGACAGTCATATGCAAGTGGAAAGTGGGTTCTGGGTTTCCTGCTTAGAATTTCTCCTACAAAGTTAAATACTTTTTGGCCTGGCATCTAACACTATCACCATACCTTCTGGCAATGTGAACTGGACTACCTGGGCTGCCATTCTCCTGCTGTAGGTTTTCATCCCTCACTCACACAAGCATTGGTATTCACAAAGATCACATTCATAAAAACAGCTCAGATACTTTGGTTGAAAACTAATCCACTTAAGTCTACAGAAAAATTAAGGATAAAAACAAGTGAACAGCAGTTGGAATGTTCATTAAACAGAAATGAGCTGCAACTAAAACTCACCACTGTTCTTCAAGATTTCAAGCACCTGTATCAGAACATCTGGTTGACTCATCTAAAATGACAAAATCAGAGCAGGTTACATCATTCACACTAATCTACTTTATTTTACACTTTGTTTAAAACTGCTTAGGTTGCACTAGCAACACTATGTTCTTTCACAGAAGTGAAATCATGTCAGTATTAATTAAAAAGTTAGCTCTATCTGTCCACACCATGAAAACAGGTACTAGAAAACATATTCGCCAGCTATTTTAGCTAACAGCTATTTTAGTTAATACTTCTGTTCTAGATCTGTATTAACAGATTCCATAGTTAAAAAAAAATACTTGCCATATATTCAATGTCAACATATGCCACTAGAAATGCACAACAGTGAAGAATTTGTCACTACTTTCCCAAGGGTTTTTAAGGGTTACAATTTTTACATATGTTTTATTTTTGCCCAGAAATAAACTTAAATGGCATTTCAAAGATAAGCTGGAAACAGTTCAAAGAAAAGCCAAAAATCAGCACCACCTTTGAGCCTACGTGAAAAAGTGACATGGCAGACACCACATGCAGTTGTTTGCAAAAGGGCTCAGTTTTGCTTCCTAACTGCAGTATCATTTCAAAATGCTATGTGTAAGTACCTTTAACTCCACTGTAACACAGACAAAAAAGGAGCAAGTTCTGCAGTTGTGCCTCTAACTAGAATGTGCTGCTAATACCACATGCTAAACATGAACCAACAACTTCAATCCTTAAAGGTGAGTTATACTGCTTTGCTTGAATTTCCTACCACAGTAACTGTAAACTGGGATGTGGCATCTACTTGCAAGTGACTGAACCATAAAAGGAAAATTGCCACTTTTAGCCCCACCTTTAAGGGGGGGGGAGGGGGAGGGGGAGTGAAGACCTGCAAGATTATACTGCCTGAATCACGATCACACTTATCCAGAGCCAACTATTTTCATATTGCTTCAATGCTTACTCAACAAAGTAAATAAATAAATAAAATTACAGTTATCTAATAAGCAATGAAAACTTAATCCACTTGATTTATAGCACACCTGACACCAAATCAAAGATCATATCCTTTTCCATTCTAACATCATATGAGCCAACAGATGAAGGCAATGGAGTAGGAACAAATGTTGATGGCCTGGATTCAAAAAACAGTCTTAGTTAATACAAGATAGTATCTACATACCTTAGGGGGGAATTTGATATCAATGTTAACATCACTGGTCTTAAAAGCGAATCTAGTTAAACAGGAGCCATACATCCTCAGAGAACAGTCTGGAAGAGAGAGAAACATAATTATTTAACAGCTAGTAAATAAATTATTCTTTAATGGCTAACACATACCTTGCTTTAGATACTGCACTTCCCGAGTGGCAGTCCCAGACTTATGAATATTGAACCACTTTCCCACTCTTGTGGAGGCTGGTCATTTCCATGACAAAGGAAAACAGATAATTCAAACAGCACAATGACCAAAATTCCAAAATTTTTCAAGCTGTTTTAAAGTATTTTTGAAATGCAGCTTTAGTTTTGTTTTGTTCTCAACATAAAATTAAATATAAAATGACAATTAACTGTCACCATCTCAGTGCAGAATTTAACAGCTTTTGTTAACTACAGCTTGATTTCACTGCAGCAGTTAGTCAATTATAAAATTCTTTGTTGCCAATCCCTTTAATCCACAAAAAGTACTCTATCAAGAAAAAGGCAGATGAGGTATGATATTGATACTTGGTTAAGTAAATGTAATATTTTGACGTATTTAAGACAATACCAGAGACTTTGGGAAGCTATAGCTGATCTCAAAGTATGCCTCTCCTCATTTTAGGACCCAATAACCATAAACACACATGAGAAGAAATACCTGTTAAACAATAACCTTGTGGATTTTAATGACTTGCTTTAACAAACAGTTACTGATTAGTACCTGCAGATATTTCAAATCATAATTAAGTACTGAAAAAGTCTCATATGCTTACCAAAATCACCTCATCCACAGCTGAGGTCTAATTTTTTTTTTCCTGAAACTATGCTTTAAAAAAAATTGCCTCAGACAACTTTTAACTGCTCTGAAAGATGTTATAAACAACTGAAGGACCGGTAGGACAAAAAATATATTCCAAACTCCTTCTCATTTTCCCTTCCTGCTATGTTTATACTAGTTTAATTAACTGCACTTGAAAAAAAATAAATCACTACTGTAACAGCCACAGATACTCAATAATGCTAGGTAAGGTATAGGTGGAAAGGTTTGTAGGACCTGCAGGCCTGAGGGAGATCCCCAGTGGCTTAGACTTTAGACATGTCCAGGAAGCAAATATTTCGTGCCCTGGAAATTTCCAATCTTCACCAGAAATCATAACTTTGAAGAGGACCAATACTCAATAAATGTGTATCAAAAAGAAGCAAAAATAAGCACAATCATATTTTCTTCTTTTTGTAGGTTTCTTAGCTCCTTTTAAATCAACTGCAGTCTATATTAAAATGCCTATATATATATTAGTATTGCATAATACAAAGATAAAATCTGTGTAAAAAAGAAAAAGAAAAATTTTCACCTAAAACCCATGGAGTATACTATGAATACCTGGTAAGGGCTGTTGAATAATTTTCTCCATCTCGTTTACAATTTCTTGACGAATTCTGAAGTCATCATCTGATATGCCTTGTTCATTTGCTGCCTCAATGAGTGTAAAACTCAGAGCAGCCAACTGTGCAGAAGAGGGAGGTGGGAGGGCACGCAGCTCATTTTCTTCTTGTTTTTCCTGAATAATTGTTGGATGACAAAAGTAAAAACTGATATTTTAAGAGAAAAAGGTTATCTCCTACTATTGTACAATATTAGAACATACTGTTTGCTGTTTGTGTTCTTCTATTTACATGGTGTCCTGACCAAACACTTGCAGAGGTAGGAACTCTGTCTGGCCTAACTGGCAAATGTACTTGTGTGGCTCACAGCAATGACAGTAGATGCTCAGTGTTTAAGAGAACACATTTCACAGTTGGCAACCGGGGAGGAAATCTGCTATATTACAATCCTGAACCACATCTTCTGACCCTTCCGAAACAGAATTCATCCAAGGAAATGAAAAGCCGTAATTGTTTCTACATAATAAAAGTAACTGAGCTGAAAAAGTTTCCCTAGAGTCACACAGATTTTTTCTGAGTGGACTGTACTTGAACGAAAGACATCAGAGGCAGAAAAAGTATTCCTAGCTCCAAGAAATGTTGGTAAGTTCAGTCCCATGGCTGCCTAAACAGCTGGTGCCAGAAAGTGCTGGTTTTAGTGCATCAAATTACAATCCATTCAATCCAACAGCAAGAAATATGTCAGATGCATCAAGCCATTTGGGAGTAAATACAATCACTTGTTTCACAAATTCATCAACTAAATGGAATCTGTGACTAACAACAGAAATAAATACTAACCAGAAAACAATTATGCACTAAAAAAACACAGTCCAGTATGAAAATGTTTGGTCAATTCTAGGCTACATCTCTCAACTCTTCTATTCTTATTTGAACAAATTTAGTATAAGAATATGTGCATTTTTAAAGGGCTGTGGGTTTTATCTGATGCCACTGATTCCGGGTTTTGCTTGAGTGAAGAAGCCACAGCTGCTGCTAAGCTTATTTGACAGTCACGTATCTCATAGTTAGAACTGTAAATAGGTCTATTTTATGAAGTAACATTTAGACAGTTATATGCCACTTATCCCTGTAATGTGGCACACAACATAAAGCTATTTGAAGACAAGCACTGAAAATTGAAACAGCTCCCTGTCCTCTAGTATTTCCATTTAGTTGTAAAGAAACCTCATTCCTCAATTCTTATCTCCATGCTCAGATAAAAAGCATGGTATGGAAGTGTTACCCTATCAAACATGGGGCTCATAACTTTGCAGAGAGGAAGAGAACAAGAATCCTTTACAAATAATAACTGAACATAATAAAAAAATGTCACTTTCTGAGATGTAATGGATTTATGGTATTCAGACTTCTCCAGGTGATGGCTTTCATACATGATAGAATTAGAGCCTTAATTACAAACAGAAATATGGTAAGAAATACATGGAAATAGGAATAAGTAATTGACTGAATTTTGGGGAATGGTTGTAGGAAGAATAATTTTAACCACCCAAATGACAAAACCCTGCATACTTGGGAATTTGCAGCTTTTCATCAGCATCTACAGAAATGGGTTGACAAGAAAATCTGTCCGCCTTAAACTGGATTTCATGCATGTAACAGTTCTTGAAAGCAAAGTAAACAGTAACACCATGGTATCTGACAAGGAAACTGGTTTTCTCTTTGAAAACCTTACAACTGCTTTTCATACTAAACACATACAAAACCGCAGGGAGATGAGTGACTCAGGAACTGAATCTCTCCCTATTTTAACCTTTTTTCCATCTAGACATACTATCCCCTCCACTTACCCATCAAAGAAAGGATGTAGATAAAAACTTCACAAGTCAGACAAAGAGAAAAAACAAAAAAACAACATCCCCAATCCCACCTCCACTCCCTGGAAGTCTTGCTACCAATGACATTATTTTTGGAAGAAACAGAAAAACTAAGTATGCTTCTGACCCAAGTTACCTTGCATACTGTTACTGAAAATAAGATGAACTGCCCCTTAGAGACACTAATTCAGAAGCAATGACCAAAAATGTTCTTTCCTCTCTGCCTGGACAGATCATCAAACCCTTCCTCTCAAACAGAAAATGAACAACAGAAATTTGTGGATCTCTGGTCAGGACACAAACTTTCACCTAAATGAAGATGATCCAAGAAAACATACCACATAAAAAAAAACCCAAACTTTTTTTAAAAAAGAGGAAAAAAAGTCAAAATTTTATTTGTTAACTTACCATTATATTTTTCTTATGACGTTTTTCTTTAATATGCTTGTGAGCTCCCTGGATATTTTCAATGTGCACTAAGCAGAGCTTGCATAGATACTGACAGTTGGTGTATTCTGGGGAGCGCTGAGGAAAAATGGCCATAGATTATAAGAAAATTTTTCTGCCAATAGTGTCCAAAAAACTCAATTATTTGAATAATAAGTTGTATTTAACAATTAGGTAACACTTGTAATGTGAAGATGCTTTGCAAACATTAAGTAATCTTCAAAAAACACAGTGGAAATGGATTCTTACCTGTATGACAAGTGGGGAAAGAGAGGACAGGAAGTGAGAGGACTTGAATATTACACTCCTCAGTAAATTTTAGTGAGGCAAGATTAAGACTGAAGAGTTTCTGACTCTTAAGGCTGACCTAAACACCAGTGAGCCATTCCCTTGTCAGCTCAAGCTTTTAAGAATTACGGATTTATTAAATCTCAGCATCTATCCTCCTTTCTCTGATGACAAAATGGGAAGTGTTCATCATATTATCTACTATACATGTTATGACAGATGGTGTTGTTTGGCTGGCATATTCACAGCGTACTGTGCAAGTACTGCATTTTTTGTTCTGTTAAAAAGGGTGCGGCTGGCCAACAAGGAGGAAGATAGCCAGCTTCTGACTTACTAATGACCATACTCTGGATGAGGTGGGATCCTCTGACAAGGGGTAAGATTATTCCATGTTGGTGAACAATCTGAGAATTGGAGAACAAGCAGAACAAGCCTCCTTTTGTACAGACAGGCTGGGAGAGATGGAGCACACAAATGAAGAGCTGGCACCTGGGAGACTCCCGAGAGTCTGCAAGCAGCAGCCAAGCCTCAGAGGATGATGGGGGTGGAAATCACCATCTTTCTAGGGTTCAAAGGGCATACAGTGGAGTTTATTCAACCAGGAAACCACCAAGAACCACTGGACTAAAAGGCAGAAAGGCCCACCACTGCAAAGATGAGAGGCTGTTTGCAAATACTGCATTTTCATCTGTCTCACTCTGCAGTTGTATTTTCATGCTCTAATGAAACACAGCTACAGAGATTGGAAACCTTTTGATATGCTCCCTGTGAAGACTAAAGGGCTGAACAAAAAGCCTCAGTTTTCCTCCAGACTTGTTAGCATTTTTCCAATAACTGCTATCAGTTACAACTGGGAGAGAAAAAACCCTAATTAACATTTTCATCCCAATTCTAATACGTCTATATTTACTAAACCCCAAAAGTATACTGAAAACACCAGATGTTTAAACAGTGATGTAACAATGAATGGAAAACACCATTTTAAGACACTAAGGTGGACTATAGATCAGTTATGCAAATTTGACTTACTACACGGAAACCTAAACCACTGCTAAATTTGGGCAAGTTTTTCAACTTACTGGAAAAAAAAAAAAGGTCTGATACCATCCAACTGCAGTGTAAATATCATTTTAAAATAACATGGTCATTATGCTTTTATTACTAATTATCCTCACCCTTATTTCCTGTGAGACAGATACCTAGTAAGATGAAATTAAACATCCATTTGGAAAACATCTTATAGACAGTTACACTTGACTAGCTCAGAAGATTCAAGTATTCAATACCTGATGATTGAAGTAGATCAAAAATATTTTACCACTCCTCTAGTAATAATATTTTTTTAAATTGGATACTTCTTTACAATACTGATCTGCAGTATTATGTCAATGGATGTTGCCAGAAAGGTTGAATCTTGTAATGTCTTTTGTTTTACCTTTATTGTAAAGCCTTTTTTAATCACCTAGTTATGCTTAACATCAATGAAAGGGGTGAGAACTCAAAATGGCAAGACAAAAAAAGCTACAGACTACTACTTCTGTAAGATAGATGCATCCAAACGAGCCAGGCCTCATTAAATTTGTGTTTGGATATTCAGGGAGCATCTCAGAGCCCACTGTATTTTAAAGAACTCACAGAGAATGGGAAGATTCCAGACCAGTAGGAAAGAGAAACTTAAGAATACCTTTAAAAAGCTAAAGAGGGTGACCCAAGGTATTAGAGACCAGTCAGAATCAGCACCCAGAAAAATACTGTAATAAATTACTAATAAGTGCATAAAAACAGGTCATAGGTGACAAACTGATCTGCTATAAAAAAAATGCACTAAACCAATTTCAGAGTGGCTTTTTTAAAGATAAAATCATAGGGCTTGAAGACACAGCAGCAGATGTTGCATCTTGAATTTTACAAAGTTTTTGTCACTTGTCATCGTATCAGTCTCAAATGGAGACCATAAATACTATCCAAATAAAGAACAGTAAGGTGGGAGCAAAACTGCTCAGAAAGTTGTTTTCACTGCACACATACCTAGCCTGGTTCACCAGTCTAAAAGCACATGCCTGTTATTTTCAACGGGAATTCTTCTGGCATCAGAAACATTCATATTTTTGCTGAAGATTTAGGAAATGCAATGGGGGGTGTGCTGACTAGAAATGCAAAAGATACCAAGATGGGAGAGGTTATAGAAGACCCTATGATGACAAAAATTTAGTGATCACAACAAATTAGAGAAACTGAATAAATAACCTGCAATTAAATAATATCAAGGCAAAGTAGAATTTCTCCTCAGGTACTGTCAACTGCAAAAAACATAGGGCTGGGAATACCTGATTTAGCATTTCTTAAGAAAAGGGTATAGGGATCACTGCTGATCAAACTACAAGCCAACATCCTGTTGCTGCTAAAAAAACAGCTATCCTAAATACAACTCCTATATTTCAGAGAGATGAAGTCAGCTTTCCTCTTTACATGCAAGACTTCAGCTGAAATTGCATGTCCAATTTCGGATACCAGATACATGGTGGATGCCTACAGAAAAATAACAAGAATGAACCAGTAACTAAAAAAAAACCCCTCAGACCAAAGAACAATGAGCAAGTCTAAAGAAGGTAAGACTGCAGGAATAGCAATGACCTTCAAATGTGTAGACAGTTGCTGGAAAAAGTAATAAACTTATGCTTATTTTCCTAGGACAGCATATGAAGGATTAAAATGCTGCAAGAGATACCTGTTAAACATTAATGTAAGATATTAAGAAAAACTTCTGGGTTACCAATACTGAGTTTGAAATTTGTTTCACTGGAGATAGTATAAAGAACAGTTCAGATGAACATTTTTAGGGTGTCAACTTCACTTTAGTTGACTCAGACTGGTGGAAAGCTAATATACTGAAGATGCCACAAGGTTCCCTTTGATCCTGTATTCTGAGTTTCCAGGTAAGCACACTTTCTAGAAAATCTTGGGTAAGTAAAGGGACTGTAAACCTTTAGGTCTATAGAATTAAAAAATACTGTTCTACAGAGGCTACATGTCCCACAAAAGCAACACTACGTTTTCAATCCACATCATCTGCCACGATGAATGAATAGTCAACTACTAGGGATAATATCCGAGATCACTAAAGTGATTAATTATGAAGAAGAAAGAAACAGAGGCAACAAGATCTAGTAGAAATACCACCCAACCAGAAATACGGTGATGATAATGAAAGGTGACACCGATTTTCTTTTTTATCTGATAAAAAACTCAACCTACTTTCTCAAGTCGGGAGATATAATCTCTTTCCAGTCGTTCTTCAGCTTGTTTCAATCCCAGTTGCTGTTCAACTGACAGATTAGATTCATCAATAACAGTGGTGCTTTCTAAATAATCAGTTTCCAAAGCGTGTTCTTTAGTTGATTCAGAATTCTTCATTTTACCTAGAGAAAGAAAGAGTTATTTTCTTCAGTGTAACTCAGCGAGAGGAAAAGTGAAAGTACAGAGCAGTCAAGAGCAACCCACTAAGAAGCCAGACACAAATTAGAGCTATGTTCCAGTTTTTTGTCCAAAAGCTGGCCAAAATCACCTCAGACGTTTGAATCTTTCCAGTATGTTGACCAGTATTTTGGAGACTAGTCTGCTATCAAAAAGAGCAAAAAAAATGGTAGATTCATTTTATGTTTCAGTCATAACTTCAGTTTCTATAAATTCTTGAAGACAAGAAAAGGGTTTTTTTATTACGCAGAACAGAGCACACAAGATCATGACGCTCTACTACAACAGAAACGTTTTATATTAGGCTTAAATTTGTTTTCACACAACGTATACTGCCTTAAAGACATTCACCCAAATGATCACACAGAGCCAGTCAGTCACCAAGCATTTCAAGCCCTTGATTTAGAAGGCTGCTGGAGTTGCATCTGAACGCAGCGTGACACCTTGCCGCCCACGGCTGGCAACCACGGAGCTCTGGAACGCTGCTGCTCCCAAACACGCGGGCCAATTCCGAAGGGCCAGTTCCTCCAGATGCCTATGAATTGTTCACAGTCCACTAATGTGTACAAACACCTACATCTTAAATTATTCCAGTAGTTTTTACATCAGCAAAAGTGAGGGTTACTTGTGTTCTGGGTTTTTTCCTGTTTTATTTCTTTTCAAATGAGATCTGTGCTCCCAGATTAGCTAGGAATCAAAACTGAGCAAGTTTTCAAGTCCTGGTTTTCTGTAACAGATGGTCCCTACAGTACATGATGGTGGTCTACAGAGAGCTGTCTGATCACAGGATGCTGCCATTTAAACTTGTTTTTCCTATTAAATTTTATTAAGATAGCTAAAAAAAAAAATATATGCGCTTTAATATTTTCCTAGTATTTCCACACAAGCAACTGCTGTAGCTGTTGCAATAGTGGGAAATACTTCAAATAAGGTCTGCATTGGCATGCCATCTTAAAACAGCATTTTTAATTGAAAAAATTGCATTCTGAAAAAGTGTAACAAATCCTAAGCTGGGGAGTTAACCTGAAGTGAGACAAAGCCTGATCCATGTATTTCATTCTGAAAAATATGCATAAGAATGAATACTCATAAGGGTAAACACTGATGGATGGTGCATATCCCAGAGCACCCCAAATTGAAAAGCCATCTGCCAAAACATATTACAAACATTTTTATTAACAAAAAGAGCACAACAATCACAGAACAAAAAAGGTTAAGATTTTCCCCCTACCTGTGAAAAAACCATTTTCTTGCAGATTTTTCCCCTGATCTTTCTGAAAAGCAGTAATAGCTGGCATTTCCCTAAGTGGCAGTGATATTGTGAAGGGTTCCCTGTATTCATAAAATTGCCTGAAACCCACACACAGTATCTTGCAAAGATGCTTAGGTCTTAGGCATGAGAAAAAAGGACAGCCATTATCATAACCTCTTATTCTCTAAGTATTCTGCTTGTATTAATAGTATGTTCCATCTAAATGCAATCAGCAACTTACTATATGGAAAAAAATACACAAATAGAAACATTTCAAAGCCCATTTCAGGTTGTTAACAATTTTACCAGAAGAAAATTGAATAAAGCAGTGTTGAATAATACTCACTGAAATCATCCGGCTTATGTTCCATTTTCCTTTGATCTGAAGCAGTCTTACCAGGATCACCAGTCTGATCAACACTGGTCTTCAAAGGACGAACTCCCACTGGATTTTCCAACACCAGTTTCCCTTTCTGTGTAGCTGTTAAGCTTTCTCTACTGATCCCATTCCCTGAAACATGGGAGCCTGGAAAGTTTTCTCCCACTGGTTGAGCCTTTGTCTGTTTCAGGTTTTCCACTGCTGATGATAAATTAGAAAGTTTTTTTGCTTTTCCATGACTTCGGTCTTGAACGTTTGAGCCCATATCTTTAGTTCCAGGCATACAACTATTTACTTTGCATGATTTATTTTCTCCTTGTTTTTCAGCACAAACATCACTTTGTTTACCTTTTTTGCTGCTATTCCCACTTGGAGAACTTCTCCCAACATCCTTCACAGATTTGTCATTTCTATTATGTTTATAATTTTGATTATTTGTAACTTTGACTGCTTTGCCTTCCTCACAAACAAGACGGACAGACTTCCTTGGGTCATGATTTCCATTCTTTGAGCTCTTGGCCTCTTCCATTATAGTGAAGACCTGCTTCTCCTGTCTCTTGAGACCACCTGAAGTACAATTCTTCAGCAATTCGCAGTTGATTTTAAATCCACTGTGCAGGCAAAGATCGTAGCTGATTGTCTACTGAAGAGATAATGACAGAAATGTTTTAAATTAAGGAAAAATATCAAATCTCTATGTAGACAACGCGTTAAAATAAACCTCTCTAAAGAAAAGTGGAACTACAACTCATTATAGGAAGGATGTTCCCCCCACAGGCCTAAGTGAATTTTCATAATACATTTCACACTAAAGTAAAACTCACGAAAACTTTTATCATCTTGACTTCTATCTAAAAGAGAAGGGAATGTGAAGAGATGAAAAATGGCAGAACGTGGTAAAAAACACTCAGTGATAAACCTGCCAACAGCTTGCTTTTTTCTTTCCTTCCTATTTTTGGCTTTCTGAAAAAAACAAGAATCAAGACGCCTGCAACTGCACTGAAAAAAAAAAAAAGAAAAAAGAAAAAATTTAACACAGCAAAAAAAAATACCACTCCATAAGCATACTGCTCAAATTAGCCACTAGAGAAAACCGATTCGGTTTCCAGCAAGCAAGCTCCATTTTATTAAGTGATTTTTAAAAATAAATAATTAAAAAAGTATTTAGAGCTAAAACTCAGAGCATTAATAATAAACCTGACCTCTCACCTGTATCCACAGATACCTAAGTGTACTTCTGACACTTAAAATTCTCATATAAGTCAATTGCCATTGATTAAATATTTTGCTTATCTAACAAAACCACAAATAGTAAATATTTTGTTTAGCTGCAGTTTAGCTTTACTTATCTATACCTCAGTCCTTTAGGTGGTATTATCACCTGAGCTTACATTGGAGACAACTCCAAGATTGTTTTTCCAGTGGGAAGCTAAGTATGAATAAGTGGGTTGGTTTGTAAGGAATTACTCTTACTAACATAGAAAATGAAGGCGGAATCTGTAACAAGAACTTGTATTTACTTTTTTTTAAATAACCTTGAGACAGCAATAAAGAATTACTATAGTTAAGTATTAGACATAGAAGAAAATAGATTTTACAGAACTGTAGCAAGATATGGAGTTCACGAATAGAGAGTTTTTCTCTTTGCTGTCCACCTACGTATCTGGTTGGTAAAAGCACGATCCATGGAAATTTCTGGGTTTTAGAGAACCCACCAAAATAAGTAGCTTATAATTTAGTGAAGAACAGGAATAATAGACAAGTCAATGAATTACCACTATTAGAATCATCACAATGTCCTTTTGTACTTAAATAATAAGAATGAGAAGGAAGGATCAGATTAAAATGTCTGGTTAAAAAAGAAATTCTGAATATTATCAGTATAAAGGACAGTTGGATTTTTTTTCTCAGGCTATATAATGTAGTTACTATCTCTCTCTCACTTTAAAGAGACAAAAATCAGAAAATACTTCAGGGCTCAAAGGACATACTAAACATGGTTATCTTAAGCCTCTACTGACATAATTTAAAATACATATTATCTTTCAAAAAAGAATAAACAAAATGCACAAAAATTTTCATGAAGTTAATGCCAGCATCACAGTCTTCAGTAAAACATAAAAGGAAAAAAAAATCTCTATTAGTAAATTCATTCTAATGTCTAAGTATTTTATCTCACAAATACATTTAGTTAATATCACACCTACTTTCTATGAAACACTGATTACACCTGGCTCTTACTTCTACACCAAAAGTCAAAGACCAAAAATCAAAAAGATTAAATAGTATTTGCCCTGGGATTGCAGTCAGTCTTTCAGACAACAACTCTCACTAGCTGTGCAGCAGGAACTGCTGCCCACCGGTGCCAGCCTCAGTGGGGCAACAGCAGCCCCGGGTCCCCACAGGCTGGCTAAATTATTCCAGTTTCTGACCACCAGTGCTCTGTAGCTGGTGAGATGTTACAGCTACGTCCAGAAGGTCACTATCTTTAGACTGTACTGTGAAGTTTTTTTATGTAACCAAAAGAGAAAGGAGAGTAGGATTTTTCAAATTCTAAACTACTCCTTACATTTTAGGTTGCTCAACCTGAAGAGGGGGGTAAAAAAACCCCTCAAAACAACAAAAAAAAACACAATCCACCTCCACACATCAGTTCCACTTTCATTTCTGTTTCATTCCTGACATCCACCCCACCCTTAACTCCAGAGAGGAGCACACCGAGGCCACGCTTCCACACCGACTGAAAAGCAGCACGGGTCAGCACCAACTCTGCCAGGATCAACTCCCCCAGCCCCAGCTACTTACTCCCACTCCTCCAGCTGCTCCCTCCCCTGTGCAGTCCTGCAGTGAACAAAACCAGAGAACCAATCCAGCTTAACATAAACCTGGCACAAGGGAGGAGGAGGAGCAGCAGGAGCTGGTAACAACAACTAGTAGGGTGGGGACAACTTCTCTTGGCACCACTTCCAGCTTAAAGCTACCATGAAACCCGGGCACTGGGGGAAAAGTGGGCTTCGTTTTTCTCTGCTTTTTGCAAGTGTCACATTGTTAGATTTGTATTTTGCAAGAAGGTTGTAAAGAAATCCAGAAAAATTCTGCTGTAGGCTCAAATGATTTGATCTCATCCATTCAATAGAATGCAGTTATATATTCAAAGAGAATACATAAGCTTTAATCAAATGTACAAATGTGAAAGGACAAAACAACTAAGTAAACTGCTAATAAAAGCTACCTTTATAACCCAACTAATAAGTTGAGTACTGTGATAACATTACATATTAAGAGAATGTGTGTAATCAAATGCAAGGAGTTAAGGTTGAAAAGCACAGATACATTCTTTATTCCTGAGAAATATGAATAAAGATAGGTCACGAAATTTCCTAAGATGAGAATATTTTGCACAAAAGAATAAATTAAATTCAGAATCTGAAATGGAAGTGCAATAATAATGTTTTTGTACCTTGGCTTTTTTTTTCTTTTGTTCTTTAATACTGAAATTCTATAGCAAAAAGAAAAAACATCTGAACTGCTGTAACATACTCAATAGTAACCACATTACCATCTCACAAGGAAGTACAAAATAAACCAACTAATGAAACTTAACATGAAAAACAAAGAAAGAGACCACTACTAAACCCAACGCAGTCTCAAAAAGATCCTTCCTCCTTTGTCAGATATTGGCCATCTACATAGGAGAGAGAGGGGAAGGGGAGGAGGGAAAGGAGTGCCTCTGAAAAGAATAACAAGGTTGGAAACAGAACACTAGAGCAGAGTGAATCAGTGCTGAGGTGACACCTTTCTAGAAACCTGGATGGCACGTCTGATTCACAAGCTCAGGCTCATACCAGATTTCGAGACCTAGAATCAAAGAAGAATTTTCTTCCACGCAGGCAAGCAACAAAAACAGTTTCTCACCTGTGTCTGCAAACTGAGGTAAGATTCACCTGTTTAAATCATTTCAGCATATTTCATTTATTCAATATCCCGGTGTTACAGGGTACTTGTCTCCTGAATATACAGTGCCAGTTACTCCTCTGAAATCTAGCTCAACTCCTGGCACTCTGTATAAAAATAATCTGGCTGAAATACAACAGCTTGAGTCCAGACAAGATCCCATCTGACCTCAGACTCTAGAAAATCATTCAGGCTATACACATCTACAACAATCAAATCAAAAATGTTTAAAATTAGCTTTAATTTCACCAGCATAGAATTCATTTTAGGCTCACAAAAGGAAGCAATGAGACTGTTTCACTTTCATTTCTGCCAGTGCCTTTTGTTTCCTCCTTCTCTCAGACCAGCATTAGAAAATTCTGCATTTGAATTGCAAAAACTCAGGGCGACGCTTCCTTCCAAACAGGAAAAAAACCAAACCACTTTCAAGGAGATATTTCTACCCATTTGCCCTTCTAGTCCTCTCTCTCAAGTTGCTCCAACGTGTTTAACTCCTTCAAAAGCATACATTTTGGGTCAGACTTTGCCATAACAGGGCCTCTTTGAAGATGAAGGCCAAGTTAAACTTTGAGCTCTTTGTATTCCGAGTTGCTCTTTTGAAAAACATTTCTTTTTTCACCATTTCATTGGCAGCAGAACTGAATACACCTGGTTTCCTACACATTAATTTTGCACTTCTCTGTCACACTCTCGATCAGAGCCCATTGGGTGATGCTATATATATATATATATGCTGTAGCTTGCTATAGCTGAAGGAACATACACACTGACTGGTTCTTAGCTGCTCCCTACGAGAAAACACAGCTTCCTCCTGCCTTCCCCTCAGCAGACTCCTGCTCTACTGAGGCATGACTTTTTCAGAAAACATACAGAAACTCAACAATTTTTTGACATTATTTCAAATATGTCCTAAAATTTGCTCCCAGCTGGCTGAAATGTCCAAAAGTAACAAAAGCATAGAAGAGAAGGAGAAGAGAACAGTCTCTTCAGTTTTGTTTCCCCACACAGTACCAGATTAAATATAAACAGCAAAAGTACTACAAACATAATTGTTATCACCCTGTTTCTACAAAGCACTCCCTCCTTTGAGATAGAGAGACCTGTGTTTTATCTGAGACCTGCTTTTATCTGTTCCATTATGACTGTTCCTTAAGCTCCAATCTCCCCAGCCAGCCTTCAACAGCAAGTGGGGTGATTAACCTCATTCCCTCCCAGCTGATTACCAGTATAACCCAGATGAACTTCCTCAACGAAACTAAAATGAAAATCAGCCAGCAAAGGTTACAGCCACAGACAGGAACAAAAGGAAAGGTTGTCTTCTCCACTCTGCTCAGATTGCAGCACAGGGCATGACTACAGAAAGTCCTAATATGCTGTGAGGGTGCCTCTTTTCTGGACTGTTTACAGCTTTAGGCATAATTTTGTGTTTGAGAACTTCTACAAATCGTTCAAGCTTCTTCCATCTTGTATGCCAAACATTTAAAAAAAGTTATCATACATTTATGTTTGTTTTATGGTGAACTAGGCACAGCTTAGTACAAACTATTACCAATCCTTGACGTTCTTCCAAAGTACTTAAAGCTATCAGAGATCATGGGCCTCAGGCTCCACCAGCAATAAACCCATAGGTATTCTTAGTAACAAATATAAATGCTATAGTGTTTCAGATCTTCCTATCTCTACAGGCTATTGAATTTAGGCTAGTAAGTATACTACTATCAAAATCTATCTAGAAGGAAGCCAGTGCAGTGCACACAAAATTTAACACCCAAAACTGGCACTCTGGGCTTAGCAAAGATACATAACCCAGTAGGAAGCTCTGATGTTGCATTTACAATGTGAAGGACTGAAAATTTCCAAGGAGTGATCACTAGATAAACAAGTATGTATCTATATAAAACTGTAACAGGGTTATATCCAAATCACTAAAATACTGCTGAGTAACTAAAGTACCAGGAAAGGCTCTGCTTCCTACAAAACTTAGTAACATATGTAGGTGCAAACATCTTACAATTAAATTCTTAAATGAGCAGAATATGCTGGGTGAGAAATCTGTACAAGATGTGCTTGCTATAGGTTATTTTCTCTTTGCGTTGACACCTGCTGTCTTTTCTACAACACTGTGTGACTCACTGAGAAGGTAAGACAGAGGCAGGTCACCAAATGCCAAGAACTACTGCTTCCTGAACCTACTACTGCTGCTGACTCCAGTTCAGGCTCAGGAAAGCCACCCCCTCTCGGTCACACCAGCTGCGTAACTAAGTTACAATGGCTTCCCTTACCTCTGTATTTCATATAAAGATTCCTAATGCTTCAGTACATTTTGGTTCTGATCCTAGGTTTTGCTGTAATAGTCCTTTAAAGATTTCACCATCAACTCAAGCAAGCACTGAAGTCCGAAGAGGGGAGGGGTACCACCTGCCTCAAATGTCACTAAATGCTGCAAGATAGATGTTGTAACCAGATCAGGAAACTGATCCAAGGTAGCTCTAACTTTAAAAACAAATAAACACAAAGTGTGTCCACCAACACAGGTAAGAAGGCCGGGAAAAACCAACAGTACAGCACAGGTTTAAAGTCCTTCAGAGGCTAAACTTAGCTTCCAACTGATCATGAAACTGGCTTAAATGGCAGCTATGCATTTAAACTCAATTTATCTATCCATCTTATTCTTACACCTTTGTTTACACTTCTGCTAAATAAAAATACAAGAGTATGTATTTGTGGCATAGAAGTTTATCTGGATGCTGCATTTAAGCAATTAAAAAAAGGGAAAATTAGATTCATATGCATTGTTACTACATTTAATTAATAAGTTTTTAGTACTTCTAAGTTAAAAAGTTACTGATCTATCATTTATATACAATTAAACAATTTATCAAACAATATACTAGTCCTAATGTTCCAAAAGCATCAGAAATGTTGACTTCCTATGGGTTGCTTCCATTCTGCAAATGAATCCACTAAGCAAATTGCAAGACCCTGAGTTCTCCGTACAAGTCAGTAGCAGTTGTAGTACAAGTCATTACATTACTGCATCAAGACTGGGACAAAAATGAAGTTAATTTAGTAGAAGCACTTTGTAAAATTTCAAAAGCAAGCACTGCAACTAGAAAACAGGATGTACTCTCAGCTGGACAAAATTTTGAACTGCCTTATGGTATCAATATAAGTACACAACCCAAAACCATTGCTCTGACAAACACAAGACACTCAAGAGGAGCTCCCTAGGGATAACGTCCTTCCAGGCAGGACACAGGGAAATCCTGCGGAAAGCCACCCTTCTCCCTGTGGCAGCAGTTCCCTTCAGAAGAAGAACCACATAAATGCCCCTCACTGTGCAGATGTCCCACGGCACCTGGCAGTTTCTTTCCCACTGGTAGTGGAGGTACTAGAGAAAAGTCCCAGCTGCCTTCTGTGCAAGAACAGAACACAGATACTGTACGTATCTTCTGGAAACATATTCCAACACGTATTTTCTGGGAAATGGTAATTTCATCCCAAAATTAATCCCATGAAGGTATTTTCAGTAAAGTTAAGTAGAAAAGTTATTTTAAAAGCTCACTGCAAGACTGATGTTTGTAAAGGAGACCTGTCATTCCTAATAGAGTGTCTTCTGCCAGATGCTGCAATTAAGTAATAATTCCATGGCTGCTTTACTTTTCTTGTCACGGAAATAATTATGTCATAACTCTCTGAGGTCAGACTAGCCAAAAAGCACCTACTGAAACTGGGAGCACAAGGCAAACAAAACCAGAAACAACACATACCCTCTATTCTCAAGCAAATGCAGTGACTCCCAGCTGCAAGGCACAGTGCTCAGGAAGCTGAGTGACATGGAGGTGGCACGAATATAAAATATATTGTTAGGTCCATACTTAGATACAAGTATCTTTTTAATGTATTAGCCCAAACCTGATTATATTGTTTCTCTGCCTGTTAGGAGCTTGTCCTCCTTTGATATGCCCAGAAACGACCTTAAAAGCAGGGAGGCCTCAGGTAATCTGACACATTCAGCCAAGTGGCAAATTGCAACACACCGCACAGCAGAGCCCTGCCTGGGCTGTATCTGTACACAAGGTGAGCCAACAAAGAGCCGGGGCGGGCAGGCGAGGGGATGGATGCCCGTGTGTCACCCCAGGCAGCCACAGCCCTCCGACAGGAGCAGCTCTGGCTTCGGCACGGGGGCACAGCTCGTCAGGACAGCCCAGGGCTGGGCAGCACCTCCCGCAGGGCCCCCCCGCCCGCAGTGGTTCCCCCC
>VZRW01010148.1:55513-137318 GCA_013398125.1 Aegotheles bennettii | reverse complement strand
CCGCGCGGTGCATTGTGGGGCGAGGGCGGGCGGCACAGCCGGGGGGGCGGAGGGCAGCGCCTGCCCGGATCGGTCCCGCCGCCGGGGGACCCCCCCCTCCCCGCGCTTCACAACAGCCCCTCCGCAGCGGGAGGGGGAATGTGCTCCCCTTGCCATCTCCTCCGGCCCGCTGGGCCTCCCTCCCCCGGCGCCACAGCGGGAACGGGGAATACAGCTCCGTTTGTTCCTTAATCCCCGCGCAGCCACTCCGCTTTTTTCCGTTTTTTCCCCGTTTGTCCCCGCAGGTCTCTCCCCGCACACGCCAGGCCCTGTGGAGCAGGGTGAGGCCCGCCCGGAGGGTCTGGCCTGTGCCGCAGCCTGGGCCTCGCTCCCCCCTTCCTCAGGGCCTTTCCCCCCGTGCGCCGCACAAAGCGGGGCGGGGAGCAGGGGCTCCCGGCTCCTTGACCTTGGCTGTGAAGCCAGGCACAGCATCCCACGGGAGGAGGAGGAGGAGGAGGACCGGCCGGCCTGGGGCTCGGCCCTACTGGGGGTGGGATATGAGGAAAGGGGCAAGTGCCCGTGTGAGGCAAATCTCTGGGTGATCCAGTGCAGCACTATCCCTTCTTGGCACTCATGTTGGCACTTCTTAGCCCAGGCTAAGGAGGCCTTTCCAGAAAAACAAGGAGCATGAAAGATTAATGTCGGACCAATAAAGGTGTTCAAAGGGAAGTATTAAAAATAATATGCACAGTAGTGCTGGAAACACCACCTTGGAGCGTCTGTGTGGATACAGGCAATCAAAAGTTGCAAAATCTGTAACGCTGGGTTCTATAAATACTGGCAAGACGTGCTCCTGAGCGCATTGTGAGGCCAGCGTGATCCCCAGAGCTAATCTGCTTTTTTGTGGTTCACTTGAAGTTCACGTTTTATGAGGTGAGGGTTGGACAGCTGAGGGTATTGTTGGTGGGACGAAGCACAGAGCTTTCACCTTTAGGAACGCAGGCCAAGCCGGTCCGAGTCAGCAGTGACAGAGACCGCGGTGCTGCGATGCCGTCTGGGACAGCGGAGGTCAGCTGGGTGGTGGTCTCAGGCCAGGCCTGTTTGACAAAGATTTATATGAGGTTTAGTAGGCCAAAGAGTAAATTGCAAAAGTAACTAAATCATACTTCTGGATAAGGTCCTCCTCGATCAACATTTACACATGCTAGTGAGCAAACACGCAGCGGTTTGCAAACCTGACTGGCATTTTTCCTGCAAGCTGAAATTTATTGGAATGTATCAGATCTAGTTCAAATAGTTGGATAGACTTTAATATGAAATGTTCATGCAGTTTGGCTCTGGAAACTTGAAATTCACTCTGAAGCCAACAGTCTTTGACATAATGTCTCTCTGTGTGTATTTAGAAACAATTCTTCCGTCTTTGCTGATGTTAAAGAATGTTTTATTGCAGGGAGCGATACAGAAACATGGCAGTAAAAGAGGAAGCTGAATTCTACTGCCAGCTGGCCATTATTTAGATAATCCCCAGTTCAGTGCCAGTGATCAAAAACTTTCAGATTCTGCACTCAGTTTGTAGGAGAAAATACAATTTTGAAAGCCACTTAAATTTTACCTAGAAATTAGAGACAAATAATCATAACGCTGTAATTTTCTGCTAATTAATGCTTATGTTGAATTACTTTCATCATTGGAATGATTTTTTTTAATTACTTTTAGGATTTACTAGGGTTTAAAAACTTATTCAAATGTATATACTATAGTAAAGCCCTATTCTCCATCTCCAGCTGTGTCTGAAGAAAGTCTAAGCCTCATAGATAATTTATTTATAAAATGAGGAGATCATACTCAACTGTCTTCTAAAGGAAAGGTTCTTGGTGAATACTACAGCCAGGAAAGTATAGAGAAAGATAGCATTTATCTGTGGGGATGAGAACTTCAGATCCTCAGCACAGGGTATCTTCCCCATGGGCAGCGTGGTAGAACCTTTTCCTTCCCATATATTTTTGTAGCATATTGCATTATTTCTCAATGCTGGATGTCTACTTAATCTGAAATACATAAAAGACATGAAAAATCTGAAATGTTTAGAGCCTATAATTAAATTTTTCAACTACTTACACAGGGCTTCTTCAGTTACAGTAATGCCACTTATGATTGAATTACCTAACCAAATTTAATCAAGACAACAAAGATCTACCAAAACTCAGTTAAAAAAAAAATTAAAAAAAATCACAAAGTGAGAATACAAAATGTAATTTGCTCTTCAAAAAATAGATTTCCAATACGCCTGGGATGAGCTACTTAATTGTTTTCTGTAAATCACTACATTCTGCTTTTCTTTGCCAAGAATTATCAGAATCATAGGCATGGAGGACCAGTTTCTCGGTCCAAGAAGAAATCAATGACCATTAAATGTTTTCTATTGTTGTTACTTTATATATACAAATTCTTTTCTTCCAGCAGGCGTAGTAGCAAAAGGTACAAATGGCTATTTTTTCTTGCAGACAACCCAAGAATGGCATCAATGCACTGAAGCAGTGGTTTGGCTCTGTGTATCTGAAAGCTTTTGTCCCAGATTCAGTTCCTGATGCACAATGCCTCTCTCTTTGCCTAAAAACCCTTTGGTAATGTGGTTTCTCCCAGATCACACTGTCAAGACCAGCGGTCTGGCCACTCATCGCCAGCTGGCTGCATGCAGGGGAGAATTTCCTGAAGGCCTGGCTAATGGTGCTCCATTTCACATGATGTGAAGGTTTGTGTGGCAGGTTTGTCATCCTGTTCTAGCTGACTGTACGCTGGAACTCTTCTCAGAGCACCTGCATCAGTAACCACTAGCAACCAAGCCACTAGTATCCTTTGATATTACACCATAGTTACTCGGTGCTATAGTTAGTATACTAAAAAAAGGCATTGGCAAATCCATCAAAAATCACGATAACTCTATTCTTTATTTTCCTAGGACTTGGTAAAAGTCAATCTCCAAGATGTGAGTGGTAGCCCATGAGGTTGTGGAGTCTCCTTCCCTGGAGATATTCAAAACCCGCCTGGATGCGTTCCTGTGTGATGGACTCTAGGTGACCCTGCTCTGGCAGGGGGGTTGGACTAGATGATCCTTTGAGGTCCCTTCCAACCCTAGAATTCTGTGATTCTGTGATCCCACAGACACGTACAGTTCATTTAGCATTTTCATTTGTCTTGTACCCATAAACGGCATTACTTAATGCGCCGCTATCGCCATGGCGCTCCATCTCAGAGCATTTCCATCCTCCATAGCCAATTGCCCGCTGTGTGCACAGCCCGCAGCCCTCTGCAGAGCCAGGCTGTTGCAAAAGCTCCGTTTGCAGCAGTCGGTCCTTTGCGGCAGCGCTCCCGTCGCGGCGGGCGCCCCGCAGCATGCTGGACCCGGAGGGCAGTGTGGAGCACCCGGCGCCCTCCTTCCCCAAACTTCTCCTCATCCCTCTAGCCATGCTCCTTGCGATCGCAGCGCTCCTGCTCTTAGCGCTTGCCGCTACGCAGCAGAAAGAGCCTGATTTTTACACTTTCAAAGTTGTAAACATCAGGGGCAAGCTTGTCTCTCTGGAGAAGTACCGGGGCTCGGTAAGTGCGCACGGAACGGGCGGCTCTGGCCCGGGCTCACCAACCCCCGGTCCTTGCATGGCTGCGGGAACCCGGGGGGGTGCAGAGGTTGTACATTAACTCGGTGCACGCATGCAAATAGAGTTGTTTTTTTTTTAACCGATCTGGAGCGTCGCCTGCATGCGTCCTTTGGCACCGCTCCCCGGGTCTCTGCGCTCCTTCAATAAAACCTTTGCAGCCTCTGTGTGTGTGTCCGCGTCTCCCTTGTGCCGGCTGCTGCCTGTAGACGTGGCAGGCAGGGTCCGTTCAGCAGGAGGAACTGCAGTGCCTCGCGGCGATTGAATCGGAAGCTCAGGAAGTTTGTACCTTTGTAAAACTTAACTTTTGCAGCTTATTTCTGCCTTTTAACTGCATGACTTCTAGTAAGTTACTTTTGCCTAAATCCCCTTCCTTTTTAATGTTCTGCATTAAAAAAAAAGATGGGATTTAGTCAATGGCTAATGGAGTTTACAGATTTTATTATAACTAATAAAAGAGAGATGATGAAGCAGTTATTTTAACATCAGTGTATAGTGACATTGTAGCAACACTATTGCAGTTGTCACTTTCTAGTGTGAGTGATATGAAGAAAGGCATGCAGACATATATCTTATGATGTCTTTTAAATTTCATTTACATATTACATTCAGGAGGTCTAGGCAGAGCTTTCCTTCCCATTTTAAGAACAATTTCCTTGAATGTAGCTTGATTTTTTAATTTTTTTTTTAGTGACTTGACCATCTAGGAAATACGGTCAGTACCTGTAGAAGAGTGAAAGGGAAGTTAGCACACAGGGTGCATAATACTATAAGCTCTTACAGCCACATTCACAAATTACAGAAGCTAAAATCAACACAAAGCCCACAGGTGCCACCCTTAGCACTCAAGGGACACATCTGTGACACAGCCAGGCAGTCACAGAATCACAGAATTCTAGGGGTTGGAAGGGACCTCGAAAGATCATCTAGTCCACCCCCCCTAGTCCAACAGCTCAGTTGCTGCCCAGAAGGCAGGCACCACTTCTCACTTCTTTCACCCTTACTCTCCAGCCTTGTGTTTCCACCTTGCTTTTCACCCTCCTCAGGTACTTCACCGAGGTGTCTGAGCTCACTAGTCCATAGCAGCAGGTCACTAAAACATTGGCAGAAAGGCAGAAGAAGCCTGCAGGAGGAGATGCACATTTTCTTGAGCTCAATAGAAAGGGACACTGGTAGATTTGGACTGAATGAGAGGTCTGAATCTCATCTGGTCCAACTCCTCCTCCCCCTCTGTTTTCAATTCAGATACAGCAGAACTGGTCCAATGCACACTCAAATATCTGCATTGGAAAAAACATGGAACGTATTTAATATTAAGCAATATTTGCTTTTTTTTTAGGAGTTCCTTCCAAAGGCTCTGTCAATAAATCCTGTTACTGGGGCATGTTTTGTCTGCAGGTCATCTGCAAATCTGTGTAAATAAGCAAATACCACCTGTAGCTTCTCTACCTCAGGGCCAGAATCCATTTGGAAAGGAGTAAACAGGGAACTCAGAAGAATTCCTTACAGCCACCTTGCAGAGAGCTGAGGGTGCTCATCCCCTCTGGAACAAGCTGCGGAGCCTGCCCTGGTATCCCATGAACACACCAGGTTGGGGTGTGTGTGCCTGTGTCTCCAATGGTGCTATGATACCAGCCCACCCTTGAGTGAGTGACTGGTTTCACAGGGGAGAGTTCCAGAGCTGTACCTTGGAAAAGTTAATGCCATCAGTGAATGGTACTACTCCTTGATCTCTGCCAGCCATAGGGAATAGTTTATTCTGAGAAAATGATGACCAGCTTCTGCATGGAACAGAAAGACTTGCATTCAGAGAGCCTATTAATGTTCAGGCTGGCTGCTGTTTGAGAATGCCTGTGCACAATTTTAGAGAAAATTATAGCAATAAAATATATCCCTTTCTGTCATGTTTTCAGAGCTCAATATCAAGGTAGACAAAGGTTAGTTAAAAGTCCCATATTCCTTAAAATAAACCCGCTTAAATCTGCAGTTAGATAATTCATATTAAGATGTAGGTTTATCGTAATATTTTAAAGCTATTGAAAGAAAGTAAATAATATATACATACTATGTATGTGCTGCTGCTGTTTTAAAGCAAGTGAGTCACTAGTTAGCCCCTGGAACAAATAGTCTGCTAATTGCTAAACCAGCTTTTAACAGCCTTGAGCTTTCTGGCAGATGTAGAGAAAACATTTTCTTCAATTCAGTCGCTCAACTAATTTAGTTAAATAACAATTTGTAGTGAAGAAACTAACTGGGAATTGAAAAAATCCAATAGCTTCCAGAGTGTATATATATATATATAAAACTCTACTAATTCTAAAAACACAAGAGCCACGCTAAGTAGAAACACTCAGTGCAATGTGTGAATTGCAGAATCTTTCTTCAATTACTATTATTAATATAAATTACTGTGTATTCAGATCACCAAGATAATTTTTCTTAGAAAAAGACTGATATTATTTCATTTTCCATTCAAGTGCATCTTGGTACAAATCACAAGTACCCTCCATTACATAGTAAGTAACAATTCTGAAATAACAAAAAAAATTACAGATTTTTTTTCTCTGAAATAAAAGTGCTCAAACATAACCTATCATCCACTTCAATAAAAATATCAAAAATACATGAGGGAGTACTCTCTTTTTATGGAGGCATAAGAAGTTATATTGCCAGAATGCTAAAAATTTGGCATACATGCTACAAAATCAGGTGTGATACTACATCTACCTGAAAGCAGAGAAAGGGAGGACAATTGACTAAAAAAAAAGAGTACCAGAAGTGAAATAGCCCAAAAAGCTGTCTATTTTACCACATTGTGCAAGAATGCCACCCTCCTATGCTTTTTCCAGGCTACCATACTGATGTTGACCCATCTACATGAAAAATGAATGACAATGATGTGTGGTTGGAAAAGAATCAACAGGATTCAAATAAGATTAGTTTACTATCTTATCTATCTACTGTTGGGGATCCAGGCGAAGCTAGGCGAGGTAATCCCAAGCTGGCAGCAAGCTGCCCCGGAGTGCTGGGTGCGCAGAGCCGGCCTCCTTTCCCAGCACTCGATGTTCTTGCTGGTATTGTAGGTTGAGTAGTTTCTCAACTTCCAACTCACAGAGCACATCCTGCTCCTTCCCCCAGTGCTCAGGCACTGAAGATCCCTCAGTGCCTCGAGCCCTGCCTTTTATGGTCCACCCCCTTGTTAGGCATTTAGCTTTATTATCATCAAACAATTAGCACCTGAATGTGATGACCAGGAGGGCTGCCCTGTCAATCAACAATCAGGTAGCCCTCTGGTCATCCTCTACAATCTACCTATCTAATTCAATAAAGTTTATATTCTATTTTATGATCTCTATCAGATATGCTGGAAGAGGCAGTATTCTTACCAAAAATAACACCTATCTGGAAATCAGAACTCCCAGGTATCAACTGTTCCCTGCTGTGTTTATACCTATCTAGATGTAAGAGTACCTACCTGCCTGCCTATTTACCTACCACACTGCTAAGTACAGTGTGCTGAGGTGCAATTAAGTGGTGTTAGTGCTTTGGAAATGAACCAAAGGTACTATAATAATGTAAAAGCATTGGGCGCTATAACAACGTAAAGTACTATTTTACTACTGAAAGTAATGTTAGGCACTTTGCATCACAGCTCTTTGCAATCAGAGAATGTAGTATTACTGAATGTGTATAAATACAGTGTATAGATACTTAATTACCATACAACGTACTGCTATTTTTTTCCCAAAGGTAGCAGCTCTGTGAGTTGCTGTAATCTGACACTTATGGCTGGTTCTTCCGTCAATCAGATGGAGCCAGTTAAGAATCTCCAGGTCCAAAAGCCCAGGTATCTCCTGTCTCTGCTAAAAGATCCACAAAGGGTTACTTGACGCTGACAGCAAATTCATAAATCTCTCCAGGGTTCTTTTCCTCAAGGAGGTAAACCAGTGTAAACATTAAGTAAACCAAGAAGTATTTTTGCAGTGTGTGGCTTTCCTAAGCAAAAGAAAGCAAAGGGCAGTATGAGGAGGTCACCTACCAGCTAGTACAGAATTTAGCTTAAATTAAATGATTTTTGTAAGGTCCACGATGAATTGTTTGCACTGCACACTAGGTGGTGTACTTGACTTGCACACTCAGAGCCTGAAGGCAGTCAAGATGTATACTGAATTTAAATCATTCATAGTTGTAAGAAGTCAAAGTACAGCCTCTTCATAAGAACAAAAAGAGTGACTGTTATTTATTAAAAGTTAAGACACAAAAAATTCACCACATTTAAATACTTCTGGTACCAGACACTTGAAAGTTAACTTGGTAAAGATTTTTAAGCAATAAAATTTTTAAACATTTCTTATGAAATACTAAGAAATCCTGAAAGCTTTTCATTATATGTGTTAGTTACACTTTTCGGAGGTTTGCACTATTAAATTATGGAGTTCAGTAATAGAACGCATTTTTCTGAGGAAAAAGTAGAAGCCTAATGTGTCTGCCATTCTAGGAAATGCTGCGTGTAGTTTCCTCCTGTTTTGTGGGAAAATGTTTGGAAGTCTGTACCATTTGCCATGTGAGCTCTTATGCCTTTCACCACCATGCTGAGTAATCACTGGTTTTAAACAGCTGTAAATTAAAACTGTCGTTTCTTTTTGAGTGAATTCTTTCAAGCCCTCCTAACTTCAAAATCAAGTTATAAAATGTTGATTGTTTTCATTGGTAAGTCATCTTTCATATCAGTTACAATATGAACATAAAACCTACACAACCGTGTTTCCCCCAAACCTCCAACCATAAATTCTTACATTACCATTGTATTTATGATAAAGAACCAGTAGATTTGAATATGGTAAGGTATATGAATACTTCTGCATCATGAGAATGCTGAGTCTTAAGTTGTATCTAAAAAGCCTCTAGAATTTCATATGAAAGAACTACATGTGACTTCAACTCCTAGTGGTACAATTTATCTTTACTTTAATCATAATAAACTCAGTTATCACTATGCTTGGTAAACACATATTATTTGAAAAGAACAGAACTGCCAATAGTTATTTTTTATGTCCTGCCAATAGTTATTTTTTATGTCCAATATACAAGTTCTATTTGAAATGTTGACAGCCTGCAACGGGAATGCATCATAAAATTATTACCTCTTCTCTGAAAAAAATTATCTAATTATACACCATATCTTTGTATATTTTAGTAGACTGAATTTAAAATCTCTGGTTGAGCTTGTAAATGTTGTTTGAATTAATGTGATGCTTTGGAAGTTAGCTAGATGGCTCCAGATCATATTTCATACACAAGTGTACAGGGATTGCTTAGATTGTATTCTGGTGGCACACTACACCACAAAGAAGATTACATCAACTTGTGCTTTATAAGATTGGGTAATCTTGGGTAATTGCCTAATAAGATTGGGTCTTCCAGGCAAAACACTGCTGCTCCGAAACCCCTCTAAACATAGCCATATACCTATACAAGGTACAAAATACACAAAGTAAGTGTTAGTTAATGTTTAATGTAAGAAATTATAAACACCAACATCCCCTTAGCTTTTTCTTTACTCATCCTTGCCCCTTCTAGGGATTTCATGTTATGATCCCATACCTTACCCAGACTATGGGCTTTTATATGCCAGTTTGTTTTTTGGCTTTTTAAAAAAAATGTAGTCCTTTATTTTTCATATATTATAATTTATTTGATGCACTTTATTCCTATTTCCTATATACTTTTCTATTTTGTATAAAAACATACATACAGGAATATGAAACAATAGTAGCATAAGAATCCAATGTTTAAATTGAGCAAAGACACTGGCCACAGACTCAAGACTATGAGACCTGGAGTCTGGATTTTTTACTTTCTTTTCTTACCCTGCAGCTACTTGGAGTGTGATTTGATCAGGTCAATTCATGTGTCCAAGCTTCAGGCTTTATCTTCATGGCTGCCAAATGGGAATACATAAAAGAAGTATGAAATCTTCCTATTGTGAACAGAACTCACTGTAGTTTTAAAAGTGTTCAGTCGTATTTCTCTCAACATTCTCATTTTTTGAAAATAACCTGCACCCCAGCCTACCTTTTGGAAAACTGACATGCAGCACGTTTTTTAATCTCTCTTGTTCTTCAGGTGTCACTAGTTGTCAACGTTGCAAGTGAGTGTGGGTATACAGATAGCCACTACAAGGCCTTACAGCAGTTGCAGAGAGACCTCGGCCCATATCATTTCAATGTGCTGGCATTCCCATGCAACCAGTTTGGGCAGCAAGAACCAGACACTAACAAAGAAATTGAGAGTTTTGCACGAAAGACTTATGGTGCCTCCTTTCCTATGTTCAGCAAAATTGCAGTCAGCGGAGCCGGTGCAATTCCTGCCTTCAAGTACTTGATTGGTGAGTAATCTGGAGGATTGTTTCCCCAGTGTAGAATTCCCCTGACACAAAATATCATCTGACAGAAAAAAAGCTATCTATGACTGTATTCACAGAGTCATAGCATAGAATTGTGAGGCTCAAAAAGGTCACAAATCACGTGTCTCTCCTCCCACACAAGGCAGGATTTCTCTCTGTCACCCCTGACAGCTTTGTCTGACTTTCTGAAAGGATCTCCAGGGATGAAGACACTGCAATAACAGATGCCCTGTAAAAGCTAGTCTAATAAACCTCTACATTGAATAAAGGTCTTGAAATATTCTCCCTATGCATACAACACCTGATCTTCCACTTTGCAGTCTCCTAAGTGCTTCTACTGTGACATGACTGGGTTGGATATATGAGGATCATCTCAAGAGCTGCAGGATAATTGGCAGCAAAGCACTTATGTAATATACTTCAATAGTCAAAAAGTGAAACCAGGCACTAAGAGATGTCCTTGAATACTCCCTTCCTTCTTCCTTGACAAGCATTGGAATAGTCAAACTGTACAATTCCTCCAGGTCTAATCTGCATTAAAGCTAGCACTGGGGCCTGAGAGGTTTTGCTGGTTCTTAGAAGATAGATGACAAAATACACTGGAAAGCAGGATATTCTCTACCAAGGCACTACTTTTCTTGCACTGAATGAATGCTCTAAATACCATTTAAATGCTAAACTAAAATGTTTAAACCTTTGTCCAATGTGAAGAAAATGCCTTCCAGCAATGACATATAATAAAGCCCAATATGACACGGTACCACCGGAGCTGAATTCTGCAAGGACCATACTGGTGCTTCTCTCCAGAACAGGTGTTCTCCCACATACCACTGAATTTAAAGGAGTGTTGGTAGTATAATTTTTTGGCTACTCCAAGCACACCTCCTTCCAGGTGTCTGTAACAGATCTTCCTACCAGCCAAACTTTAATCCTCTTCACATCCTTCCATTTCTGTTTTGCCCAGCAGGGTTGTTACTGCAGACATGATCACATGAAACACAGAACTTCTGTTTTCCTGTTGGTCCAAACACAAAGGGAGAATGCTGGAAGCATATTTATGCAGCATAATTACAAGATAGTGAACAGCGTAGGTCTGGCTGTGTCTTAATGATTACTTTGAAATATCTTCTGATGTTTTATGAGATTTTGCCCAACATATGATCAGTGGAAAAAGATGCTAATTTGTCTGTAGCATCTGTACTTGTGCTATTAGTGGGATCAGGCTCCTGCTCTGATTTTAAATCCTGAAAATTTTGTTAGTCATGCAGCAGAATAATAAAGGATAAGAATGCAACTCATGTAAAATGAGCATGAGATCATGGAGGGAAAAACTGTAGTAGATGAGGATTAGGAGAGACCTCCTGGAACAATTTACTTTGTTACTTTTTCACATAGCATTTCCCGAAACATTCTTCTGAAGCACATGGTATGAGCACTTTTGGAGGAAAAATTCTGGATAAGCAAGCAAATAATCGGTCCTGGTGCAGTTATATTGTTATGCCAAATTCCATTTTCCTAACAAGGTTTAACTATTTCAGATTATCTATATAGCATAGACACACAGACACGTGCACAAACACACTTCACCACTGATTATAGTGCTTTCTCTTGTCTGTCTGTCTCCAGCTTGACTGTTCCCATTAGTCTCTAGGGGGCTACTGTCTAGTTAAAGCTCCCTGTCTGTCAGAAAATTAATCTTATTATTCAGTCTGAACTCCCTCTTAATTTTACATTCCTTCTTCCTATGAGAGGGTAATCATCAAATTGACATGAACAAATGTCAGGAATTGGCTAACGTGGTTTTGTCTTCTAAGAGATTTTCGTTTGTTTGTTTGTTTGTTTTCCTATAGCTTCTACAGGAGAAGAACCAACTTGGAACTTCTGGAAATACCTGGTGGACCCCAATGGTAAAGTAGTAAAGGCCTGGGACTCTACTGTCTCTGTTGAAGAAATAAGACCGCATGTTACAGAACTTGTAAGGAAAATCATCCTGAAGAAGAAAGATGAATTATGACTTTCAAAAATCCCAGTGTGCCAATACATCTTCATTGAGAATTAGAGCTGGAGTTTGTCTTTTCACATTCCAAAAGTCAGAATACTGGGAAGGGAAACCATGACCAGTAGAATCTATATTCATGATCCTAAGAATGTAGAAAACAGCAAGTTGCCACAGTCAAAGTTATTTAAATCTTTCCTCCAATTGAATTCAATTTGACCTTTCTGGGAAAGAAGAACTAATCAGAATTAATTGTTTCTTTCCCAATTCAAATTATTAATTGTTGGTGACACTACAGGAAGTCAGTTCATGTACCTATAGGAAGAAGGCTCAGAATAAAGAGAATTGCCTGATTGGGATCTCCCTGACATCTACAATTCTATTGTCATATTTTGATCATGAACTGAATGAAAAAATAAAGAGTAAAAAGTGTGTGATTGACTGAGGTGTGTGCCAGGAAGAAGGTCAAAACAGATACCTTCAAACCAGGCAGGCTTACATAGATACATGTCTTTCTAGTTACCAAGGCCCCATATATTTGATTTCATCTGCTTAGAAAGTCAGTTAAGAAGGGCATGAGGAAAAGACATCTATAAAACTTAAATGAAAGAAATGTGAAGACGAAGTCTCTGTAAAAATTCTCCAAAAGTGATTAGAAGAATTTCTACATTTTTCACCCAGTAGACTATCACATGATATTTAAATAGCCATTTAAACATCTTTAGGACCAGAGCCTATACCAAATGGCTATTTTTCTATTCTATCAGCATTTTACCTTAGAAGAATTACTCTCGCTTCCTACAATTGATGCTAAATTTATTTTTCAATTTATAACACCATGTACAGACAAACATTAGGGAATCAACATTTTTCCATGGAAGTAATTTTCTAAATGTTTAATTGTTGCATAATGTTACATTGTTTAATACCACATTAATGTTACATATGTTTAACACATCTTTTTCGAATGTAGCACTCGGGCATCTGCTCAGACTTCAGACTGCAGAACTCCTTAGCTCACACTAAAATAATAACACTAACAGTTACAGCTTCATTGTTCCTTGACAGAAGCCCTTTGAAAATCTTGTCAGCAAGAACTCTTTTTATCTCAACAAAAACACAGTGTACAGGTCCCCCGCTCTTAACCCCAGGATGCTTTGAAAAGAATCTAGTCTTGTCCAACGGCAGTATTATTGACTAGTGAAAGCTTTTTTTTTGCTTCATAATGTATTTTGCTTTAAAGTAGCACAAACAATATTTGTCCATGCAGTTGTCAGTGACCAAATGTACAAATAAGCCTTAATTGACCTGACCATGGTAAGAACTTTTTCCAACTCATCAATGCAATTATAGCTCTTTAGTATCCAAACAGGCTCTAGTTAAAATCAAAGTCAAGTATTATGGCATGCACTGGCTCGCAGAACAAGAGAGCAAAGAAGAACAACTATGGGAAATAAAAGGGTTGATCCTAGAGTACATGATAGTTCCCATGCTTGAATATCCACTGTCTCCTGAGGTCTTGGACTCCTGCTGTGGACTGGTCTAAGGAAGTAAGACCCAGAAGTACTTTAGGATTTGCAGAAAGACCCTAGAGGGCAGAGATTGTAGTGCACAAAACAAACTCAATTTGTCTGAAAGAAGCTGAGAGCAAGGTTTTTTAGTAAAAAAGAAGGGGGAAGGGGCAGAAGAGAGAATAAAAGGAAAAAGTAACAGAAGTACATGAATAAAGAGAGAGATCAAGTGAGAAGGGAGAAATGAAAAGACATTTTGCAGCCAAAAAATGTTTGGGACAAACAGCATGGAAATCTTCAGGTCATACTGATACTAACAAGTATGTTCCAAGCTATATCAGCTACTTTTCACTTGGAGTGTAACTTAAGAGTGCAGGAAATCGGTGCTCGTAGCAGTGAATATGTCTGTATTTTCCTCCTCTGATGGTGAGAAAGGTGAACTCCATTCAGTCATTTAGTCTATTCTTATACGAATCCCTCTGAGGCAATGGTTACTAAGAATATCACAAAGAAAGGAAAATCAGGCCCAGCTGATACTGTGCCGGGACAGAGAATCCAACTCCTAGTAAAGGTCTCTTATTACTCTATAGGAGGTTTCTCTTTTCTCTGTCCATTGATACTAATGCAATGCCCTAGCACACTGTTAGCAGGTGCTGCAAGGACTTCAAATGTTCTTCTTAGAAAGTCTGTTTCTATTTTATAACTGAAGCCTGAATGAGCCCAGATCATGCTCTGAAAGACATTATAAGCCCTCTCTGTTTCAATTTTGGTTGTCCAACTTCAAACAGAACTCTGGATTTACATGATCTTGCATTCTCTATTAGACAAATTCTAGAAGTCTAAAGAGATGGAATGGCAATGGTCAGTTGCAAAGGGACAAATATTGGATAAATATTGTTTATGCTGCTTTTAAAGACATCATGAAGCAAAAAAAAAAGCTTTCACTAAACAATAATACTGCCGTTGGACAAGACTAGATTCTTTTCAAAGCATTCTGGGGTTAAGAGCGGGGGATCTGTACATTGTGTTTTTGTTGAGATAAAAAGAGTTCTTGCTGACAAGATTTTCAAAGGGCTTCTGTCAAGGAACAATGAAGCTGTAACTGTTAGTGTTATTATTTTAGTGTGAGCTAAGGAGTTCTGCAGTCTGAAGTCTGAGCAGTGCCTGAGTGCTATGAATAACTTTATACTGATGACTGTTAGAGTTGGTCTTCTTACCAGTTTGGCAATTTAAAGGGAACTAAGTTATTACATATGCAAGCTTTGAAACAACAATAAATTTGAACAGGCACATGATTTTAAGCACATAACTACTCTATCTGAATTTAAATTAAGCATGTGGCATATATTCCATCTTTTGTTGCACTGGAATCAGTTTGTAGAACAAATGCTTCAGTCTCTTCATCAAAGTTACAGAGTAAAAGTAAATATTCTTGGTTGTGGATTAATACATATATAGTTATGCTATAAGTACTTCGTGACTTTCTGCTCAGGAAAATTGCAAAGCAAATTGCACTGTGTTGAAATTGTCTGTTGAGACTATGCAAAGGGTATGCAGACATCATTACATTTTTGGCTCATGACTTCCAACACTGTTTTAATCTGACAGAGATCTTCCCTATAGCAAGTCCTGAAAACTGTAAAACAGCTCTGAATATATAACATGAGACTATTTTCTTTGCAGCTTGTCTACTTTGCAGAGAAAATATAAGTGTGCATTAACAGATGGGCACATTTATGCATGAAGAGTGATTATCTTTATCACCTAAGACTTGATCTCTTATAGTTTGCAACTTCCAAGGTGTAAACTCTAGGCATGTTGATTTAAACACTAAACTAAACACCTAGACACAATTGTATGGAGTCATGTGCCCCCTGTGACATGACAGAGGGAAAAGAAGTAATTTTAAAGCCTAACCATAAATTTAACATCAGACAGAACACTTAATCTTTCAAAATTCTGTCTCATGTGAAATCAGACCTACATATATCCAAAGCTGTCTTTTGAAATACAATATGCTACAGTGAAATAGAGCAGTTGAATGAGGCAATAGAGAGGGGTTTAACACCCTTTTTTTTTGACACTGTAAGGAGAACAAACCCAAACAGACACCTCTGGTACTTTAGTTATATGCTAGGGACATTTTACTCAAGTTTCTACTGTGGTTCTTGTCTGAAACCTCAGGAGTAAACCAGACACAATTTCTCTCTACTGGGTAAGTACCCCGTTTATCATTTCAAACACATCAGCATCTGGTTTAATACATAACTAACCATAATCAGTACTTTCAGAAGACTGGACATCCCTTTGATTAAGCAAAACAAATTTTATGCTACCTTCAATTATTGGATCAACCAAATATGTCCTATACACATGTGAATTTATACTGCAGCTATTCAGAGAAGATTTAACAAGCTTACCTCTGACTCATTTGCAGAAAGAGTTGAGTAAGCAGAGAAATCAGGTATTCTCTGTGACACGATTAACAGATCCTGCAATAAGAACATCACTGGCAAAACACAAAGGAGTTTACAAACCCTTTGATGGATGAGATACTGAAAGCACCAAGAGATTTCAGAACTAATTTTGAACCATGCTAAAGCTTCAAAGCAGAGACAGACACAGAGCAGAAGGAAATAACTGAGCTGTACCTGAACATCACCACAGTGGTGACTCTCTTATCTAATGCTATGTAGCTAACCCATCTGCCCAGCCAGCTCACAGAGTGATGCCCACAATGTAGGACACAAAACAACACAACCCAGCTACATCTTTTATGCCAACCCTGCAACATTCAGGCACAGGTAACAGTGGGGGCCCCTCTAGTGTTAGTGTCTGACCCTTTCCAGCTGTCTCTACACAGGAGCTGAAGTCAGCCCTGAGTAACTTTCCATTCTTAGCCTAGAAAACCTGAGCCAAGCTGTCAATCTGCAGGCCTAAAAGATAAGGCATGATGTTTTATCTCAAAGTATTGCATGATACCTGCTCAACAAGATCTGAACTAATTCCAGAAAATTAGAACAGCCGAAGGATCATTGCACTTTAAGTAAGCAGCCTTGCGTTCTGGAAGGTTAAGTACAGACATGAAAGTTTCTGAGGAGATTCTGCTGATGTAGATTCTTTTCCCCCACTCAAACAGAAATAACATCATCCACAGAGTCAGGAACAGATTCTTTCTGAAGCACTAATTGATGGAACAATGATAGTAAAAAGAAACAATAGTATTCCAGCACAATAGAAAAGACTGAAGTACAATTTCTTGACGAAAAAACTTCTGTAACATCTGATCTACAATTGCAGTTCTGTGGAACACTTCCCCATCAGAGAGAAATTACAGAAATCTTCGCTTCAGGGAGCTGTGGTTTTAGTTTCCTTAAATGAAAGATGCAGTAAGAAAGCTATTATTGTATTATATAAAATAGTCCTCTGTCTTTTTTTGTCTCCCTTTCCTTAAAGGCACTGATGTTTCATCATAATTAGTGTTTTCATCTGAATTATATGATCAACCATTATATTTTTATTTACCAGGCAAGTAAATCTGACAATGATAAATGAACAGTTGTTGAGGAAAATGTCCATAACCCATGGATTGTGCAGCCATCCTTTAAAAAAGGGCACAGGAGTCAAACTATTCTTATAATCAAAGAGTTTGCTAGATTCCCAGATGAAATTATAAATCAGCTTCTCTTAACCCTTAGTTAGAGTCACACCCCTCATTCTGATTTGTCATTATTTCTATATTAAAAATATTAGTTATTTTATTATTGGTACTTTACTGTCCCCTGGAGACACCACTAACCACTAGAGGTATGTAGGGAAATGTTTTCCTGTCATATAGGCATTTTACATTTGAAGTTTAGTCTTCCAAATCCAGAGAGAGTATAAATATTTTAAATTTTCAAGCAAAAGTAACCCCCAAGCTGTCAGTTTGGTTAAGCTGAAACTTTTGGGATACAATTGATGAGAAATGTTTCAAAGTTGACATTAATATTTTCAAACTTTAAAAATATACATGAAATATTAAAAGTTAAAATAATTTCAAACCAAGAAATAGAACCTAAATGTCAATATAGAAAGCTTTGATGATTTTAAAACTTACAAATTGATACTGTGAATTTTGTCCAAACAGCTATTTTTCAGCAAGTTTCAGCTTAGGGAAGTTTGGTTAAAAAAATCTGGCAATTCCTAATTAAAAAACATTCTTTTGAAAAAGTCTGGCTAGCTTCAGAGGCTGCCAGTGCATTCTGCACAATAGCTATACTGAAGTTAACAGGAATAAATAATTGAGTAAATTGCAAGATCAAGTCTCTGAATTTCATGAATCATTTAGTCTTATTGAATACTGGGAATTGCAGGACACCATTTCTCATTGTTAAATGCATGTGCAATAAATGTGTTTGCTAAGCACAAAATTAAGAAACTGGGAACCAGGAGTTCATTGAAACAGTTTCAGAATACCGAAACATTTCAAATAACTGACTTTAAAAATAAGGTACTGTGAATAATCCATGCAATAAACATGTAACCAATATAATTTTAAGAACACTATATAGAACACTCTATAGAACACTATATAGAACTTTAAGAACAAATATAGAACACTATAAGAGAGAAGGCCATCTGATTAGAGATAAACCTTTCCCAAGTTTCAGGTGTGAATCTGTATGCAATGAAAAGGCATCATTGCATGTGCAGACGGGAAGCTCAGGGTAAAAGATTTCAATGCCAGAGGAAGATCACAGAGCAGAGACATTCTTTTGTTCTCAGTTACTAACAAAAAAGCTGTGTTACTGCAACTATGGCAAGTGGATGTATAATCATTTGTCATCTATCAGGAAATTGCTCTGCCTTGTGACTACTTACCTGGTCTCATTTAGTTCTCTGTGAATTCTACTTGTCAATTTAAAAAGTTCATTACTTTTATAGCCTTCCACCTCTGACCATTTCTTTTGATTCTTTTCCTGATGTCTCCTTCTGACATACTGAAGTTGAAAGCCTCACTCTACAAAGTATCACCATACCTATTCTAAAAACATCTATTAGTAGGTCAAAATCTACTAGGTGGAAGGAGGAAAAGGGATCCAATGCAACGTGTAATAATTTGAAGCCATTTCTATTTTATCTTTCTTCTGGCTTAGTTCATAATCAGTGTTGATTTTCTCCTTTCTCTATTAACAGTAGGACAACAGAGGATAAAAGACATGTTTAAAATGCTTCTGTTGGCAAAGTTTTGAATGGGAATCCTGTCTTCATACAGGATGGTAGACAGTCTAGTTTGGTTCCAGGAGTAGTGTTAATTAGATTTTAGCACAATGGACTACTCTTACTTGGTGGAATCAGCCTGACATGGCTCTCAAAGAATGCTCTAGCCATGCTTTTGTGCCGTAGAACTCAGGAGATGAGCCTCACCACCCTCCTCTGTTTCTGTTATATAAAACATTCCACAGATGTACCTGAAATTCAGTTGGTCAGGATCAAGGTAAAACAATTTCTCATGAGTCTGTCCTAAGATACACTCTTCCTTAAGTTCTGTACCAGACACCCAGGCTCCGTAACTGCTACTGATGGCAGTATCAACAAACAAAAATTACCTGAGTTTACTGTGCATTCCAATCTTACAGTGAATACTTGCCTCTGTTTATTTTATATCCTTCAAAACGTCATTTCTAAGCACTTTAACATTTATTGAAAATCCCCTCGAAGAATCCTTGTTTAATGACGAGGCTGAAATGCACCTGGTCCTTCCAAATAAGCTATACTCTGAAGCCCTTGTTGCAGACCTGATGCTTTGTCAAAGACACACACAGTTTTCATCTTCCTTCCAAAAGCATTATGTATGCAATAAAGCACCACATGTGAAAAAGCTGCTGCAGATTTCTACATCATGCGATGTCCAGACCTGGTACTATGAGTGTTGTACTTTGCTTCTTGCATTGTAAATATCTCCTTTCTGATACTAAGCCTGTGAATTAATGTCTGTATTCTTATTTTCATCTCATTTAATAGAGCTGATAATACTATGCAAAATATTTGTGAATTAATGACTGAGTGCATGAAATAGCATCCTACCGGTGCTCAAAAAATACAATATAATATGAACAGAAGTCATAAACTGAAAATCAAAGCAAGCTGTACAGTAGCAATAGCTACATAGATGTGTTGGAAGGGCTGAGTGCCTGGCATCTATAAAGATTTGGCCTTTTTTGTGTATTACATCACTAACAGTCAGTTATAAACTCCTTTATTGCAGCTCTCTCAGCTTGAAGGGAAGAAATGCAGTAAATCAGCTGTTCTCAGGAACCAAAACCATCTTGAGCCACAGCAACTCGGTAAAAAACATTTGAAAAAACAGTCAGTTGTGCTTCTAGTACCTCACTATCAATATGGTTTGGTTAGCAATCTTAGTTTGTATACTTTAGTAGCTTTCAAAATAAGTTTAAAAACCTCAATATATACACAAACCCTTACAATTAGTATTCCAGCTACTGGCCACCTTTCCTGTTTGCATTAATTACCTGTTGTGAGTAGTAGGGTAATATCTCTGGGACTAGAAGGTGACTCATCAAAAATTTTTAGCCAGTGATGATAATGACTGTATTCTGCTACTGAGACTTATAGAAACCTCACAGCATCATGAAAAAGGGCTTGATATTGATCTTATAGATGAAGCAACTAAGCATGTGGGTGACACCAATTCTCCCAAAAGCATGTAACAAGTAAATGAAAAGCAAAGAACAGAACTTAATCTTCCACTTCCAAGTTTGTACAGATGTATCTATCACCTTTAGTCAATCAAACAAGAGAAAGCAAGTTATGTCAGGTAAAATCTGACTGATTTGGCAGCAGTTCAAGTGACAAATAGATGGCAACAAGCAAATGAAGTAATTACATTCCCTTCCACAAGACAAACAACAATGCTACTGTAAATTAAGATAATGTGGTTTGATTTTGCTTTGACTACTTCTATTGAGATGTTCATCATGTCTGTGAGAGTGAGCTGCACTGATACATTTCACTTGAGTAGCAATACAGAAACAAATCCTGTCAAAATCCCTGGTGCAGGTTCCAGGTATGGAAGAATGATAAATGCCATAGGCTTCATTAAAGGTGCATTGGCTTAGTCTTGATTGGAAGAAAGACTACATCTGATCTCATATTAGTGAATACACTAAACAACATCTTATTTCTTGCAAATGGGCAACACATCTATGATGACTAACTCCAATGAAAGCATTATAAAGATATGCCCTACATTCCTTTTCAGGCTTTGGACCTTTCAGTATGGCACTTTCTTGAATTATCCATCTTCTCTGAAACAGAAGTGTTTAAGTATCTTTTTTCTTCAAGTCAAAAAACATTTCCTGTGAAAATACAGGCGGTATGTGTTGCTAAAATTTGTTAATCCCAGGAAAGCAGACAAGACCTCATGTGGAAGATCCCTGTCCCTTTGATATCTCAGGCTGGCTGAAAAAGAATATGGGCAACTAAAGGCAGAGGTGTTTGTCGGAATTTGACACTTGCTCGTCAACTTCTTCCAGACACTGACCAAAATGGATGCCAAACAGATAGGTGATAAAATCTGACTGAAAAATGTTCTGTTGAAAAGCAAACTTTCTTGTCTCTTCTTGAGCTACACATCTGCCATAGTTGAGATACAAGCAATAGACAACCAGGAATGAAATAGGGAAGCACAAGATACAAAACAAAAGCACTGTGTGAAGGAAGGTATTGGACATCCTATTTCTCCACAAGAAGTGGAGAAAAGTAGACAGAAGTACTTTACTCAGGAGCAAATAGAGAAATCCCTCCCTAGGTTTCAGACCAAGATTTCTCTGTCAAATCTTCTCTTAGACTCAGAGGAAGTCACTTTGTTCAGTACTGGAAAAAAGCTGATAATTGGGATACCAGCCTGTTTGTACTCTGTGTGGCTGCACTAGACTTGCTGAGGGCAAAAATATTATCTTTCAACCTCAGAGGCAGGACATGGAGCCCAGTAGCAAGATATTTAGAGAAAAGAAAATTAAAGAAGAAAGAAAAGAAGGACAGAGAAAAAAAGAAAAAAACACATATAGGATTGATGGTCAAATGTTCAAAACAAGGACACCACTTGAAGATGACAAGCAGAGGACACCAGTCAGGCAAAGATTCCAGGGAGTCCCTAGATCCTGAGGACCTCTGTCAGGTGTGCAGGACACAAATCAGGTCTGGCTTCTCACACACAGAATGCTTATCCGTAAGTGGTGGTGTCTGGACTGTGGATGCACATTTTAATCAGTGCCTTGGAAAATTTGACAAGGAAGTACCAACCTAAAAGCCTGCAAAACAAGTTTGATGTATGCTCAGAGCAGGATAGTATGAATGATTCCTTCCAATGATCCTACCAGACCTCAGCCAAGACTTGGAGAAAATGAACTCAGGTGAGTTTAAAGCTTTTGACACATGACATTTTTGATCTCTATATACCAATGCTCCCAAGAAAACCTAAATGGGAAGTGGTTCCTAGGCTAAAACCAATTAATTTTGGAAGCATCTGATGTGACCGAATACATCACCTGTGAAGCTCTAATATTTATTTACTGCTTATTCTCTGTAACCAAGTTTATTCTTCAGTGATTTAGTGTGGTCAGGCAGCAAATATGAATCAGACTAGAGCAGCTTAAGAAGTTGTTGCAGCTTATTTCTTTTCTTCCCCAGAGAAAAGCACTCCACATGAAGGCATGTGAGCCTTCCACATCCAAACCAACACAGAGCCACCTGATATTTTAAAAAGCCTAATTCAGTTATTTGAATAAGAGGACAAATTGTGTACTGAGATAGTGCTGAAGCATGCTCAGGCTGTTCTGTCAACTGTTTTAAGTGGACAGTATTATCTAGAAGATGGTTATGATGAACAGATGTAATAGATCCAATTTCATCTTGTTTCTAAGAGAACATCTGACTACTGAATAAGACTAACACATATCAAATTAATCATTCATTTGAGATGTAACTTGTGGCCATTTCACCAAACCAGGACTGACAATGGTAGAGATGTGACCAATAGCTCACCTGGCCCAGCCCCAAAAGGCCAAGTCTATCACTAAGAGTAATTCCATTAATTACAGACTGTGTGGTAATCACGTGCTCTGATAATGAGGGAAATATTAGATTCAGAGATAACAATCACATGCCTCAGTTGCATTTTAATAACTAGTACACAAACGTAATTGAGTTGAAAGATCTGTAGTATCTTGAAGACATACAAACCCATCTAAGCACGAGTTATTATTAATAGCCTATACTTGTTTAATGTTATGAAGCAACTTTTCAATTCATAGCCTATGTTAGGTATTCATAATAAGAATATACTTTTTGTCTTTGCTTTGGAGTATCAGCTTATGTTGGACAACTGAAAGTGAAAATGCTGAAGTGAAAATGGGTTTGAAACTGAAAAAGGCTTTCTCACTTCAGTGAAAGGCAGAAAGGCTACAGCATCCCCAAGTCAAGTAGTGTTCCAAAGATGGAAAACACACTCACTTTCAGCACCAGAAAAGAGGAATAAAAACGAGCTTTTGCAGCTAGAAAACACAACTGAAGCTCTGTCAAGAAAACAGTTGTTAAGAAAGGCATGTCACTGCTTGTATCAGGAGCGAAACGTCCAAATTCCCATCTTCCTGTAAATATGTATGATACATGAACTAAGAAGGAATACACAATGGGACTTCTTCCCCATCAAATTTAGAGCACTGACACCAATAATGAGGTTGAACCGACACTCATATTATGATTCTGATTGCTTATGGAATTTTACAGTATCTTGACTTCTGTTTAAAATGAGAACACTTTTAAAATGCATTTTTAAATGTAGAGGAAAAATGCATTCCAGATGTCAGCCAAGTGAGAGACAAAAAAGTCCCATTTCCAGGGTCAGTAATGTTTTCACATGTTAATAAAATGTTGTTGTAGTAATTAGAATCAATACTTTGAACTTTTCTGTATTTTTCCACTCAAGAATCTCATGCATTTTATAAATAATAAGTATGTCTCCTCAGCTTTCCTACCAGAAGAAAAACTATTGATACATGCAATAGACATCTGTGCCTCTGGAGTCAGGTGTGAGAGACAGGTATGTAATAAAATATTCTATCTGCAAAACAGATAAATATCCCATCTCCTCATCTCACAGAGCACTGGAAAAATGAATTAGTAGCTGTGAAGCAGCCGTAACTTTTACCAAAAAACCACGGCTGAAATAATTCTGTATTCACAGGAGGTATGGTTAACATGCAGTAGATAATGAAACCTTTGAGCATGCATTAGAAAAGAGTAAGAAAATAAAATCCTTAAAGACTCCATTGCCAAATGAGGTGGGATCTCTTAAACATTAGTGTGTGATCATATTATTAGCTGTAAGCCTGGCATTTGTAAATTCTGAGTAACCTAATGGTCTTTGAATGTAATTTTGTACGTGTAATTTCTTATGTTTGAAAACAAATAGAGAGAAAACGAGCAGAATTTCTTACTGGCAACCATGAGTCATCTGAAATATTTCAGACTGCCGTGCCACGTGCACAGAACTTTGCCACCTGGATTAATGAAATAAATAACAGTGCTTGTTTGTCATCACATGTGGGAAAGAGAACTGAACGAAGCACACGTTTTTCCACAGGAGTTAAACATATTTGCTGACAGAAAAGGAAGAGACACAAGTGGGAAACTTGGGTTCTATTCCAAGCTTCATGGGTAAATGACCTCTAGTGAGCACAGACTTGTTCCTGTTACTCCAAAGCCTGGTCCTCTTCGTCGTGGCCTTGTCTGGAGACGAGACTGACCCCAGCAGGGCAGAGAACAGGTCCTTGGGGGGGGGCAATGTCTACACATTGCTCTCCCAGAGACGACTTAACCTTCTTTCCATGAGCCGAAGCAGACACAGAAGTGCACAGGGCAGGCAGGGGTGTTACCTCCAGCCGGGATGTACCCACCTTCCCCTCAGGAGAGGCTCTCTGAGACTGGTGACAGAATGACTGCCTGGACCTCACTTTTTTTAAAAAAGTCGTCTAAAATGCTAAAAGGCAATGCCCTTTGAGAAGAGTAGGAGACTGGTCTCTCAGAAACATTAAATATCATGGGGACTTTTCACCTCTCGTAAAGCCAGGGAGTCCTGAGCCCACCTGAGGTGCGATTCCCCTCAGTGAGCTCCCGCCTGGCCGCCCTGAGACCCCCCCGCGGCTCATGGCTGAGGGCGGGACCCCGAAGTCTCTCCTCGACACGGGACCGAGCGCTGAGGGAAGACCAAGCCCCAGCGAGAGACGCTGCGGTGCTGCCTTCGAGGCGAGCACCGCCTGGGGCGCTCAGCCCCGCACGGCCCTCCGTGCCCTCCCTCACCTCAGGGCGACCCCAGGGATGGGGGGACGCGGCGGCGCCCGCCCGCCGCCAGCGCAGCCCCCTGCCCAGCCAAGCTCCGCCCGCTCGCCGCCCCACCTCCCGCCCGGGTGCCTCGGGAGCCGAGGCGCTGGACGAGCCCGACGGGCGGCCGCCACACCATGAGCGCCGAGTGCAGCAGCTACCTCAACGCCGACAAGGTGCTGGTGAGCGGGTTCAGCTGCCCGCGGGCGGGCGGCGATGCCCGCGCCGTGTACTGCTGCGGCTTCAGGGACGTCAAGTACTGCTGCGACGACCCCCACAGCTTCTTCCCCTACGAGCACAGCTACATGTGGTGGCTCAGGTGAGGGAGCGGCGGTGCCTCCAGAGCGCGGTGCCCCGCGGCGGGCGGTGGGGCGGCTCCGGCGGGCGGGAGACCGCGTTCACCCTGAGGCACTCGTGGGCGGGAGACCCGCGTTCGCCCTGAGGCACTCGTAGCCGGGCGCTTTCGGGCGATTTTCGTCCCGATGAGAGTAGTAGTGGAGCTGCGGCTGCCGCTCAGAGAGACTTCTGCTTGTGCCAGGGCGGTTTCTGAAGGGAACGACTCGTGGTGTTCGTGAGGGAGCGCAGAGGGACGCGCGGTGCCCGTGAGGAGCGCCCGGAGCGCCCCTGGTCCCGCCGGTGGGAGGGGAGCGGCTGCCAGGGGCCCGGGCGTGAACTTCCCGAGGACTTCAGCTACTTCTGTGTGTGTGTAAGACAAAGCACTGCACAACTTCCCACTGGAGGACAGCGGATACCAGACTTGTGCTGGGTCCGTCTGGCTCCCACTGGTCTCCACACAGCCTGCCCGCTGTCTGTCACCCCCTCATTCCTGGCTGTGTCAGGGGGCTGCTGCACCCCTGCGTGGTGTTTTCACTATCCTTTCATGTATGAACGTGTTATCCCTGATTTTGTGTAACCTCTTCCTGGACTTGCTGCTTCTCTCTGCTCCCACAGCCCCGGTGACCCAGCCCCTGCCCGCCGTTTGAAGATGGATCCTTTCATCTGCCTTACACTGCTTCCTACTTGTTTTCTGAAGTGCCTCTGGTATTAATATTGTGAGATTGGGTGAACAACAATTGCATGTTCGGTTTACACGCAGCGTTAAAAATCTTCTAAGCATTTGGCGCATCAGTTCTCAGCTTTCACCTCTCCAAACCAAACAGCCTTAGTCCTCCTGGGTTATCACTGAGGCAGATGCTATGTTTCACTAATCATTTTAGCTATGTTTCACTGACCATTTTAGCTGCCTGTCATCCGTGCCGTTGTTCACTCCACAGCGCTGCTCGTAGAGGTGGATAATCTGGAGCTGCACGCCCAAGGTGTGGGCATGGCAAGGTTTTACACAGAGGCAAAATACCACTCTCAGTCTTGCTCTCAGAATCTTTCCAGTTGGTGGCCAACATTTTGCTGATGTCTTTGTCTGCCGGTGCACACTGATGCTGTGATTTCAGTGAGAGGTCACTGGTGACTCTAAAACTTTCCTTGAGTTCTGAACTGCCAGTTCTGAGTTCATTGTCGTGTAGACTTGGGTTTGTTTGTTTATACCTTACATTATGCACACTGAAGCTCATCTACGTCACTTTTACCTGCTCACTCAGTTTTTCCACATCTTTTAGCTTTCCTTGCCCTCATAACATTTGATCAACTGTAGTTGCTGAAGATCATCAGAAATTCACATTTCATTCTTCTCCAGATCATGGATGAGGACACTGAATAAAATCAACCTCAGCACTGATCTCTGGTGATTTCTCTTTATACTGGAAAGAGATCACTTAGCCCTGTGCTTTGCTCCTTATTCTTTTAAGCAGCCTTGAATCTGTAACAGAACCTTTTTCCTAATCCTGTGTCATTCAGTCTTTTTAGTCCCACCTTCAATGTGGGGCTTTGTCAAAGTCCTTTTGAAAAATCTGTGTCTGCTGAGTTCCTTTGTCCACCTGCTTATTGATGCTTCATAGGCTCCAGCAGGTTAACAAGGCAGTATTTTCCCCTCATAGTAATGCTGACTCTTTAATGAAAGGTTTCATGTCAGGAAGAAGCAAGTGCCAGCAGCTTCCTGAGGGCAGAGCGTGGTAGTAAGGTGGATGGGGTTAGTGCCTTCACCATCAAAGGACCCATTGCTTGTGTCCAGGTAAGGTGAGTGGGACAGGCCTGGGCATTGTGGCTTGGGGATAACAGCCAGGGTCAGATGCAACCCTGTGCAACCCAAAGACTCAGCACCCTGGCACTGTGTTTATCTCTTGACTTAGTTATACTATTCCTTTTTTTACAGACCTTTCTGTCTTGCCAGGGATGGAAGTCTGTAGTTCCTGGATTCCCCTCCAGAGCCCTGGTTTAGGTTGAAGTTAAGCTGCCAGGCTCCCAGTCCTCTGGCAGAGTGGCCTTAGGTAATGTTGGTTTCCACGCCTTGGACAGCAGTTTTGCAGTTTCACATCCAAATTCCTTCAGTGCTCTTGGGTGAATGCTATCCAGTACAGTGGGCTTACTCTCATTTAATTTATCTTGTCTAGTATTTAGTATATAACTATTTAAAATCGAGTTTATCTGGTACAAATAGTAGCTTGAATGTCGGAATCTCTCAGCCCTCCACAGCTGTATCTGATGCAGAATTACTCAGCTTCTCTGATGTGAGAAGACATCCTCTAGTGTCCTTTTTTACACTTTCCTCATCAAATACCCATACTGTTTTAACGTAAAAGGATTTTTTTTGCATAGTCTTTGACTGTTTTGGTCACAGGAAGCCTTCTCAAAATGGCAGAACTACTGAAAGATTAAGATAAAAAAGTTTTGTCCTTGCATCTGGATGAGATGTTGTAGTGATTTCTAGGTGTAAAGATTTATGATGTAAAGATTTTCTAGAGTCTGAGAAGTGTAACTGCTTAGCCTTAACCTAGGTCAGAAATTTGGGCCAAAATTTTGAAACTTAAGGATTTGTTCTTTGGTTTTCGGTTGGTTTTGCTTTTTTTTCTCCTCTCTATGATGGCCCTAAGATGCTGAAAAGATCTGATGAAATTGCAATTGGTGGCGTTTTGGTTGTGCTTAACTTCTGGTGTCACTGTCTATATCCATCGTAGAGAAGAGGTAAATAAATACAATTTACCTCTAAGCAAAGTTACTTAGTGGTTAGAATTGAAACTTTTGTTTTCAGGAGTGTTTTCCAGTGACAAATCAAATCACAATTTTTAGTTAGTAACACACTGGAAATCCTACAGTATTACAGCACTTTGAAAACTGAATACATTTGCACATGGTAGTTACACCAGGAGTTTGGGGAAAACATAAAAATAACATTTTCTGGTCTCTCAGAATGTTCTGGTGATCACTGCCTCACTTGTCATTGTCTCAGACTGTTACTTACATCAGTATGTAACAACCATATGTTAAAATAATCCTTCAAATGCTTCTTACAGTTTTTGAGGACACACTTTTAATACTTGAAACCCTTAAGACTTAAAACTATTCAACAGTTAGCCAAACCAGCCAAAGTAAGCCTGGAGATTGAACGTACTGAGGAAGGGAAGGAGTTGCAAACTCTGATGGGGGAATTGTTCCAGGTTTTGCTTTACTCCAGAGCTTTAAATTTCTCATCCTAATATTTCCTTAATTCCCCCCATTAATTTGAAGGCAGTGACTGAACGCACCACCAAGTAGTTGGTGGTATTTCAGGGATTATTTCAGCTTGGTGTCACACAGGTAGAATTTCAGGAAGCTATTACATATTTCTCTTGTGTTTTTGCTGCTGTGGGAGATGCGTTGCCAGACCACTTGGCAGGCAGCTCTGATGGATGAAGTTCATGGTAAAACCAGCAGCCTAAGGCAACCTGAAGTAGTTGCTTGCAGGCCTATGCTCTTCTTTTTTTGCCAAATCACTACTGCCTGTGCTATCTTTAGAGCTATACACTTACACTATCCCTTAGCAAAACGGAACCATCTTGTCCCCTCTCACTCCTGAAAAAACTGCAGTATTTTACAAGTGCACCCTAATGCCCGCTGAACTAAGAGCTGCTGGACAACCAGAAATAATTGACCTTGGAGCAACTCTTGACAAATTTCGTACTTGCCCCTGAATTTATTGTCTGTAATTAATATTATTAATTTCTCACTTATCCTTTTTTTTTTTACTGGTACTTAAAATAAAATAGTATAGTATCTTTTCTTTTTGGTTAGAGCAGCCTAGGTTCCCTTTCCACATTTCTTGAAAAGCTGATCTCTGCAAAGAAGAATGAAGGATGTGGGTTTTTTGTGTCTTACAGCAGTCAGGAGCCTATGGAACATGGAAGGGAACATTAGGAAAAGGCCTGGGTGTACCAAATTCACCAGAAGGTTATGCAACTTTTGAAACAACAAAACAGATGCTATAGAACACTAGTGAGCAAAACACGAGCAACTCACCCTTCAGAGCCATGTGCTGAGCATCCAAAGCTGAGTGGAAGGGGAGACGTGCTGGTATTTGTACTGAGCTGTGATGCAGTTAGGTTCAGTCAACACCTTTTTTGGTTCTCACTGGTTTAAAATATCTTTGAGTTATTCTCGGTGCTCTTCGATTAAGTTTCATTTTGCAAATTTAAAGGCTTCTTTCAGTGTCAAATGGAATTACAGCATCCATTCCAAATCCATACCTTTTATAGGTTTCATGTAATGTTACGTGTTTGATGACAACTCTGGCAGGCCAAGTAATACCCACAGAACCATGGTGACTTAATACTGCAGCCAAGCTTTGCTTGACCGTACAGATCTCCAGGTGTCTTTGGCTTTCTAAAATAACAAGTCTTCTGTTCCTATATGCCCATTCTTCCAATCTCCTGGGAATATTTAGCTGCTTGCTTTGCAAATGCTACATACAACACGTCACTGCAGCAGTGGCACTAGGAACATTTGATTCACTCGGATCCAGATGACTCATGACCTTCCTTTTAATCTGCCAGTGGACATACTGCATCTGCTTAGCCAGTATTTAAATTTTTCCTGGCTGTTGTTGGTGTGGGCAAACTAGTTTTATGGACTAAAAATAACTGTAGGTGTGTGATGCTGAACATCCACTGACAGAAATGTCAATGACCCCCTGAGCACCTCTTTGGATAGCAGCACAGGGAGCCCTGGGGAGTCTGGCAATGCGGAGCCTTTGGCTGTGCAGGGGTGTGTGGAGGTGCTGCAGGTGTGCATGTGGCAGTCAGTGTTGTAGTAGTAGGAGTATCAGGGGAATGTGTGGTATGGCTCTATCTTTACTATATGTAGAAAGTGACTTGGGAGAGTTCTGTTTGATCTGTGGATCTTCTACCAGACTTAGCATTGCTCACGTTTGAAGAATTGTGTAAATGCTGCCAGAGTTACCCCTACGCCTTCACTGCTGTTCCTATGCTAGCTCATCCTTTTGGGGGTGGGTGGGTTCTTAATGCAGAGGTTTTTGCTTTCTGAAGAGGCCACAGCTCTAGGCAAGAGTGACTTTTTAGTTTGCTTGTTTAATGTCTGTACTGTCAGAAGACTGATATTGAAGGCACACTCTAAGGCCTGTAGGCTGTTATCATGTGGACTGCTGGGTGGACTTCACACCTGCTGTTTAAAGTAAAGATGGCAAAATGTTCTTAGCAAGGGCTCTTCTAGATGGACATATGGTGCCACAGTAATTGCTGTAGAATCTAGGGGACATGCTGAAGTGCTGTATTTATTCTCAGAGGAGGGTGATCATTAAAATGATCAATGGTCACTGTTTGGTATTTTGTTTCTGATAACTGTTTTAACTATAAAAAAAAAAAGAAAAGATTGTGCTCTGATTAAGACATTTGAATGTTCAGAGCTGTGAAAAGCATACTAAATTCCTCTGAATTACTTCAATAAATTAAAGAAACAACTCTGCACCCCTAAACTTTTAACCTAAAATTATCCTTAAAGAAATTAATCATATATTCTAAGAGAGTCGATTGCTTCAGCACATTGAGAACAATCTGGTATTGAAACATTATATTTAAAAAGAGTAAGTACAGACTGAATCTTAATTTCTGATTAATTTAGGAAGTGGAATCCAGGGTGTCTATGGTTTTGTGATGCTGATCTCCATATTCTGGGTGAGATCTTTTTGCATTGCTGCTGGAGCATGACAAACATTGGTAGTGGTGTATAACCTATGTTAAGTCTTTGACCTGTAGTAGGAAATACAGGAGAGTTCCCCAGGAAGTGTTTTTCTCACCTTTGCCATTTTTAGCTCACAAAGTGTCTTACACAAGTTACCTGGCAATACTGATGATGCATTGTGCTGTACAATACACAACTGTATTGTTAATGTCATCTTCTACAACTGCATGAAGGAGAGCTACAATTGACAAGTAACAGATGCCTGAATAGAAAAAAAAATATAATAATGAATAAGTATGTGATCTATTCAGCTTTAGGACAGTTATGTTTGGATAATGGTGAGCAGCCTCCTTTGTCCTGCACTGCAGACTGTTATTTAAAAGGTATCTTAAAATAGGGCTAATACTGATACAACAAAGAAGCACAAATACCTGTTTCTGAAGAGCCTTTGGGTTGGTATTAGTTCCTCAAACAGATTCAGCTGTAGATCATTCTTGGTTTGATGGCTGCTCACCTCAGCCTCCTCTAGTGTATTTCTGCTGTTTTGTCCATTTGGGTCAAGGTGTTCCAAGTAAAAATGCAAAAATGAGGCCAGAACCCAGGTGAGATCTCTGGCTGTAAGGACATACTCAAATTCTATATTAAGTAGAATATCTCTTACCTGGAAGTTTTGTTGAGCAAAAAAAGGGTAAGGAAAAATTTGCCTAATACATGCTTACATACACAAACATATAAGGACATTCTAGTTCATGCAGATGATAAGTGAAATTTTATTTTTATTTTTTAAAAAAGAAAAATCTTCATAAGGGCAAAGCTGTTCTTTCCACAACCATTTTGCTAATAACAAATTATTTTACTTGTACGTGGAGCTAAATGTTGCACAAACTTTAATGGATCTGATTGATAACGAATGGGAACTGCATTTTAAAGTCATATTGATATCTGCTGTTCTCTTCCTGCTGAAGAGTTTCTCCTGTGGACACATCTGTCTGCTGGTGTTACGGGAGCTTGTAGAGAAGCTTTGCAGTAGATTGGATGTAAAATTCATAAAAACACCCCAAGGCACAATTCTTCTCATCTCCCTGAAAGGCCACAGTAGAAGTGACTTCTCACTGATAGCGGTGATACATAAATGTGTTTTTCTCACTAGAGGATGGAGTTCATAGAATTTAAGACATTCATCTCTCTTCTGTCCTTTTTATATCTGTCAAAATTGTACATATAACAGAGTAGTAATATAAGGATTCTCAGTTCTCAGACTCTTCATATGTGACCAAAAGGCTGCTGTTTAATTTCACCAGAAGTCAGTGTCTCTGGCTTGGGCTGTATAGAAGACTGGAACAGTGAAGGCATCAAATGGCCCATGAGAGGACAGTAAACAATAGCTAGACTGTATTGCAGTCAGTCCTCTATTTCATCATGAGAATTTTATATTGGAAAAAGAGTTGAAGGGTTGGAAATAAGGAAACTACTGTATTTCTGTATATATAAATACTGTCTCACTGAATGGCTGTGGAAGAAGTATGAAGTAGCTTCTGTCCTATAGAGGTAGTATCTTGGTAAAATCCTCAGGCTGTTTGTACACTTAATTTCTTTGTTTTTCTCTCTTAGTGTTGGAGCACTCGTGGGCCTGTCGATAGCAGCAGTGGTCCTCTTTGCTTTTATCATCACTGTGTGTGTTCTCTGTTACTTGTTTGTCAGCACGAAGCCACGCAGCAAGCTGGACACTGGTTTAAGCTTACAGATGGCAGGTAAGAGCAGTTGTTGTTGGGATACGTTATCTCCTGCAGAACAAAACCTTATTCAGTCTTTAAATGGACATGGAGGAATCCAACAGCATGTATTTTCTTTCTGATGGGGACTTCAAGATGTAGTTTTGACTTCTGAATGAAATCTGTACCAACCTCAAATGAAAAAAATTGGCAGAAGCTCAGTATATTTATTTAGCAGTAGGAGGGGTGTAAAACTTCACAATACTGAATAGAGTGTAAGAAGTAAGTCCCTTTATCAGGAAGAGGCTTAATGAGTTAGTTGCTCTGGATTTTCTGTCAAAAGTACATAAACATATAGTAGTGAGTTCATTCTAGGAATAAGAATCTCAAAAGAGATTTTAAGTGTATTTACTTGTGTCAGGGGGAGATCATTCTTTTTTTCTTTCTTCCTGACATAGGATCCAGTCTTCGAAATCTAAGACTCTGGTTCAGTCCCAGTAGTCCACACCTTTGTGCCCAAGCTGAGTTGGTGGATGCCTGCAGAACAGTGCATGTGGCCAGCGCTGGCCCACTGTCATGGGAAAACCTGTGGCTCCTGCTGCATTTCACTACATTTGTGAAATCTGACTGCAAGTTTTGATGGTGGGATGCGGTTCCACCCTTTGTCTTGGACTTCCTAAATCTTCAAATGTGGCTTCAGTAGTTCAAGCAGTAAAGATGTAGGAAGTAAAGGGAATGTTGTGCTTGGTCTCTGTTTGTCGTACTTATTTAGGCCTTGTTGAACAAGTTGGAAAATGGGAATAATTCTTGGAAAAAAGGCCACTCTCACCTCAATTATTTTTTTTACTTGTTGTAAAAATGCTTCCATACTCACATGGCAATAAATGACCAATGAGCTATTTAAATTATAGCCTACTAAACAGCAGTAAGCCCCATCCTGAGTGTCTAGTTAACTCAGTTCACTTCATGACAAACTTCCTACATCTTGTTTTGTTCTCCAGAGAATGCAGGCTTTGGTCTAAAAGTGGTTGATAGGGCTGTCAGGAAGTGCAAAACTGTCCTTTGGACCTACGTAAGCTGAGCAAGCTGCCAAAGTGAACGTCACACACTCAGCAAATTGCTACTAATCTGCAAATTGAAAACTTGACACCTGTCGTGGAGTGAGAGAGTGGAAATAAGACCTGCTACTTAGAACAGCCTAAATAACTCTTGGGTGGGATGATCAAAATGCCTAGTGATCTTTTACAAGATGGTTGTGTTCTAATTATAAACTGGCATTATGTTTTTGAACGTGTTGCTGTTTAACTTCTTTGCTCAGGTTTTCCTGCTGTGGCATCAGCTCTTAATCCATTTCCAGGGCAGCAGTGCTGTTTTTCTCATGCTTTGTATTTTTGTGCCAGACATGTTTGGCATATGGGGAACTGGGAAGGAGGCAGGTGCTATTGTACCACTGCTGCCAAGCAATTTCTCCACAGACTCAGACCCTGCTGCAATACCCCATCCTGCTATTGACAATTGAGATTGTTCCTCTCTTTCTATCATGAGGTGAACAACATGCCAAGCTCACCCACTGATGACCCAGCGTTCAGATGACTCCAGGAGGCTGAGAGATACTTGTTTTTTTCCTAACCATCTCCTGTGTTGTTTTGAGCTTCATAAAGACTGCACTGCTTTGTATTTAAACACTGTTTTGACTTTGCTCTCATCCTGCGTTTTTCACTTTTATTATTCTGCTGCTTTGGCTGCTCTGAATGACAATTATTTCACATCTGAATTCTGATAGCTTTAGCTGCTGATGAGGTGGGCTGCCAGAAATTGGAAGCCAGTTGCTTTGCCAAGGTTGAGAGATCTTTGAAAATGTTGAAGGATTTCATTGACGAGCCTGAGTGTTTATCTTCTTCATACTAGGGTTTCTTTTGCATGGAAGTCATGCAAGGTCTGAATATCTTATGAACTGGCTGGCTAGTTGCTTTCAGGCCGGAGGAACAATAAAAGCAGCCTCTCTCCTGCACTTTCAGTTCTTCTGAGATTTGAGCATAATCATATATATATATAAAAAACCCCCAGTTTTTGGAAGCTTCAGAAAATTTAGGGCCTGAGGACCGAGTTTTACCTGAGAACTCGGTTCAGCCCTGCTTTTTCTGAACTAGCCTGATCTTGCCTTTAGATGAAGGCTGTGTTGCACATTGTTGTGCAACATCTGTACCCCTGGAGCATTCAGAGAGCACTCATTTACGAAAGCAAGATTTTTAAAATTTATTCCATTTCACCCATAATATATCAGCTCAGTTGGAGTTTTGTATTTCATTAAACATAGAATTGATTATCATATGCCTTCCCTCCCTCGTGTAATAGTCGATGTTGGTCATTGTTCTCTGGGCTCATCCAAGTTCTCCTAAACACAGAAGTGGAATTGTTGGTTTTTTACAGAAATAATTTCAAGTTTGATCAGAAATCTAACAATAAATGGGATGTGCAGTCTTTGTTAAAGCTTCTAATTCTGCAAAAGGCAGATCAGCTGGAATTTGCCTCTATTTAGTCTTGAACCACTGGTCTTCAATAGCATCAATACAGATATTACACAGGGTTCCTCAGTTAGCTGAGCATGTTGTTAGCCCTAGCAAAAAATTAGCATTTTAATCTGAGAACTGACTTTTAAGAAAAATTAGGTCAGTCACTGGTGTAGATCAGGAGTAACTACTTAAAAGTTAGTGGAGTTATACTGATGTGAACTGTTGTTAATTCATTTCTGTTTGTAGTATCATAGTGTAAAGTGCCGAGTAGTTCCCTTACATGCAGGACAGCGTGTACAGGCAAATGAGAAGATCCCATATCTCAAGGAGTCTAGTTTCTTATCAGTTCTAGTATTTCTCAATAAAAAGCAGCAACATGCTTTATTCAGCTCTTTCAATGAAATCCTCTCCTTTTACAGTCAAAATCTCAGATCTTTATATATTGCTTTCTTATTGTTTGTGCTCAGAATGCGAGGTTCAACTCTGATTTGGCTCATGGGTGTAATGGTCTGCCTTACTTAAGTGTCAATGCACTTCACAGTTTTTCCTTTAGTTATCCTCACAGTTATTTTTCTGAAGTAGGGAGATGCTATTAGCCCCATCTTAGAAGGAGACAGACTGCAGGGAAGTGTCATATTTTTAATGACTTGTTTATCAGTCTAGACATTGATGTCCAGTGGAATTTGAAAGGACATCACTAACCGGAAAACCTTTATCCTTTTGCTTAGGATACCTCTAAAAATACATCTCTAAGACTCGCTTGACAAAGGAATTCTCTGGTAGAGAGACTTGAGCCATGCTTTTTGAGACCAAGGTGAATATTCAAATCATTGGAGCCTACTTTTTGTTAGCACCATGAACTTGTTTTTTAATCATACAAGTTGCTCAGTAAGGTATTCCTGAGAGAAAGGATTTTTCATTGAACTCATTGCAGGTGTTTGTTTCTCCTGTTTGAAGGCTAAAGAACTATGTAAGTGTTTCTTCTTGATAAACAAAGGCCCCAAAGAAATCCAAGCCCTGAGAATGCAAATGATACAGATTTTCCTGAGATGAAAGGGAATTTGGTCATGTGTGTTGTTCTCCTTCTAACCAAAAAAGTTCTCTTTGTGCAAAAGGTTTATCCCCTTCAAAATGTAGGGAACTAGGGAGTCAGAAGTGTTTTATTAAGGCTGAGTGAACAATGCTGGAGCATCTAGGGGAGATGAGGACTGAGTAAAGATTTTCAGGAGAGGACTGGTAAACAGGTGGAAAAGGAGGAATCTAGGACTTATCTGCTGCTTATCTCTGGGAAGAGGTGCACATAGGCTTCCTGTGACCAGGCAGCTGTTGGGAGAGGAGTGGTCATCTCTGCTGACCCTTTAGAAAGGGTTTTGCCATCAGAGGTAAAAAGGTAGATAGAGACTCTCCACCCTGGTGACCCAAACAGTTTGTAAACACATTTTATGAGTTGCCCCTGTACTTCTGCCAGCATTAGTCCATGAAGAACTCTGGGGTGAGGTGTCCTATACCACTGCAAAGTGAGAACAGCTAATTACATTTTATGATGGCAACTAATGTTTTCCTTTAAGCTTAGCACAGAAAGACCTCTGTAATGCATTCATAATCAGACAGTCAGGGACCTTTGGGTTGAAGTGTGAAGAGAAGTGTGGCCCTGTAAATTACTCATAAGTGCTGGGGAAAATGTGCTTTAACAGAAGAGATTAATTCCTTGTTCTTACAAAGCAATAACATCATAGCATGCAAAAGTTCATGGTTTCATTTCATAATAAGGAAAAAGTCAGCTTGGAAAATAGCCAGATGACCTTCCTGTCCCTGTTTCTCTCCTTAATTAAAGATTTCTCATGGGACACTATTCAAATATATGAGACATTCAGATATTTTGGTGAAAAAGCACCAAACTCTCACACTTTCTCCTCCTTAGCTCAGCAGAATTATCTGACTTGGTTGGTTCTGGAACCAGATAGCTGCTGTCTGAATTCAGAGACAGCGTGCTTGGTTTTTGGAGCGTGCTTTGATAGCTTTGCTTTCTAGGTTTATCCATAATTTTCACTATGGTATTTCTGCAGCTGGCCTTACATTTTCCCCAGTTAGGCTACTTTTCTCTTTGCCAGCCATCTGCCTCACATATTTGTATAAGGGAAAAATCAGCCAAATGAGCCTAATTATTTAAAGAAAAAATAAAAAAACAAGAAAACACAACACACCTTTTTTTTTTTCTTCAGAAAATTAAGATTTGGAGCTGGGAATTTAAATTTAGTGGAAGGTTAGCTTTAGCTCAAAAGTTACATCACTAGGAGAGATTAAATTTGGAAATGTTTAAATCGGGCTCCTTAGCTTTTAAATTCCCCAGACTTTCTTGTAGCAGTGAGTTTTTTGCAGCTCATTAAGACTGAGTTATTTTACTGCAAAGATACCGGCTGTAAGCTGTGCTCCCACACACTTCCTTGGGCAGAAGTACCCTGCCCAGTTATGCTCATTTTTTATTTTCTCTTTGTTCTTTGTGTTGGCCCAAGCAGTGGGAAAGTGCAAAATGAGGTCAAAACCAGTGTTGGATTAGAGGCTAATGGGAAATACAGGAAAACTCAACCTGGGAGTAAGACTGGTGAGCTCCATAAGCAGACTTAGATGAGAAGATGGAGCAGGGAGAGGTTTTGGAGCCAACAGATAAAGGAGAAATTGCAACTGAACAAGGACCTGGGTGTTCTGGGAACACGTTGAAGAGGAATGGGGCTAGTGGGGTTGAGAGCAGCAGAGCAGGGAGGCAGTGATGCTGGAGAGGATGGAGAAACTCCTGGGAGGGGCAGGGAGTGGGACGATGACTGTGGGTGGGCTGGAGAGCAAAGGCAAGATGCCTAGGGAGGGTGATGAAGAGGGAGCCTTGCAGATGGGAAGCATGCACAGGATGGGAACAACTAGAGAACTAGAGATTTAGGGCAGAGGAAGGAGGGAGGAGGGACTCTGTATCAACTGAGCTGGTTGTTCATGAAGACGGGGACTAGCGTGGGAAGCATGGTAACAGAAAATTAGGCCTGGAAACAGAAGGGAATGGAAGAATGAATATAAGGTAAGAAAGAAAAGAGAAGAAAAGAAATTACATTCAACATGTGGTCAGAAAAGTCTTTCCTTCTAGAGCTGTGCTTTCTCTGCTGTCAGCAGGTATCAGTGAAAACGGCTGGTGGAGTATCTCTCTTCTCCCTTCCTGACAGTGACCCACTGCAGGCTGCTTTTGCTTTGGTTATTCTGATCAGTTGGGCAAACTCAAATTGCTTTATTTGTTCCTGACACCTCTTCAATCTTCCTGAAAAACAAGAGTGACATTTCTTTCATGCAAAGTGTTGTGAGCCTCCCCTCACACAGTGCTTTGGGATCACTGGATGGAAGGTGCAGTGAAGGCAATAGTGGAGGTCATCTTTGGATGGGGGTGAAAATTTGAGATTTCTGATCTGTTGAATGTAGGAAACTTTTCTGCCATTTCATTTAGGAGGCTTTCTAATTTCCTGCTTCAGGTCCTATTTATAGCACAGTGCTGCTACCTTAAGCTGTTCTTCATCTTGATGTTTATTCCTTTTTAAGACAATTGCAGCCTCTCGTAGTCTCAGGAATGGAAAGTGGAATGGCTCTGGTCTATCCCATCATCTAAAGATTGTAGAGGGAGATTCCAGGAACTGCAGTGGGCACATCTAGGTATTGCTACTTGCAACTAAGGGAAGAATAATGCTGTTAGTTTTACTAAAAATGCTTTTGTTTTACAGACAGCGAGACTAGAGGGAGCTCGATATGTTAAAAAACAGAGGCACTGGATGGATTCTACCAATGCTGTAATGAAAATAGGTACAGTGAGAACATTTCATCTTACTTTATTGTATTTGTATACCCTCCGCTGGTTTTTATGTGGTGATGCGGATATGATAAGCACTTTTCAAAATGCCATGATTCTTTATGTGGGTTTTCAGTTTTCTGGAAAGCACTAGGAAAACTTTCTGTTTGATTAATTAATTACACATTATCCTGATGCTGCCCTTGAACGGGGAAGTATCTGCAGGGGCTTGAACAGAGCCCTTCCACAGAGGAATTTCTTCTTGATTTACTTGTATGTGAATACTCCTTCATAGTGGTGTGCCAGAGAAGATTACATTCCCCTTATGCTCTCTTTATCCTTTCTCTGATGCTGTTCAGGATGCATCAGAGCTTTCTAAGGAGGCAGCCATTGTAACTTATCATTCGAAAGAAATCCTTCAGCGATGAACTGCTAGAAAGGCTCCTGTGTGACAAAGGGTAAGAGCAGTGAAGTGTCTGGTGGGTTGTTTAGTCATATTCTGCTTCTTGGAGATGCCACCTATGAGTGCTGAGTCAAGTCTGATAGAGAATTGAAGAGGGTTATCTTGCAAAAAATAAAGTTTTATATGCTGACTTGATTTTTATGGTGAAATCACGTTTAAAGGTCAAACTGCCGATGGCACAGACCATGCAAAATAGTATTTAAAATGTATGCCAGTACAGATAAATTGTACTTCAGACTTAAGAGGAATTTATGAATAATGCAAAAGACTTCAGATGGCATGAAAAATGTGTTTTGTTTTCTGCAGGGGGTGAAAACTCATGGCTAAACTGCCACAGAATGCGAGAATAGCCATAGATCAGCAATGTCTGTCACAGAAAAAAAAGTGGGCCTGTTTGCTCAGCAGTTGTTCTTACATCAACGGGAAAGTAAATGTGTCAGTTCCCTGCTTCATGTATTTTCTCTTGTACCCTCAAAAAAAGCCATTCTGTGCATCATAAGTGCAAATGCATCTTTCTCAGTGTCCTTTATTATCAGCATAACAGGTTGGTTTGGTCTGTTTGTCCTCATGAAAATACTCAAGTGTAACAAAACTCATTTCAAAACTCCTAACCACCTCCACACATTTTTTTTTCTGCAGTTGCAAATTAAGTGGCTTGTGGGAGAAAAATGCCATGGGAAGTCTAAAAAGGATCCTGCAGTCAGGAAGCCGTCTGTAGTGAGAAAAATCAAAAATATCTGAGGCAGGCGCAGACCTCAGTTCAGGTCTGTGAATGTGACATTGCTTTCTGAAGGCCATGAGCCTCTCATTTCCTCATGCTTCAGTTTGCCTGCCTTCCACTGTGTTACAGAGACTAATGCTTATGGAGTGCCCTGAAGTGTAGCCACTATTGCTTACAGGAAGAGAGAAAGAGGGAAAGAATCGAAAGGCCAGCTGCAAAGGGCTCTTTTGTAGGGTTTGAGTGCATGCGTTATATAAAGACCAAAAATTTAGAAGCTTTTTTTGTGTATTAATCATCCAGTTCTTTTTTTGTTGACAAAATGAAACTGGCATTATCATGAAGACTCTAAAGTACTTGAGACCTCTTTTGGGGTTAAAAGCGGAAAACCTGTGCTCTTAGCCCGTAAGCCTTTTTGCTTCCAGATTGAGAATGGAGAAGCTGGGAATTTACTGTGAAAATGAAAAGGGTGGCAAGGATCTTTTCAGAACTTCAGCAGATAATCTGGTTAAGTGTTGGTAGAAATTCCAGGTCTCTAATTGTTTTTTTTTGTCTTCTGCTTTTCGTCCTGTCTGCTTGTTGCAGATTTTGTGCCCTCACCTGTTGCAGGGATAAGCCAGGGCGTCCATCAGTGGCTGCAAACCTTGCACTGCTGTGAGAAAGCTACATGCAGCAATTAGATTTGGTTTAGCCTGCATACTTCCTCTGCCAACATCACTGGGTTTTAATTAGGAACAGGACTCCCTACACCCTTGGAGCTGATGTACTTCAGCATACAATTCAAGCTTGTTTGCCTGCTCTTTTCCAGCAAAAGGGCAAACACAGCTCTTAGCTTTAAAAAGGGAAAGGAGAGGAACCAGGCAGCTGCGGGCATCGCTTCTGACTTGGAGTGATAAATCAAATTATTAAACAATCAAGTTACGCACAAGAAAGATCTGACACAGATTTCATGAAGACAAATCATGACAAACCAGTCTAATTTTTCTCTTTGTCGAGGTAATTTTGCCTGTCAGATAAATAGGAACAACTGGTTATGACTTAGAGGTCTTTATGAAAATGCAGTCAAAGAGAAGTTTTCAGTGGCTCATTCTCAAGTGCATTTTTGGAGGGAAGGAAGTACTCTATTCCAGTTGAGTAGTAGGAGCTTGGCTGAAGGAGTAAAAAGCATATGCATAAAATTCATGGATGACACCACTCTGGGAAGGGCTGCAAGACTCTGGGAGATGAAACTCTGTTTCAGAATTATCTCAGTGCCCTGGAGAAATGGTCTGAAATCAAACAGGTGAAATACGATAAAGATGAAAGCAAAGTACTGTGCTTAAAAAGGAGAAATCAAATCCTCAAATGTACCTAAGGGAGAATAGCAGACTAAGTAATGTAGGGGAAAAAATATCTGGGGATTTACAGTATGCTATAAACAGTGCTGATGTTCTGGGCTCTTCTTTTAGTCTGACATACTAAAGAGGGGAATTGTATATAGAATGTAAGGTAATAATTTGTTCCAGTTAGCACTGGCAGTGCCTCTGTTACAGTAATGCTCTTAGGTGTTGACATACTGGAGAGGAGAGAAAACTGAGAAAATGATAAAGGTTTTGGAACAGCAGGACAGGCTTAAGCTGGCTTAAGTCTGGAAAAGAAAACATGAGTGACAGTGTTCAGTTAGGTAAAATAGAGGACAGTGATTATTTTCCATGTCTGTGGCTGGTAGGGTAAATAATATGCTGCATTTCACATTGAAGTTGATCCAGATTTTGTAATAGAAAATCTTCCAAACTATAAGGGTAGAAGTAGTACTGAACAGGCTACACTCATACTTGTCAAAAGTGAGGTAGATGAAGGATCTGTACAGCCTTAGCGTGTGTGGGGCTGTTCCTTAGCCCCAGGCATTCCTTGAGCCACACCAGCAGCCCCTGGCTGTGTCCAGGTCTGTGAAGAAAATGTCAAGCTGCTCTGAGTAGAGACAGTCTTGGATGCTGTGTCAGGCTGTGTATGGGTCTGCCCCCTAGTCTGGAGAAAAAGTGATGGCCATAATAGGATCATCTGAGCTGCTTTCTGATCTGGTATTTAATCAGAAATGCTGTATGTGGAGAAAGACTACAGTATTTCAACTGGGAGGACCTACAGCAATCATCTAGTCAAACAGCTTGACCACTTCAGGGTGGACCAAAATTTAAAGCAAATTACTGACGACATTGTCCAAGTGCCTCTGAAGCACTGACAGGCATGGGTGCATTGACCACCTCTCTAGGAAACCTGTTCCAGACTACCCTCTCGGTAAAGAAATGTTTCCTAATGTCCAGTCTAAACTTCCCTTGGTGCAGCTTTGAACTATTCCCATGTGTCCTATCACTGGATACCAGGGAGAAGAGATCAGCATCTCTGCATTTCGCCTCCTCAGGAAGCTGTAGAGAGCCATGAGGTTGCCCCTCTGCTTTCTTTTCACCAAACTGGACAAGCCTGAAGTCCTTAACCACTCCCCGTAGGACAGTCCTTCCAGCCCTTTCACCAGCTTTGTTGCCCTCCTCTGTATGTGTGTGAGTAATTTCACATCCTTCTTCAGTTGTGGGTCCCAGGACGGCACACAGTATGCAAGGGGAAGCTGCATGGATGCTGAATACAGCAGGATACTGACTCCTTTGGACGGGCTGGTTGTACTCAGTTTAATGCCCCCCAGGATGTGGTTTGCCCTCTTGGCTGCCCTGGCGTACTCTGACTCACTGAGTCTGCTGTCAGGCAGATGGCAGTCCTGGGGGAGGGTACAAATCTAAGTTGATATGTATGTCTCATACATTATGATTGAGGTTCATCAGAAATGTATAGCCATCCTCAGAGCCTTACACAGAAGAAAATCTAGAATCTACAAAAAGTATCACGGATAACTCAGATAAGTGTCATTCCTCTCAATGAACCAGTACTGAAGTGATGTTCTTTGTGGGTTAGGATGCTCTGTGCTGCTAGTTGCCATCTGCCTTGAAATCCAAGATTTCACACTTCAGAACTTCTGTCAGTAGCTGAATTAGCTGAGGTTTTCTGGCCAGGCTTTAGTGCATGTCCGTTATTTTTTGCATATCCAGACAAGCATCTGCTTCTAAAACCAGCTGTACCAACAGCTGTTGTGCTTCACCTCAGAAGCAATCCTTTTTTTAATGAGCAGTAGACTAATTTCTTTGTATAAAAATTCTTCAAGCATAGTTTAGAATGTAGTTTGATATCCTTCAGTATTAAAGGCACACATTGTATGTCTATAATAATAAAAAAAAAAGAAATATGTGGTTTAATGTAGATATTAGTGGTGTATTTCCCAAGAGGCACTGTTAGATGATAACACTGCTAAGCCTTTTTTTGTTTCATTTTAGCACAATTGTGCCTTGAGCCTGTATCATATGCAAGGTGAAATCCTTACTTTCACAATAGAGGAGCAACAGCAGACCTACCCATCCACATCCATCCCCAGAGGAGGCATTTAGTGTTTCATAGCGGTAGTGATGCCCTTCGGAGGTGTAATTTTTCACATGATAAAGATTAGGAATATAATGAGGTGCTTGGGAAGAAGTAATCCCAATGAAATGGATTGAGCTGTGTGGTTTGTTCTGGATTTGTAGGATCTCCTTATCAACTCTGCTGTGCAGCAGAGGAAAAAACCTTCCCCTGTTTAGTCTAATTTTTAACTGTGATTGGTATTTTGCAGATACAGAGCTGCATCCTTCACAAGGTCCCCACCGAAACAAGCTGTTGACAAAGCTAAGTGGCTTCAAGAGATTTCCTAAGCCACAAGGATGAACTGTGACTGTGAGCCACAAGAACCTGACTCACTCTTCCAGAGGTGTTTCCTGGCTATTATAACCACTGTCGATAACCAGAGGCCAATCTGAAGCTGTGCCAGGATTATGTATTTGTGTATGGTTATCGTACTGAGAAGTAGTATGTTTTGATTTGCATGTTCCAGCTACTGCTAGTCATTTTCATGCAGATTGTTGTCTTTACCCTGTGCAATTCCAGTGAGATAACACAGCTGTGAAGCAGAGCAGAATTTGGGAGACCATGTTGACCAAGCTTTATTTTAAGCTTTCCCTGTGTGCCACCTTAATGTGGTGTCTTCGTGTCATGAATATGGTTGTCTTTAGCCAAATGTGATTGTTTGATACACAAACATAGGTGAATGCAATACCTCAATAAAATCTGGCATTTGTTTGTGTTGTATTTTTCTCAATTTATCATTTCCCCCCACCTTTGTTTCCTCAGAAGTTTCTGGTCTTAAAATTACTTCGGGAGATTTTTTCCACAAAAAACCTGAAGTTAGTAAAAAGTGAATTTTTGTAGGGAAGTTTTGATTTCAATAGCTGTTTTCATAGGAAACAGTAAACACTGACATTAATTTAAATAAACATCCACAAATGTTTTGCAGATTCTGTATCAAAATATGTTGGAATATTAATTTTGAAGCAAACTTCAAAAATTTTCCAGTAGCGTTCCAGGTTGGAGCACTGATTTCTGAAGTCTTGAACTTCCTTCAGGTCGTCAAAAGATCTCTGATCACACATTTTATTTCCCCAGAAGTCATGGAACAACCAACGTAGTCTTAACTGTCATATGTGAGCTTTCAGGTCTTTCGAGCTTTCAAGCTCCAAATCATGGACGTTAATGATTTCTTTTTATCTTGTGAGGGTTCTTTAAGATCAGTGATCAAAAGAATTTCTAAAATATTTAACCATGCTGTTTATGTGAAGGCAGTAGGCACATTCTATCTGCTATTTGCAGATGAAGCCTAAAATATTTACCTACCATGTCAGTTTTGTCTCTGGTTATACTTCAACTTTTGCAGACCAGATCCTTGTCTGCTGTTTGGGAATGACATCTTTGTGCGTGGTAGTGCTTGAAATTCAAACTTCTTTACAGCTATCTAGTATTACGCATCAAAAAGCCCAAGGTTTCCAGTCTAAGCTACTCTTAAGTCACATTGCTTGCGTGAAATAATACACCAGTGCCTCCAAAAGAAGTAGAGAATGTGTTCTTTCTATAGCTGTTTGCACATACTATTCAATAAACTAGCATTTGCTACTGTGGACTTCTAGAAAATTAAAACCACGTTGGATGCATGAAGAAAATATTTTTATAACAATAGAACATAAACCTGATTTTCCAGGCTCTTAACTTTCTTCATTGGGACTGTCAAAAAACAGAAGGGAAAAAGATTTATGATTTTTGCCATCTGGTTTCCTTTGAGGATCCCAGCCCTGAGATACACATTCTGGAAGCGTATGCTCCATTTTCAACCACCCATAAAAGACTCACAGAACATGAAAAAGAAGGATTGAAGTTATTTCAACTTCTTACAAACTTGAACCAGCAACTTCGCAGTTTTTGAATTTTCTGTTTTTAATGTTGCAGATAGAAATATCTTTGACTTTTGTCTCTTAGCCAATTTCTAAATGTTTGATTCCTCAAGTGATGAGGTTATTTATTCCCTCAGATATTGGACTTTTTATTAATTTTGAGTATCTTAAGATACCAAAATAAGAGAAGTAAAAACCAGAATGCAAAAAAAGTTTCCAGTTCTTTGCCTACGTCCAGTGGCTGTTTATGTTTTCTGGTACTGTGTTAGGAAAATCTATCTCTTTGCCCTTTTAGGTAGTTATTATATGTAATTGAGGGTTTCTAAATGTCACAAAAATAGTACCTCCCACGCTCGTTTGATTAGGGGATTCAGTACACTGCCCAGCACAGCTTTCAAACTTAATTTGCAGTCGCAATAAGGGTGGCTCCCTGTGCTTAATAGACATAATAAGGCTTAATGTACTTATTAGGCATAGCCCTAATTTTTGCCCTGGGAACATTTTAAGCTTAAGTTGTTTAAATGACTGTAGCAAAGCAAATTCAGGGCTGTTCTGCTACCGTCAGCCATACAGGAGCTAATGAAACACACAGGAGTCGCTGTGAGCATTTTGTGTTGTTTTTCAAAGCTGAGGAATTTTTCAGATCGTAAGGGAAAAATAAAAATGGGAGAAGAATTGTAGAATAGTATGCAATAGGCCTCACGGACTGTGGGATACAGAAAGTGTGCTTTGTACATTTATATATATCCCCTCTTGTGGAGGAGTCCTCCTGGGGACCAGGCTGGCGGGGTCCCACTTACAGTTCTGGGACAGGCTGCAACTTTGGAGTCCCACTGGCCAAAGTGGCAGCTCACTCCAAAGTGATCTCCCCTTCTCATCCCTGTCATTTTCCAGATTTTCAATATTAATAACTGGCTATTCACTTGTAATCTTTAATCTGACTTTGAGTCTAAGTAGAAAATACAAAATCAATGGTTCCACAATATCAATTAAGTACTTAATGACTTCACTAATTAATCACCTTATTTAAGTATAATACCTGAAAGCTTTGGCCTTTGCAATTTCTAAATTATGGAAGAAAGACCAAAGAAAATTCACCATTTTACTGAATGAAAATAATGTCTGTCTTAGTTGTTTTCCTAACATGACAAATGCTAGCAATCCTCAAGATTGTTCCATCCTTCGAGTTTTGGAAAGCATGAGGCAGGAAAAGCATAAAGATCCAGCTATTTCCTAGGAACACAAATGAGAAGCTTTTAAGTTTTCATCTGTCAGCCTGAAGCTCACAGAAATCCCATCTCTTATTTTGAGGTAAGGAATTTAAAATTTTGTTGAATAGATTTAGAAGTGATTATAAGGTCAGAGGAGTGGTCAATTAGTCGGTGTCTATGGAAGATCTACTTGCTCTTAGCCATATGTTTAGAAGTTTAGAAAGTTAAGAAAAAATATAAATAGACTTCATATTTTAACAGATATCGAATAGCTGGATAATGATCCATTCATGTATTTCATTGAAAGTAGAGGATGAGAGAATTCTGCAATGGGCAAGTTTTTGGAAAGTCAGTTCCTAGCCATATGATGCTATTTCTGGCTCAAAAAAGAGATCTCTGCTACACTGAGAAATTGAAAAAAAAAATGAAAAAAATTAAAACTTGATCTGAACAACCACCACCAACAGGATCTGTTCCCAACCACCATTTATTTCTGGAGTAGATCTTTGGAAACGGGGTGCTCATTTCTAGTGTCAACAGGATTATTGCACTGAGCTTCCCTTTCCTGTCATTCTCTTATTCCTTAGTGATGAAGACAGTGGTCTGTAGGTAGAGAGAACTGATTTATATATGTGTGTGTGTGTGTGTGTGTCTATATAGCACATTTGTATAAAATGCCTTTGTATGGGGAGAATCTATCTGAATCCATAAGTCTCTGACCAATATACTAAAATTTAGATTTTAGGTATGTTACACGCTTGCTACTTACAAACATCTTTTTAGTCTTCTCCGTTATTCCTATGCTTTTTTCAATCCACATCCTTGAGAAAAGCTGTTGAAGATTCTTGCTTTGTACACAGACGAGTATATTTTGATGGCAACAGCAATGCACAAAGCATTAAAAAAACTGTTGAAGAGCCTTTCTTTATAGAAATAAAGGTACATTTTGATGGCAACAGCAATGCAAAGTGTTGAAATTGATTAGTGGAAACAGTGCAAGTACAAAGAGCTGCATATAAGCACCTTTCTTGCAGCTGATGCTTCAAGATACTCTAGCTGAAGAGTATCTTAGAAAAGCACAGCTTCCCTTTCCCTCTTGTGTTGTAAAAATAAGCTGTGGGAATAGGGAGGGAGTGTGACTATTTTTAATGTTAAGGACCGTGATTTTTTATTCTGCTCCATCAACTGTGCTGAACATTGCACCAGCTGGGCCAGGCAGCATTGCCAAGAGGTTTTGGGAGAAAACGGTTTGTTCGCTCTTACATTGGCTGTGGATGGACTCCTGCAGAGGGGCACGGAGGTGTTGATGGGTCAGCATCCTGAGCCTCCTGAGCAAATTCAGGCAAATCTGGTTCAATTTCAAAAGGGTGTGCAGAAGCAAGACCTGGGGTTTGTCCCTAGAATTAGAGGGAAACAGCACGGGAGAGCAGACAGCTGACTGATGAATATTATATTCTGTCAATTCTCATGTTTACTATGATAATCTGGATTCCACAGATAACACCTTGCAATGACATGGTCCTTTGGCATTATCTCTGCCTCTGTGTTCCCCTTCTTCTTTCACACAGTGTGTAGCAGATGGAGACCCTTCAGATGTCCGTGTAGGGTCAAGAGAGTACCAAAATGGCTCTGCAGATAGCCATGGGACTGGTCTCCATCTGGAAAACCAGAAAAACCTTGTGGAAACCACTCCTCAGGTCAGAACCATCCTTGCCTAAAGTTGTGATTTACCCTAGGGAGGAGAGTGAGATGTTCCTCTTGATCCTGATGAATGACTACTTGGTTCTGCAAACGTTTCTCTTAATGAATGCACTGCAAAATGGAATCAGTTATTTTTTTCCTAAATGCATCAACCATGGAAATTTCAGTAAATTGAGTCTGCTCTTTTTACAATGCTGAATCAAAATGTCAAACCAACACAACTCAATTATAGGAGAGGAAATAAAGCAACGTAGTGAATACCAGCAAGTTATTTATGAAATACGTCAAATTGCCAATGCTGTGACTACTTGTGGGAAACGAGAGCAGACAAGAGCATAGATTCAGCTGTGGAAAAATTGACTCAGAGTAACTTGTTTGCAAAATTTTAAAGTTCAATTTTTCACCCCACCTGAGCTTTATAGACTGGTTGCACCCTTCAGCCTGTTACTGGTTTTGCTAAAGAGATTTTTAAGGTGCAAAGAAGTGAGGGGAGAGAAAGACAGAATCAGAATTCATGTATTTGAATTTTAATACAGGTAAAGTAACTTATTTTTTCAATGCAATATTGTTTTGCATTTTGCCATTATTAAAAAAGATCAGTCACCCCAAAATCCTTTCTACAGAGGAGACAATACTGCAGCTGAATAATTTTTCTTTGCATTTTAAGCAGAGATAAGTACCTTACTCCTTATTTTAATGATACTGAGAGATAAAGTGCAGTGACTTTAATGTCACATGAAGTTGTATCTGAGTGCTTCATATTGAATGAAAAGTCAGGTATTTCCAGTGAAATAAATAGCTTTATTTACAATGAAGGCAACCAATTCAGAATCACTCCACAATTAATGGGAGGCATTAAGTAACTCCCAAGAAATAAATTCTGTATTCATGCAATACATTATCTTTTAAAAGTAATAACAACAGTTTGAGCCACAGTTGGGAAATGAATGACTACATGTACAAATCACTTCTGAGTAATGTGATTCTTCTAAAGGACAAGTTATTAGATCCTGCAATTTGTGAATATTTCCTATGTTTTATTTTCTCTGTTGCCATGGGAAGGCAGGAGCTGGGAAAGCAAAGGTCATGAGGTCTAGCTAAGTCGTTTGAAGAGCTGGGTAAAGTAGTACATGTGTCCTACAGATCCCTTACCTCTGCACTTGAGAATGAACATACTGAGCCTGAGCACAAGCTGGTGATAAAGCCAGTACAACAATACTGTGGTAGGACTGTGATTTTAAAGATATGTATATACGATTGTGATATATCCATATCATGATATTAATCTCATGCTCCATTTGGGGCTGTTGATGTGGTTTGTCTTGGTCTTACTGTGCCTTGGCTTTCATTCTTTCCTCTTCTCTCCCCAGGGCTGTACTGGTGCCCCATATGGCACCTCCACTCCAGCAGGAGAAAGGCTGGAAGGCAAACAACGCTTTCCTTCTCTTCCCCATCACATCCCTCTCTTTCCCAGCAAAGCAGCAGAACAGAATTGGCTGCCTTAACTGCAGTTGTTTGGTCCAGGAGAGAAGTTTGCTCAAAAAGGGAATCCTGTATGCTAAAAGTAACTGCAAGCTAGAGAAGGTCTCAGAAAGTGCATTGTCTCCCTGTGATAGGCTTTGGGATTTATCATGGATGATCTCAGTCCTCCAGTGGAATTGGCTAGGAAGAAAGAAGTGAAATAAGAAAGAAACCTACAGTCCTCTGAATTTCTACTGACCTTTTCTTCAAAAGCTGTAATAGCACAGCAGAATGTGATAGCAGCGTGACACTTGTTTGATATCAGCATCATGAAAAATTCAACCCAGTCCACCTCTCCACTGTTCTAAGTCTCCGAATCTGACAACCACACACCATGGCCATGTTGATGACAGCAGTGTAAGTGAGTCTGAGAGTGGCACAGATGGAAAGGAAATGCCTGGTTTTGCTCTAGACCTCAGGGAATAGATGTAACTACTGCTCAGAGTACCCACTTCTTATCCCACAAGAGCCATGCTGTGAACTCAGCCCCTGGCAAGTAAAACCTACCCAAACTCCCTTCTGGCAGCTCTTGAGTTTCAATTATGTCCTGGCAACATCTTCTCGGTTACACTGAGAAAAAATGACAAAATTCACTTGGTGATTTTATAGCAGAGAGAGTTTTTAAGATATGGTCTGTAATGTGTCAAGTGGCTTCACTTTTCATTGACTAGTTGGAGACTTGAGAGCACTCAGCCCTTTCCAGGACGGAGATCTAAAGAGCAGTCAGTGAGAAGCAGCGTGCTTCCTGCATAGCATTGCCTGTACCTAAGTTGCATTCATGCTGAGAAAATGTGGAGGTAAATGCACCTAAGCCAGCATATTCAGGATGTTCATTTTGTATAAGAGACAAAAATGGTATGCACAAATTGTGTTTGTCATCTCATTTTTTTCCATGTAAGAAATCTGAGAGTTCAATCTGAGAATGTGAAAACTTCATTCATAAAAATATCCACCACATTTAATTGTGTAATATGTAATTTCCTTTATCTGATGCAGAGTAATTGCTCGTAATGCAGACCAAAGCACATCTGTCCCTTTCAATAGCAGCAAACCTGGGACTGGAAGAAATTTTCACTGTAAACACAATCCTCTCTCAAAGCTTAACCTTCCACCTCTGAGGAGTTAAACTACCACTTCAGATACAGAAGCCTTTCCCTCTCGGATGTGAATATGAATCCCAAACCTGCAGCAAAGCCCTACCTCCAATGTTAAGGCAATAACACAAGAGATGAGACTATGAGGAAAATAAATCGCTATAAATCTCCAAGTGACCAGGAGTCTGAGTGGCATGACCTAGCGTTTGGCCAACTCGGATTCACACGCTGCCTTGGCAGAGCTTGGAGCTTGGAAGAAGGCAGATGTTTGAGAATGCATTCAGCCAGCAAGGGCCTATAGAGAGGGATAGTGCTGGCATGCTGTCTGTGTCAGATGATCATGGACTATTTTCAGGTGTATTAATTGCATTTTTTGAAGTTGGAGTGATCAGATAATTTGGGGGGCAGGAGGGAAAGGGAGTCTAGGTCACTCATGGGAAAGCAGAGTGAAAATTTGGGTTAGTTATTAACAGTGATTTGTCCTGGGCAGAGGGGAGGGAGGTGAAAGGGAGGTAGAAGAGGATGGGACTGGCATTCTGGGACTACAGTGATGATCTAATTCTTACATTTCCTTCCCCTATGACTCCACTTTTCATTCATGAGTGGTGATTCACCACTGCCTCTTATTATCCTTTCTTCTGTGTATGGATTTAAAGCACCCAGTCAATATGGAAAACACCTCTTAAATGTCATCTCCTCTGGGGATCAAAGTTACAGCCAATCTATGCCAGCCTTACTGGTGAGTAACATGAAGGGATTTCCTTCAAGTTTTGACAAGTTTTGGGGTTTGTGGTTTTGGCTCTGACTCTTCATTTTGCTGCTGCTTAGTACGTTAATGGGTGGCAGTTGGAGTAAAGATCCCTCCAGTACATCACAACTGGAGAGCTTGTTCCACTTGAGGAAAACAATGTTCCTTGCAGGTTATCAACAGGCGATGTTTCATATTTACCAGCTTGGCAACAGTAAGTGATATGAGGAGCTGAAGAGTCCTCGATGGTAGCAGTAACATTTCACTAAAGTAATTTTCTGACTTGCTCAGAATACCACAATATCTTAAAAGAAGTGGTAAAGTGGTTGCACTGAGCAGTCACTCTGTAGTGTTAGACAGGGGCTTGGAAATAATACGTTAACTCACCAGGTAACTTGATTATGAGCCAGCCAAAAATAAAGCCATCATAAACCATGATGCTTTGTGCAGCTGCTTGCACATCTTTTTGGAATAGCATGAGGAAGCATAAAATATCCCAGGACAGAGAATAATGAAAGTGCAGAACTCTGCTTTAGTGATATAATGGGACTAAATTCAATCTGGAAGTTACACTTGGGGAATTCAAACACCTATAGAGGGAATTGACTGTCAGGGAGGGAATTGACTGTCAGATCATTGAGCTGCATCTGAATGGTGCTCAGCATCCATTGCTAATCCCACACAGTAAATACATGAAAAGGGAAATAGAGGAGCAACATGTTATCATTGTGCAACTGCCAGGGCTCATGCTATCGTACTTGGCTACGCTTGCATTGCAGCCACCCTTGTGACTTGCTTTTAATGGCAGGTGCACACAGCATGACACATATTGTTAAGTGTTCACATCCAAACGTTCACACACTTCTGCACTTTTTCTAGTGTCTAACGTGGCAACAGAAATGTGAGAGAAAGATTTTTGGGGAAATTATTTTCAGCCTTATAGATTATTTCAAATTCTGCCTTGTTTCTGCCTCAGGAGGGAACAGTGTTCGTGCAGATTTCAAGTCTCACAGCATAAGATGATTCAGGAAAAAGTATTTTGAGTTTTGGCTTCTGGCTCATACCTCCCCTAACATTTATAGTTTTCCAATTTATCCTTTTGTTTCAGGAACACTATGTTCACTTCAGTACCTAAAACTCTGAGGTTTGACTGGAAAATGTTAGACTAATCCCTGGTAACTTTTGGAATCTAAACTCTTCTGAGTTTTTTTAAGGTACGTCTTGAAACTGATTTGGAATATGAATATTTAAACAAATGTTTGGGTAACACATTGGCTTTCCAGTCTAATGACTAGGATGAACTGTATCCCACAGTATCAAAGACATATAGCAGCCTTTTATAGAACAAGTTTTTAGGAGGCAGTAATGCTGCACATGCTTAAGGAAGAAAATGGAAGGAAACACTCAGAAGCACACATTTCTTTGGCAGTTAAGGAGCAGGATTAATGTATTGTTAAGCATAAATTAAGCCTGAGAATTAGATCAGTGCTTATCCATTATTTTGTGCTAGGAAGGAGCATAAGTTTAAAAAGAATAGTATCGCTTAATAAAGTGAAAATATCATTACAATAAATTTTAGCATAAAGAAATAGATAGTTTCGTGGTGCAGTCACATTATTGGAAGCAATTTAAATGTCATCTTATTTCTCTATAGAATATAATTAATACATATCTGGCAAGAATGTTGTTGGATCTTGTACTAATTTCATTTTCAAAACACAAGAAATTTAGACATAGAAACCTTGAATCCCTAAGCAGCCACTGTCTTTCAGCAGTTTTGCAGAATATTGCTTGTTTACATTAGGTGATCACTTCTCACCTCACTGCTTCTGCTGTGACTGCAGTTCCCAGGAGCTCTGAACATCATATTCTGAAGCCTAAGAGTGCTGTTAGAACTGTAAGCATTTCTTAGACTTCTGCTTCTATGTTGATTCTGCTATGTTGATTCAGTGCTCGTTCGTGCACTTCAAAATCCTTTGCTCCATGAAGAGACACAGAGCTTCAAGACTAATGGACGTGCACATGCCTCTCAACATGAAGAAGCACAGGGCAGCTTGGTGCAAGAACTGTGGATGGGTAGTAAAGAAGAAAAATACACACGAAAGATGCATGTGGCTGGTATGTAACCAGGAACTTGGCTGGACAGAGAGTTAGAGGTGGTGCAATGAGGGGTTCAGGTAAATGTAGACTTTTGTGATACTGCTATCACAATGGAAGGAATCTGGCTTTTCTTGTGGATTGCTCCTGCTTACTGCTTCGAGCTGCTTTGAGAGGAGGCAGTGGCTCTTCAGCTGCCAAGACCCCATTGCTGCAGGTTCCACTTTGTATCTGTTGACTCCCTTTCTGCTGCATCCCTGCATCCCTGGCAGGGGATGTTTGTAAAGCTGCATCTCTGGGGAATGATCAGTAAGCAGGTCACTAAGTGCCACAGATCAGGCAAGCATATCAAGAAAGAGCTGCTTTTACCCAGACAGCAGCAGCACGCTCCAGCCAGTCACAGCTTTGCTGCCTAGTGTGACAAGCAGAGAGTTGGACCCTCACTGAATATATTCAGACATTTTTCTTATTCTGTGTACTGGGGCTGAACAAAATGCCTAAGGGCTACCAGGCAAGCATCGCATGCCCCAGCCAAACTAATTTCCTCCATTTTCCACAGCATTTTTCAGCAGCAAAAAGTAATGAGAAATACTTGGCTACTGGTATTTTCAGCTACATCTATTCAGTCTTCCAGAACCGAATGGTTTAGCTGGATGCTAGAATATCAGAGCAAAAACCTCCTCATCTGTTAGTGCTCTGAGACTATATGCTCTGGGCTGCTGGTTCCATTGGGAGCTCCTGTAATATCTGTCAAACATTTTTCAAGTCCGTGTTTAAAAGCTGCTAGGCAAATATACACTTGACTCACTCTTGGATGATGCTGTGTGGCCCAGAGTCTCCCACTCCGTGTCTGTGATTCAGGAGTGCTTTTGTCAGTTCACAGCTGTAGGTAGAAGGGGTCTGATATTGCCATTGTATGCACCAGTGTAAGTTGATTCTTTCAGAGCCCCTGATATGAATGCTCTAAACAATCTCAGAATTAGGCCCTGAGCCCTAAGTAAGTATTGTGATCCTTCTAAATCAGTCACTTTTCTGTCTTCTATGCTTGAATTTCTCAAATAACGCTTAGCACTTAATTATTTGCACCATGGGGATATATCAAGGTCTGGGCCAGAATGCCCACTCTGTGGTCCTTGGTGCTGTATAGTCCCACTTCATTCCCAGCCCTCCCAGCATGTTACGAGAGCAGACAAAGAAAGGACTGTAAGGTTTTTACAAATCCAGTGAGTCAGGATTTTTTGGGGAAAGGGAAAAAGGTGTTACTTGAAGTACTTTCATATAAGGGAATAATAATTTTGTCACCTATGTTTGATGCATGTACCACTTGCAAAGCACCAAAGTCCCATAATTTACAGGAAAATGTAGAATTACAGTAATAATCTTTTCATTCCAAAATTCCTATTCATCCAAGGACATCCTAAGTACCTAACTGAAACTCAAAAGCATCTAAGTGATACATATGAACATGCAGACGGAGAGGTCCACTGAGACATCTGCAGTATGAAGTGTTAGCACCCAGATACCTTGAGACACCCTTAGGTGCTTATCGTGTCCTTAACTGTCTCAAACATTTCTTCGACAACCCTTCTGAATGGGTGATGGGATAGTGGGAAATTAGGAGAAGATAAAGCTCCTCTAATAGCTTGAAAAATGGGATGTGAACACTTTTAAAAGGTACTTTTGATTGTTTTTCTGCGCCTCAACCTCCCCATTTCTAAACAGAAGTGAATGGTCCTAGGTATGCTGTAGCAGTTGAGTGCTGTCTACTCCTGAATGCAGTTATGGTTGCTAAGTAACAACAACCTAATTGACTCTCATAACTTTGACTAAGCCAAGCAATTAAAAGCAAGAAAGGGACAGTGCAGCTCCCCTGCTGTCCATGTAACAAACCAGGTTTGGTACTAATCTGTTTTCTAGAGCTGACAAAAGGTATTTGTTTGTTTTTCTTCTCCAGTAACTTTGTTATTCCCAAGAGTATTATAAGCAATTAAATTAATTGCCATGGTAATCATAACAGGATGCAATTACTTTCAGAAAATAACAATTGCTTCACCTTCCCAGATTTGACCACACCTGGCCTTAATCCCAGATTTATAACAAACATTTTTCTGGAAACTAAGAAAGAACAGATAAATGCTTGTTCTTTGCTGGTGAGGACTTGCATATCCGCATGCTAGGGTCTTCTCCCCTGCCAAACCCCAAAGACATAGGCAGTCATTAAAAATCTCATTATTTTTGTAAACATACCATTATATTGTCAGGGGTGGTGGAGGACTGCTTTTTATTTGTGATTGGTAGCTTGGTGTAGACAAAGATGCAGAAATACCAGGACCTGGGAAAAGGTTTGAATCCATGTAAAAATTGGGACCAGCTTGGTTTCATTTGACATAATCCACTATGTTGCTGTTACTTTCCTATCTAAGGACTTCAAAGAAGGTACCTATGTGAATACAGATTTAGGAGAAAATCCTAGGAGAAAACATTAGAGGGCAAAACTGTTTGCTATGTTAACATGTGATTGTTACTATGCAACCTCATCAAATACTGTGGCATTAACAGTATTAAAATGTTATAGAATGCTTCTCAAAATCATTTATGTCTGAAGACCAAATTCTTTGAGTTAGTACTGTGTATACTAGCTTTCTCCTGTGTTCCTTCTTTTTCTTCAGCAAGACTTTTATTCTCTTTTTTTTTACACAGTACTGCTTGATAAACTGCTTTTTTTTAACCCACTGTGCCTGACCTAGATTGAAAATTTTCATTGATAAACAACTACAGTGGTGTTTGGCTACTCACAGCAGTATTACTCAACATTATTAATAATCACTAAACCTGGCACAATGAGAAATCCCCAAACTGCTAATTATCAAGGTGCCGTGCTATTTACACACGTAAACTGGAAACATTTTGTCCTCGTTTTGTGCAAGGAAAGATGGATGGCATTTTCTGCTCTGTTTGTGCTCTCCAGTGCAAGACCAGCACTGGAAGATACCCAAGGGTACTGCTAGCAAGGGATGCTTTCATCTAGCCGGGATGAAGGTGTAGATGGAGGATCGATAAGAATTGATGCCCTGTTTCCCACCAAGCTTTAATGTTCAGAAGTGTTCTTCAGGGACTCCAGAGAAGTACAATCCATAGCTGGAGGCTGGAGTCAGCACAGCAGGCTAAGAAAATGACAGGGAGCTCTCACTCAGTTGGCTCACTAAAATCTTCCAGATGTACTTGGTGGCCCTGGTTCTGTTTGCCACACCACAATTAAATCCCTAATCCAAAAACTGTGTTCCATCCCTGTAGCAACTCTGTTTTATCTGGAAAAAGAGCTCTACAAAGTTAAGTAATGTTGATGTTTTTCACTGCTACTTATTTCTAGTGCAATGATTTATGGTCCTGGGCCTGATAGCCAGACTAAGTAGATTCCCACTGGGTTTGCTGGCTGAGAACATTTGCTGAGGCCTGAACAGCACAACACATAAACACAGTGTTAAGGCCAGATTTGCTTTTAATCTCTGCTTCACTCTATGTGCCAGCAATTTGGAGGAATAATTGATGTTAGCTTGATACCTAATGGTCTGCCTACGTATTTTTATGAGCAGACATGATTTCACTCTGTGCTTGCTATGGAAGTACCATATCCAAACAATGGGTTAGCTAAGCCTTGAAACTCTGTGCAGGTATCTGCATTTGCTCAGCTTCATGACTGTGATATCGTAGCCATATGGCTCACAGACAGCCTGAAACACAGGCTGGGAGAGCTGAGGAGAGAGCTGAAGAAGAGAAAAGAAAGATGGGCTGGTGTTAAAGAAGCTGAACTGAGGTTTATAAAAGACTGTAGCCTAATTCTCCACCAAAACATGTGAATTAAGTACTTTGCCTCATCTCCAGGTACCTGAGTGTAATTAAAAATTCTGCTTAATGTGAATTAATGTGATTTGAGTCAGAATTCATATTGCTAGGTGCTTTCTTTAAATGAAATATAACCTAATTATGCATGCCAATTATCAGATAAACTGTATCATAACTCCCTCAGCACAATTCCAGAATATGATCCTAATGGTTTGGAGTTTTGGACAGTAAAATGCTGCAAGTTTGGGCACCATGTGATTTTTAAGTGATACAAAAAGTATGTGAACTGCCATTTAACGCATGTTGTCTTCCAAGACCCATTTTTTAAATAGCAGTTCAGTTTCCCAGTTTTGTTTGTGTGGCTCAGAAGGGTAAAGGACTGAAATAAAACAGCTTTTCCAACAAAGCCATGTAATTAAAACCTGACACTCGGCCACCAAAGAATTCCCCAGTGGCCTAGTGAAAACTGAAGAGTGTTGAGAGATGTTAGTGACGTGCTAGGCTGTATCTGGCTCCCAAATTAGAAACAAACAGAATTAGAATGGCTTCATTCAAGTCCAATTTTAAAAGGTACTGACTGATTAGAGTGAAGTAAACTCACAGGGAATGTGAAGGACAGCTGGGAATGTGAGTTAATTAGCAACACGGGTATGTAGATCATGAAAAGAAATTGTTCAACAAAATTGTAGCAATGTTGGGTTTTTTTCCCTTTTCCCAGACAATTAACAAACCAGATCATCTCTCCATTTTACCACTGATGAAAAAGCTGGTATTGCAAGAGAAGGCCTCCAACCATAAAGCCTGGGTACTGCCATTGCTTCATTCACACTTACCGCTGACAACTGCTCTCTGGATACCTCCCTGAATACACCAGGCCACATTCTCTAGGTTTGATGGGATTCCTGATCACCGTTGTGGACTTCATCACCAGAAGAAATAAAGCTCTTGAAGCACAAATGACGGGTAAGATACTGTACCTAGTATCGCAGGGCAAATCAGGCAGTAGGCTACTTTATTCCTGAATGTATAAAATTATCTCTAATTAACATGATTTTATGCAGCTGCCAGATTATGTAAAGGACCATGTGCAGTCCTCCTGTGGAACTGAAGCAGCACCCTCCAAAGATAAAGACTGAGCTGTTGCAAGTTATACTAAAAAAATGTGACCATCTTTAACATTTGGCATCAAATTCTTACCCTCTACGGGAAAGGCACAAGAAAGCTTAAAATGCTGAATGACTTAGTGAGTTACACCCACAGGAACTAACATCTGACCATGATCCTTTCAGATTACCCAGAGTCTTACTGGAAGGAGAAGGCGGCATCTCATTTCAGTAGCCAAACAGTATAAATAATGATGAAGTAAATTATCCTTTGAACAACCTACTGATCCTTAATGTGTATATGTACATTTTGGGAATATGGGAATTTAAAAAATGTTTGCTAAGTGTTTATCAAGACTCCACAAAAGTGATTTCATCTTTATTTTATGCAATGCAAATGTAATTTACTTTTGCGATTCATATTCCCTGTTCAAGTGAATTAAAAAAAAAAAACAGCTTAGACTTTTAAATAATAGAATAATAGTAATCTTCTTAAACAAGAGAACATTAGTCATCTTTCTTTTTGCACCATGGGAAGCTGCAATAACCATTTCGTTAAAGAAAAGACATAAATACCATTGATCTAAATTACTGGGGAGCAGATGAGGAGGCCAGTCAACAAATCATTTATTGCTGTAAAATATAAACATCCTTTAATGCATATAAGCAGTGATACTGGGGTAGTTAAGATCACATTAAGAACCAAGTTCACTACTCTGGTTTCTTTAGCAGGATCTCCGTGACTTTTTATTTCATTATGTCCAGGTAGTAGTTCTGCTCCCAATCCTCCTCTTAACACCTTGCTTTTGACACTAGGCTTGCACCAGTCACAGTGCTTAGGCAGTGTGTCCTCCCTCCCTTCCACCACTGATCATTGATTTCTAGCACCACTCACCTGCTGTTCTCCTCCCTGGTCTTAAAGAACATTTGACTGTTTGTCACATTAGTAACAAGGTTGGGTAAGATGATTACCAAATACTTTGCCATGGTTTGTCTCGCAGGAGCTTGCTCAGATCTGGGAGGAGACTTCCCTCTATAACAGCTACACTGACAGTCTCCTGCTCAACCATGTTTTTCCATAGACTTGTTGATTTAGTTTTTTGTAATCATTTTCAGGAATTGGCCTGGTGGAGCTGTCAGCCTCAGTGGTCTTTTGATTCCCTGTAGTTCCTCTTGGAACACTCTTTAAATTACACTGTTCATCAGGGAGCAAATAAAACACTTGAGCAGTTCTGTCACTTCTCTCCAGCCCTTGCATGCAGGGCTCCCTTCACCTACCTTCAGCCAGAAAGAAGCAAATACCAGTGAAAAAATAAGGTGGAATCATACAATGTTCTACATTAAAAAAAGCAAACAACAAACTAGGCTAATTTTAAGTTTACATTAGCAAAAACCCCCTACCCAAACCATTCCCCCCACAACCCAAACCGTGCTGTACAAGCAAAATACAACAGCGTGTATGTTTAAAAGACAATGCCTCTCCAGCATCAGGTGTGTATTATAACACATGACTTTTCATTATGGATTCCTCTGAGAGTCCTGCAAATTAATTGCAGTTAGCAACTCCTGCTACAATTAGTCTCCTATTTTTAAAAGTCTACGTTTTTTCTCCTTCATTGCATAATTGGTAGTAATGATGTTAATTGACAGAGCCTCCTTTCAGTTTGCAGTTCTAGTTAAGGATTGCTATGGATTGTTGCACAAATAGAGCACTACACAGGAGCAGGGTTTTGCATATGCTTCTCTCTGTTAAAAGCAAAAGCCAGTCTAGGGAAAAACAGCAGGACACAAGTTTTACACTGTCTCCTTCCAGTGCAGAGAGATGGAACAGAAGATGTTCTTACAAACTAGACATAGAGCAAGGAATAGACAAATGTAAACTTTCCAGCAGTGTGCCTGTGCAGGATTTGGTATTCATTTCAAACATCAGAATTGCTGATTTTCCACCATGAACCTGTGCAAAGGTTCATTTCAATGCAGCAGCTACCTCAGAGTGCCCACTACCTGCTTTGCAGGAAGGAGGTTGAAAAAATCAGTAGTAGATGCCTAGGGAAGAATAACCATGTTCCAATGGGGGAAGGAAGTTTCTTCTTTAGTCTTCCTGGCTTCGTCCTAAAAGCAAAAATCTTGCTTATGTTTTGTAGAACCAAGCAGATCTTTGAAAAGCAAAGCAAAAAAAGCATCTGCAAAGGGTAGATTTATCTCACCTTGTTTTAACTATCAATAAATTAGCTGGTTTCAGCTTTTTGTCTCACCTTATTTTAACTATCTTAAAATTAGCTATTTGTCTGCCTTTCTGTAGCCAAAGGAAATAATAGACAGCAATTGACAATTCATGCTGGCCCAGGAGAGAGATTTTACCCTGTAGCAACATGTGTTCCTGCCATTTGCTGTTGGAAGGGACCCAGGTGGCTGTCTTGGAGCTCAGGCCTGCCTTGCAGATGCTTACAGACAGATGAGATCAATCCCAAGTGGCAAGACTGCAGTGTGCTTACTATTAACAACAGGTAAACACTGAAAAGTAAAGAGAAATGCATAAAGATTTTGTCCATCCCACAAATGTTTATGGAATATATCAAATGCAGCTCAACTCACACTTTGATAAATACAGTGTATTGATCCTACATCACTGAAATCAGCAGAAAAACAAACAAGCAAACATCCATTGGTGCTGATACTAGTAAGCAAGGGTCCAAAACTACCCACCATGAAAGCTGCTGGTACCTTTGCTTCATGATGCTTGCTCCTACTCCTCTCCAACAAAGCCATCAAAGATTTGCACAGTGCCAGGAGGAAGGTGGCTCTGGTACATGAGCACACCTCTAACTGAGAATAGCAGGGGGAGGCATTTAGTACATAAAGTGCAAGCAGTGTGTGACATCCCAGAGCTGTGGGATGGCATCACTGCATGTTACAGTATAATGAAAATCTGTTGTCTAAGGAGGTGCCTCAGGCTCAGAGAAGCTGAAATGTTCATACAAAGTGTAGATGGCTATTTTAGTGGAATAGGACCCAAGCACTGCATTGATTAAATGTTTTTTGCCTAGTCTGAATGGAAAAAAAGCACTAAACCATTTATTCATTACTGAAACATGTACTAAATGAAAAAAAACCAAAACAAAACCCAATTTGCTAGAAACATGAAAAGTCAAGACAAACCTGCTTTCTAACAATTGCTATTATCCTTTACCTGCAAAGTGTCTCTCTGCTTATCTGGAAATGATTTGAACGCTCTAGAAGCTTAAGCTGCTTTGAGGAGTATTCTGAGATGCAAAGAGCGTGTGAAAAGCAGTGTAATAGTCTGCTCGAAGAAAGAACATTTTGTCTTCTGACAAACAGATTCTGACCATGTTGATAGATTATTCCTCTTGAAGAGAAAATATCAGGCAAATTAATGAACAGCATTTGCCACAAATCCTTCCTCCTTTTCCTTTAGGACATTTGCAAATGATGAGAACAAGAAATAGTTCAATACTCTTTATGACAGCTGCCAGTGTTAATTAAACTCCATCAGGTAGCCACATACTCCTAGAGGGAAAATCTTTGTTGTTAATAAACACATCTGGTTTGGATTTCGCAGCACGCAGTCTGGTAATAGTACAGAGTGAAAGACTGGTAGTTGGTGTGGGCTTTCTTCCCAGACAGATTTGACTCTTGCATTTAAAATGCATTGAGTTTGTCTTTCCTGAAGGCTGACATCTGACAACCTGTGAGCCAGATTTCCTTAGGTCAGAGACTGGGTTTGAATGAGAAGGGGGGATCAGCATCCACTGTACAGATACAGTTTATGGACCCTTACTTAAACTATCAATTTGTCTTCAATAATTCAGAAATTGAAACTTGCAAATTATTTTCTAAAGCTGCAAAACAAAAATGAGTCATGGGTTTAACATAAAGCCTAATCTAAAACAGGAAGCACTTCATGAACAAGAGTAATTGTGCTGCAATGAAATCTGAGATGATGGAACAGGTTGTCACTGTAAAACTTATTGCTCTGAAGGGCATGTCCTCCCCTGCTTTGCAGTCCATCATCTCCTCCTTCCAGGTACTTACCTGCCAGTGCTGGTGTGGAGCAGGCAGGTTTCCAGCAGTTCAACCCTTTCACAGCTGCCATTGGGCAGCTCCACAAAGTGTTCTGAGGAGAGACAAAACCAAACTTCTCCAAACTTAGTCTCATTACAGAGATTTCCAATTTTTAAAAAGTGCAGAATTACTACTCCATGGTGCTGTAGCAGAGAGCTTGTCATTATTTCAACAGGAGTTGCTGTGCACTTTCAGACCAGTACTTCATATGCCCCAGAGGTCTGGCTCTGAAAGCAGGTGGGATTAGCTCCATCTAACAGGACTTAATACAGAGAAGACAGTCCTGGGAGACTCAGAGGAAATTATTATCTTTTGGGAACTGATTTATGTCAGGAAACACAACGTTTTACATCCCTTTGATGTTTCCCTTATCTAAGGTAATGACCGTTCTTATGATCTGTGATAATGGACAAAAGGGACAAACATTTTATGCAGGATGAGCTCTTCACTAAATCAGTGCAGTACTCAGAAAGACAGGTTCAAGGTCAGTGAGAAGGAGTCTTAGGCTTTACTACAGCAATCATTAAAATATTCTAACTCAGTACAACAGGGCCTCAGTTTGGCTAACTGGAAGGCCAAATCCCTAAATTCCAGATGCTGTGAGAAGTTGTTTTTCTTCCACAATCTTTATTCAAAGAACATTTGGATGCGGCCCTCGGAGATATGGTTTAGTGGTGGACTTGGCAGTCCTGGGTTGATGGTTGGACTCGATGATCTTGAAGATCTTTTCCAACCAGAGTGATTCTATGATTCCTTCTCTGGTTGCAGGCTTTGAATTGGTTTGTTTGTGAGATGCTTCTTGATGAACAAAACCCACACTTGTGCAGTACTTGTGCACTGTTCGTGCCAGCCTCAGCTAGAAAATAGCACCGTGCTGCATCATGAAAAGTTTCTAAGTGAAGGCAAGCTGTTCAAAAAGCAAAACTCAAGGTATTGTGGATGGCTGTAAAAACATGACCACCAGCCAAGCTTTGAGATGGACAAATGAGAGATTCCTCATCAAATAACCTGTGGAAATGAGGATTAATCACTCCAGTAATTGCAAAGATGGAGCCAGCTGCAAACCACAGTGCTGTGCAGCACCTGCCACTGCTGCAACATGCTCCAGTTCAGCTAGAGCAGCGTGCATGGCTCTTCTCCAGCCCTTCCAGGGAGCAGGGGCTTCTGCTTGCAAACCAGACTCAGAGTATGGCAGCTCAGAATAGGGCAGCTCAGGACAGAACTTCTCCAAGACAGAGCATGTCTTTAAGCTAACAGAGATACTTTGCACTCCATCAGCTTTTTGTGTGCTCCAGTGTAAAACATCACCAGATCAGGATGCTGCATTTTACAGATCCGTGATGAAGATGTAAATGATCATGTGGTGGGTAGAGCTTGGGGCAATTAAGGGTTATTTTTGTTGGTAATGAGAAAAAAAGGGGGACACACACACACATGGATAGGGAGTGAAGTGAGGGTAGGATAGGGAGGGCAGAGCATGGCTTTTCCAGTGCAGAGGGCTCCTGGACCTCCCCCTTTTGCCGGGAGCCATGGGGCAAGGGGACCCACGCGCCGTGGGTGCTATGTGCCCTGGGTGCTGCACATGTAGGGTCTGTGCTGGCGTGGGCCCGGGAGGTGGAGGGCTCACCCGACCAAACAGGGTGCTGCTCACCACTGCCCTTCCATCCACAGCCAGGATGTGATCCACTGGGCTTCTTTTCTGGAATTTGTCTTTGTTCTGATTTTAATTTGTCTTTCTGTTTTTCCTCTTCCAGCACAGGGTGTTTCCCAGAGCAGAGCTGTCCCTTTGCTCCCTCATGGCTGTCCCTTCCCGCAGCGGCTGCTTCTTAAACAGGAATCCAACTGAAGCAGCAAGTAGGTTTTGCATTCTAAAATCTGGAAACCTCCCCAGTGATTCTTTGCAGATCTCATTTATTTACTGTGCTTATCACTATATGTGTGGTTGCCAAAGCACAACTCGCATGGAAACATGCAGCGTATTTGATTTGGACATTTTCTCTGAGCTTCTTTGCTGTAGACAGAGCTTGCTCAAATGAGTAAAGAACTATATTTAATTCTTTAAAACTTAGTGGGTTGTTTCGTTAGATACAGACATCATTCACAGCAAACATTTTTGATTAGTGGCTCTAGCAGTCATGTTACCTTTCTCAGTTGCCCTACATTGAGGACAGTTAATGTCTGTTTATCTGGTCTGCTCGGGATGTACATGATGTGCTAATGAAGAGGGAAAGAACAATAATGATGCTTAGCACTTGTACAGCACTTGTTCCATTTTGCTGCATAAATATTAACTGATGAATCTTCACAAGAGCCCCAAGGAACAGATTAATACTATTATCTTTCTATTTAGGGAAATAGAAGTAGAGAGGTGAAAGACAGTATGAAAGGGAAACAAATGCACAGATGTACTTTTCTGAGCTCTTTTATAACATATGAAAGAGGCCTGTAGATGTTTATAATCCTGCTTACAGTTTATATTTAGGTGTAACAGGAATATTAAATCTTGCTTTCCTCTGGCTTTGCTGGGAACTTGACAAATGAGGAGCAGAAACATCCTTAGAATTTAACCAAGGTAATAAAGTATCAGGGAGGATTTTTCTTCCAAATGTTTTATTTCAACAGGCATTAAAGATACTAAAGACTTGGAAACAGAATGAATAAAAATCACTTATCTCAGTTAGGCACAGCTTCCTTGCCATTGTGCTTTCTTCAGAAGTAATCATCCTGCTCCTCCATGCAGAGCCCTGCTTCAGGACTTTCTGGGCTTCAGGTCCTCACACCAGTCCCTGGACTTGTGATTTAAACCTAAATTGAGCAAGACAAAAGGGACCTGTTTTTGGACAAATGATAAGCACTGACTGTTCTATCATCCAACCTTTGAAAAACTGTCCCGTACTTCTTTAGTGATGGTGAATGTATGAAGTTCCAACGAGCAGAAATTAATCCCTTCAACAATTAAAACACTTCATGCTCTGATAGCATTGCTGTCCTTGAAGAAACACGATACGTAAATGAATTTTATAGCTCATACACCTTAAAAGGTGCACTTGTGCTTTCAAAACAAGAGAAATCATGTTCTTAAAACCCAGTTTTAATGGAAAAGCCTCCCGCTGCCTACATATAGGTGTGGATGTTTTCAGATTAATGCTAATCAAGGTTCAGAGCTGATGCGTAATGTACACCTTGCATTCCTTAGTTAACACATTGCTGCTTCTTGAGTTACCAGGGCTGCCACCATCATGCACCATGAGAAACAGTGGCTGTGCTTATAATGCTTCCAGCTCATTGTGAGCTTGGCTCGGTCTCTGCTGGTGATTTTGCTGCCTGTATTAGGTAAGTGCTTTTTACAGTTAATGTTCCTACACCACACTTACTATTAGTCCTGTAGTTCTGACACCACAGCCATTTACGGTGCAAAATGCAATGTGTGACAGCAGAGTCACTTTGAGAGACCCTCGTTTTCAGTTTAAAAAAATACCATTTTCTTGTGTAGCTGTTGCAGCAAATGCTGCAGCTCACTTTTTTTTTTTTTAGTGGATTTTGCCATAGAAAAAGGCTGTATTACATGCAGCAGTTTGGGGGAGACTGCAACCATGCAAATCCACACTCGCTGGCCTCCTAGAGTGGAGTACTTGTGGACTTCTGCAATGTCTGCTGCTGCCTTTCATGGAGTTGTTGTTCATACCAGTTTAATGCTTTGTGTTTTTTGGTTCCAGAAGGAAAACAGTGAAATTACTTGCAGCGATGTCCCAATAAATTTTCGGTTCAGTAAAATAAACTGCAAGCGATCACACGGCAGAGAGGTGGTTAATGACTCACGTTGTTACTTTGGGGTTTTGTTTGTTAAACAAGGACACATGCACAAAGCACTGCGCTTAAAATTGTTCATTTGATCTGAACTGGCCCCATTCAATCTCCTGGCAATCAGAGGAACCACAAACCCCACCAATGTAATTTTATTTTCTTAAGTGAGCGAATGCAAGCATGTACTTAGTCAGTATGCTCAGATTGAACCTCACTGCCTCTTCTAGTCACTCTGAACCATTCACAGGCAAAAATCTGAGAGAATTGTGTCAGTGAAAGGGGTTTGAGGCATTCTGCTAAATGAGGTGCTTGAAAGGAAATGGGCTGAGTTGTTGGGTAGCACCAAGAGCTTTTTACTGAGCTGGGTGGGTGGGAGAGTTCTGTTTCCAACATGGTCTTCACTGGGCTTCCTCTGACTTCCTTTGTCTGACATGGAGGTTTTGGCTGAAAAAACAGTAAGCCTTCTTTGCAGAAGACAATGTATTCTCCTCTATTCCATCTCATCAAATAAACCTTTAGAGGCACGTTTACTAGATTAGGACTGGAAAACCATCTCAGGCTGCTTAGTCAGATGAACAGCTTTGGCCTCTTGGCTGTGCTCCCCGGGGGAGGTGAGTGAGCAGGGCTGTCTGTGCCAGCAACGGACACTGCCATGGGCTCACTTGTCTGGGGAACTGGACTGTTGCCATTGGAGAGCATTCAGTGAAGGCTCAGCAAACCAACCTGCTAATCACCTTCCCTCTGTTCTTGAACTATGCAGGAACAGTGCAAATCCCTGGGAAACAGCTAAACCCTGAATGCAGCTCCTGCACCAATGCCTCCTGTGTTCCTCGTCCCCAAGGCACCTTCTTTCTTCTCTGAGCCTTTCTGGTGGGCAAAGCCAGCAACCCTGCTTACAAAGATGGGATAGTTCAAGCATGTGCACCAAGCATATCCCTGAATTGTCAGATTTGCTCATATTTTCATCTGGTATAGCCACAACAGAAAACATGAGGGGAAAAAAATATAAAAGCAGCATAGTCTTCCTGTATTTGTGACTTTTCCTCTATTTTTCCCAGTACAGATTAGTGGTGTCAGTGTTTGCTTTTGCTGTGCCACGGGATTTGGTGATTACAAATCACCATGAGCCCTTACCAGGTTCCCAGCTACCTGGCGTACAACTCTTCATCCATTCACCACATTTATCACCTCAACTTTTGTCTGAGATGTGATGGTTTCTGATCATCTGCTGGACCTGCGTTCTGGCTTCCTCATGTGCCCTGTCATTAGGCTGGCCTCCAGTTTCCATAGAGACTGCAAGCCTCCCCTTGCCCTCTAAATCAGGGCCCCTTTGTTGTGTTTCATGACTGCAGAAGGACGTTAGTTTGCTCCAGGCACTTAAGTAGAGAAAAAGATGTATTTGATTCCCTGAACAGCCTGAGATTATGGAGGGAGTACAGAGAGCAGGTTATTGTGCAAAGGGCACTGTGCAGAGGCTTTAATGAAACGGAGTTTCATGGAGCTCTTGATGACAAATGAAGGCAGGACCTCAAGGTCTGCAGAGGAGACAAGACTATTCTTATTCCTCTAATGCAAAAGCAATAACGTCCATCATACAAAAAGCCAGAAAGATTAAGAGGAGACTGATTACAGCTCCCAGGCATTAGCTGTGTCTGCTGTGACCTGCCGCTCCTGCCAGCATGAGACTGGCTGTGCATGTTATGCCTCATGATGATGATGCATGTGGCTAAAAAGAAATACATCTGGCTGGAGCAGCTGGAGGCAGCGTGTGCTATCTTCTGTGCAGGAGGGCAGAGAAACAAGCCCCAAACCTGACCTCCTGTTAGCACTTCTCTGACAAGGCAGTGACCAGCAGAAGTAGAGATCTACTGGAGCAGCACCTGCAAGGGAGCAGCAGCGCAGAACCACAGGACTCAATGCAGTGGTATTATCTGAAGCTGTAGCCTACCAAAAACCCGTCCAGTTGTGTTCCCTGTGCTCCTGGAGGAATGGAAGAGAAACAGCAATGTTTTCATCCTGTTAGCTCTGAGTGCCCAAATGCCAACTATTAGAGGCCAGCACTGGTAGCCAAGGGAACAGTCCTCCAGCAGGAAAATAAGAAAAACACAGCTGAACAGCATGTGGGAAGGACAGCACACAAAAGGCTCTCCAGATCATGAGAACATTTGGGTTTTGTTGTGGAGTTAGGGTCTCTTTTTTAGATATAGAAGGCTAGCTCTAATCTTTTATCCATTTCAAGTGCTTAGACCGCCTGCAATCTGAAGTGCTGGGGCACTCTTCAGCCTTTAATGGGTTCTGGGAATGCTTCAAACAGGCATTGCAATCCCATCAAATAAATGCATAGCTGGGTCTGAACTGAAAAACTGTCTAAATTTCCAAAAATCAGACCTCTGTGTGTGTGTGCACCTAGCCAGTGGTTCAGCCCTGCCTACAGACAGAAGGTGAATAAGCCTGTGATGAAAGGCCACATTTCTGTTCCATCCCTCACCTCCTCTGCCCCACGGGGGTTTAAACTTTGTGCAGGCCCTTATTTAATAAATGCACATTAACAGCCGTGTGTTGGTGCTGCAGGGGCATATCCCCACTGGGAATTTCACCCCATATGGATTGTAGAGAAATTAATAGAGGAGATATTGAACTTGTGAATTATTTCTGTTTCAGGTTGTCCAGACACTTTGCAGATATCTGAGAGCTAATCTGACCTGGAATTATATTTCAGGAAAGACTTGATCTGAATATGCCATGATCTGGATCTGGTTTCTTCGTTAAATTAGCAAAACAGGTTTGGGATTGTGATTATTTCCTTTAGGAACACACATACCTGGGACCAAGCTCTGGAAATCATCTGTTTAACTGTGGAGCTAAACAAGGTAGTCTAGCATTTATAAGGAGTCCTAGCAGGCTTTCTGTTACACACAGTGTTACTGCAGCCATTGCTGCATTATGGAGGTGTAAGAGAAGAAAGCAGTTTGATAGGATGCTTTCCTGGGAGATGCTTCAAGAGCCAGATTGAATTACTTGTTCTTTTCTTTTACTGATGGAGCAATGAGGAAAAATAGAATTCACCTTGAATTAATTAATCAGTTGATCTCATTTTGTGTAAGGACAGGTAATAGCTAGAAATAATTCCTTTGCTATGCAATTTATTCTGGCTCATTTTTGTTATGAACCCACTGTTCTTTTCAGACTTGCTGGTATTTTGATCCCATTTTTCTTCAACAGCTCTGCTATGAACTGTCTTCTTGGAGTGTTTGGGCCAAGCTAAGTTACACACCAAATCCTTCAATACAATAACACAGGTCACAGCTGAGGGAAGCTGCTGCTTTATGTGCTGCAGAAAGTGTGCAGCATCTCTGGTTTTAACTATATTCATAGCCTGAGCAGTATTGCATATAGCAATTTCTAACAAGAAACAGCATTTATGTTTGTCACTTAGTAGTCTGAGCCTCCAAGCACAGAGAATACTCAATCAGTTCCTCTCCACACGTTCATCTGATCAATTTGCAGTGTCATGACAAAAGCAGAGAAATATCCCATGTCCCGGATTGCATGAGGATGTTTCCGAAAGAAAATTTTCCAGTGTTAAGATTCAAAGCAATTAGTTTTCAAGATTATATCCATTTCCCAGTCTCACAATATCTCTGCCTCAGCCTGGCAAACAGGAACTGAACCAAAAAGCTTTGTTCTTTCATACTTAAACATCAAAAGGTGTTATTAACTTCCTTTCTGTCACCTTATGCATGTCCCAGGGAATGCTAATGCTTTTCAAGAGCACTGAAGCTTGCTGCTCTTCAGCATTGTTATCAGTAGGCTCCTGAGCACCAGGTGTCTTTGCTTGCCTCTGTATGCCATTTTCCCAGGCTGTGCCTGCGATGCTGGCATCACACTTTGCCAAAGGACCTCACCTTTGGCTCTCCAGAGGGCAACGTTTCGACTGGTGCTTCTAAGATGTAAAACTTTTCCACAATTTGTCCTGAAGTTCTCATAGATTGTTGCAATGTGTCTGATTGTGGGATGACAGCAAGTATTCTGGCTGAGTACTGCAAAATACTGAGGGAAAGTATTCATTGAAATAAAGTGGAGGTTATTTATTTATTCAAATCTTAGCTCAAAACCTTTTCTTGAAATTGTTTCCCAAAGACTGTAATTGGGAAAATAGTATATATGAAATGTTTCCAGGGCTCTGCTATGGTATAAATACAGCCTTAAGTTGCGGCTTGTTAACTGCATGATGCCTGAGGCAAAATCACCCTGTGTTTGAAAGGACTGAATACTTTATGTTCTTACCTAAAGATCTCTAGGGACACATACAGGTGCTGCATTCTGAGCACAGGCTTTAGCTTAACACAAATACTAGGATGGCATCAGATTAGGAAAGAAAGTTTACAGAGAGTTAGAATGGATCACTGCAGAGATCACCTTTCTCCTGTAATTTATGGAACTATACTAACTAGCTTTTAATTTGTGTTGCAATTTAAACCATCAGTGGATCAGCACTGTCACTACGGTGTGATAGCATGATCTGGAAATGTCCATAGCCTGTCATGGGAGCAATGAACAGAGCAGTCAGCAAACATCACACTTCGGCATTTCATGTTGTAATACACAGAAAACAGAATTACAAAGCCAAGTGCACTGCAGAGACATTTTGGTTAAATGGGTTTTTGCTGTTGGCTGTAACAAAACCTTTGTGCTGCTCCTCTAGAAGCCATCACTAGTGTTGAACTTGTTCACACATTCTGTGGCTTTTGTAACTGTGTCAGTCCCTGGCATCCTCTGGGTTCTGAGAACATGTAAAACTCACTAAACCCAGTAGAAAAGAACTCAGTGTAAGCTCAGAATTTCAAGAAGACCTAAAGCTTTTTGCCTCAAATTATATATAATCTCTCTGAGGGCCAGTCTCCATCATAAATACCATGGGGTGTGAGCTGCCACTCTGCGGCAGGTTTGGGTCTGTGTCACAGCTAATGTCACTCTAACCTACCCGACAAGTGAGATGCTATATGTTTCCTTTGTACCAGCTGTGGAACAAATAAACAAAACAATGCCGTAGAGAAAACGTTCCACTCAAGAAGGCACACAAAATAACTTCTCTGAGGGTAACAGAGCAGGATGGCTTGCAGCACTGACAGTGTCACAGCTTCTTATTTTCTCTTCAGCAGTTATTAATAACACTTGTACTAATAACACTTTGCATCTTTCCGGAATAATACTCCACAAATACTATCAGAATGACATTCAAAGGCCAGTTTCCCATGTTAGTGTTTCTTGGCTTGTAAAGAATTAGCAAGTCATTGCCATGCTAAATATTTTTTGTGGAATAATCAGTTTGGGCTCCTACTGACATCATGTAACCTGAAGTAAGTCAATAGCCATTCAGTGCCTTGTTCTCCTTTCCTGTACTACAGAGATAATACAGGTTTCCTTCTCAGGAGTCTGCAGAAAATGTTGCTGCAAAGCAATGAGAGATTGCTGGGCAGGAAGCACTATAGGAACATGGTGTGCTTCCAGTCGCAGGAGAGCTGGAAGGAAAGCAGCTCACTTCTTTTCAGTGTTTTCTGTGAGACAATGAAATGCTCCGAGCAGGCCACCAAGTGTCAAACGAGGACTGTCAGAACAAGGAACTTTCAACATAAATTCAGCTTAGCCTCCTCTTCAAGTTATGAAATTACACCACGGCCAAACAATTAACATTTTCTTCGATGGCTTTCTTACCCCAGCTCCATACTGTAATGGCTCTGTGAGCTGAAAAGCAACTCTGTGTTTCTTGGGATTCACTGGATGATGTGCCCTAGAATGCTGCGGGTGACAACTGCTGTATAAACACGCAGGGTTTTCATCTTCTTTCTTCTGTTTTACCAAAAGCCTCCCAGTAGCTAAGGAAATCTCTCCAGGGTATGTTTAAAGCACTGCATTTCAGTTTTGCAGAGACAGAATGAGATCTCGCAGAGAACTCCCATCATACTCGTGGATTGGAGCCTATGTATGCGTTATGATTGTGCTGCTCACAAATCCCCAGCTGAAACCACCACTCCAAAGTGCCCTTCATTTTATAATTCCGTATTATAACAAATGTCTTACTAGTTGATCTAGGGGGAAAAGGGATTTAAAAAAGACTGTATTACAAAAAACATACTACGGTATCACAAACAAGACTGTGAAACAAAGTGTGTATGTAAGAAGTATAAAACATCATATTTGGAACAAATACACCATTGGTAATTGTAACAACAAATTAGAAATATGTGATATAGTCTAAAATTAGTGCAGTTACTGTGTTTTGGTTATTGTGTTTGCTTCAAGTGTGGATACTGAAACATGAAAGCACTGGGATGCTACAGATAGGGCACACAAAATTAGACGTTGAAAATCTGGCACAGAATTAATCATTCAAGTCTTAAGAGTCTTGGAGAAAACTGTTCCGCGTGGATTCTGGGCCATGTTGTTGATACAGTGTCAGGAAAGCGAGAGCAGGATACTGGTGTTTGATACTGAAATATGTACCAGGGAATTTGTACAATCCTGAATTGATTGTGGGTCTCTGGATCAGGGGTGTCATTACAGGTGCACAGAACCTGGGTGCACAACTGGATTTATTGCTTATTTTCTAGTCTGTTTCTTGCTGTGTCATGACTCCTTTTCCTCCCTCTGCCTTCTTGGTTCACCCTCAAAAAAGCCCAACCCTGAGCTGAGCTGTCTCAGTCTGAGGTCTAGTGGATGAGATGCTGGGAAGCACCAGAAAAAGAGGAATTCTTCCTTACCCATCTACCAAAAGAGGAGAAGAGGTACTTGGGTGAGTTCTTCTCTCTCACATGAAAAATTGCCAACAGAGTGAATTTCTTTCTGCACTGAACAAAAAGTTTGTACTGTAACAAGGAACACTTTGATTTTGCTTTCTTGGTGTGATGATTACCCATACAAAGCCTCCCAGACCATCCACCTGGGCAGGTGTGTACAGCTACAAGAACCACCTTCACACACACATTGCAGAGAGGAGTTGTTACAGATGGCTGAGTAAAAGGTAAGCAAGCTGCAAAACTGCTTTTATTACAGTATAACACAGAGACAGAACCACCACAAGTCTGTTCTTCTGTTTCTATGTCATGAGGCTTCTTTACCCAACAGCATCTTTTGTCCAGAATTAATCCAAATCACTTTTTAATGACACAACATGATGTGGCACCAGTTTTTTTTTACATCTCAGAACAAAACCAGCACTCTGCTGGCGTTCTTTTCAGTTGCAGGTAGCAGCCTGCAGCAAATGCTTTCATCATTTAAAGCCATGTATTCTTAAGTGTGTTTAATTAATTAGAGTTGGTCACCATTCCTTCTGAAGTATATTGCTGCTATATTAAGATCAATACAAACAAATGAAAGAGAAAGCAGACAGTGGTTTAGGACCTGTGAAGCTGAAGTAAACTCCTTCATTTCTTAGACAATCCACTGATCCTGAAAAGATCAAGAGGTCTTCCTTATTTCCAAATATGCTATTTTGATCACACATCTATCGCTCACTCTTTATAACCTCAGAGGCTTTGGAGGAACAACTTTCTTCCCAAGAGGACATAAAATTTAGCCTTTGTAACATCAGGTATAAAGAAAGAGCAGGAAGATGTCAGCTGCTTGGTAATACCCTCACAATATCAGAGCGAGACGGTTATAAGCCAAGATTTGCAGTACAATTGTCACCTCTTAACAGATTTTTATTACATCTCCTAAACGTACTCTCCAGGTTGAGAATAGTCTATAGTTTCTGCTATAGACTGCATTAACCACATATAATTTATAATAGCCTGAAATGAGACTGGCTGATTTTTTTTTTAATGCTTTGTCGCTTTGGAGGGAAAACAGTCAAATAGGAGCAGGCCTTGCCATCTAATGCATCTGTTATAGCATTATGGATATCTGTGTAAAAAAAGCTACAGGATGCCTGGCACAGGCAGCAAACTGTTCAGAGACAGCCTGAAAACAGTTTAAACTAGTTTTGATGGTGCTTTAGTGTAACAAAAGAGCCTTCCTTAATTCGGGTTTGCCTTTTCAACCGGTGGCACAAAATTGGAGGATGCCTCATAAACTTACCTGTACTAACACACTTGACAGCTTTTATTAACATAGTTAATTTTATAATATTTAAACTCTGCAAGTCTCCGAGTTCGTAAGTGCTATGAAATAAACTCTCTGCAACACGCACATTATATGTAGCTTTAATTATCTGCAATGTGCATCAGTTTTATTGAGGATGTTCCCAGGTGCCCGTTTGCTGTGCTGGCTGAAAGTTCTCTGGGGGATCACTGGCAGTCACTAGTCCTGGCAGAAGAACGCCTGCTCTAGTGCAGCAGGTTCGTTTGGACTGAGGGTCTGAACAAGCCACTTGGAGGCAGAGAGCATTACAAGGTAAAAAAAAGAAAAGATCAGGGCTTAAAATGTCACCCAGTTCTCCAACAGCTTCAGCCACCTGTAAGTGCCGACTTCTGTACACACAGCTTCCAAACTCTTTTGTTACCACTTCACAGAGGTAGCATTTACTTACCTTTCCCAAGTGAAACAAATGCCAAGAACAGTTCCTAGCAAAGAATCAGGCAAAGTGTGTTCCTCTAAAAGAGCTTTAGCTCCTTGAACTGCCATAAGATATTAAATGTGTTAACAGAAAATTTAATTTCACTTTTGTCACCACTGCATTTTTTAAAATTTTATTTTGTTTTTTTGCAGGCTGCTGAAAACAAAAGCCATAGGCCTTACCCCCACGGTAGGCAAGAAAGGTTTGCATATACTGCCACCTGTGGTTACAGCATACCCATTCCATCACCGCACTGTGCCGCTGGGGTGTTGTTCCAGAGGTAAGTACATCCCTTCCAAGAAGTCCGTTAAAATTAAGGGCAGTTAAGATGAAAGAACTGCTTTAATTCATACATGCTCTACCCAAGACAGCATGCAATGAGATTCTAACAATTCTGCTTTCAATTGTGGCAATAGCCAATTTACTGTTGTTTTTTGTCCTGCTTAATTTACTTCACGAGTAAGTTTGTAACTTTATTCAGACTATAGCCAGAGCATTCCTGTCCTAAATCAGCAGTAAATTTACAGCAAAACATACACAAACATCACAAACTCTGCAGAGAATCATACACATCAAACTTGGCTCTGGTCGAGTACTTAATCGTTTAGAAAATCAAAGTATATAAAATAATTCATAACATTGATTTATAATCAAATAATAAGCATTGCACAAATTAAGTAATTATACTAACAGCCTGTAAAGGTTACAGACTGAATTGAGAAATCAAAACTTCTCAGATCAAGTTATGACATTAAGCATGTAATCTAAACATCAGCAAGATATCAAATTATTATTTCTCCCTATAACAAGTAATTTGTTTCATTCTCCTAGTTAGAAGAGCAGCCTTAGGATTACAAATGTTACCTTCAGCAAATAAACCCTCTCGAGTTTCTCAAACCATCCTGGTACAAAGCAGCCTTGGAGCAGATCACCTGAGCGTGCACACTATCAGAGTTCCACAGCTGTTTATAAGAGATGGCATATTTTTGAATGCCCAAGTTTTAAATACCTTTGAACTGTGATTTTTTTGTGTGTGTGTTAGAACTGGTCTGAGCACAAGCCTCAATACTGAAGGGCTAGACACGAGAGGGCTAGATACTTGAAACCATGGGAACAAACTTCAAAAAAGCCAGAAGATTTTGACTTCCTAAGAGGAGGGAGCTAAGCAATGCACTGAGGAACTTGTGTATTCAAAAATGTAGAAAGGCACAACCAAGTTAGTCCACAAAAATATAAATTTATTTGCACATGCAAATACTTACAGGATATTTATTTATTGTAAGTGAAAACTGTATGCTCACAATTTAAATAACAAGCTCACTTGCTATTTAAAATTGCAGTCTTAATAACTGCAGCTGACAGCTTTACTCCCCAAACGTTAAAGACATTGGAGCTTCTTTCTGTTCTTTATGCAACCGTTTTGCCCTGTTTTTTAAATCTTCTGCCTTAGCATCATCCTTCTCAATGCCATCTCCCAGTTTGTACATTCGACTGGCGTTGGCACAAGCCCATATGTGACCCAGCTCACACCCTTTCAGTGAGTATTTCAAAGCACGGTTCATGTCCTTGGGGACACCGGGTGCTCCTTGGAGGTAAATCACACTGAGGTTGAAGCAGCTAGGAGCAAAATTGCCATCACAGGCTTTTGTGTAATAGTCTCTAGCGACAGAAGGGTCGGATTTATCATCGTTTATTCTCCCATCATGGGCCAACAGCCCAACGTTATGACATGCATTTACTGACTTCTTCCCACCTTTCTCACACGACTTCATAAAAGAGTTGTAGGCAGCTTTCAAATCTGGGTCGAATCCACCTGTCAGCCAAGAAACCAAAAGATTACTGGAAGGACACGGTAAAACAGATGGGAGCTCTCTGCTTTGCAGCAGGCTTCCCAGTGCTCTTTGGGAAATACAGCATCCCTCCAGGTGCTACAGGCAAAATTTAGGACTTAAGAGACACTATCGTTGTCTCCATTACAAAGGTTTTACTAATGCCTTCAAGATAGGAAGCCCTCCTCCACCCCTGAGTAATCACAACACCTTACACAGACAAAAAAAGCCCAAAACACTCTTTCCACTACTGCACCTATGGATTTCTTAATAGCTTACACCAGGCAAAGTATTTTTTTGCCAGTACACCTATAGGTACACCAAGATTGTTAATAGTTTTTAACTAGAGTAAAAATGTCATCCTCCTTCCTAGTACTGTCATTTGGGAGAGGACTCACGGATGTAACTGCCTCCAGTTACTGTCACATACACGTTGGGCAGACTCAGGGCCTACTTATGTGCCCGTAGTTGCACTCTGTAAGTTCACCTCTTCCTTACCTTCTCTAAAAAAGAACAGTGAGATGACAAGAAATCCAGATGTTGAGAACAGGGCACACAGCAGCGTTCAGCACTGGGTGTTTTACCAGTTACACAGACACAACGGTACAAAATAGCACGTGTGGTAAACCTGAAGTTAACGATTCCTTCACCAGGAAGCAGGTCAAGGTTTTCCACCCTTCCCCAGCGTTTATTGTGCGGCCATAAAGAAGCAGGAGGGGTCGCTTTCGAGCTCAGGAGGAGACGGGAGCGTTCAGCGCCTTGGCAGGAGCAGGGGCCGGGTGCCCGCAGCCCTCGGGTGCCCGCACACAGCGGTGAACACCCCGCGACACCCCCGGCCGTGCTCAGCACCAGCGGCTCAGGCCCGAGGGTGAGAGGCAGCGGCCAGGAGCGGCTCGGAGGCCGCTGAAAGCCCGAGGAGGGGGGGAGGGATCCCCAGGGGTCACCGGCCGAGCGGAGGGGCCGGCAGGAGCGCCGGGACCGCCCGCCCTCGGCTCACCTTTGCCGATGGCCTGGTAGGCGCCCAGCTTGTAGCAGCTCTCGCTGTGCCCGTTCGCCTCGCAGTTGTCGCGCAGCACCCGCGCCGCCGCCGGGAAGTCCTTGCGCACCGCCTCCAGGTAATCGGCGAGGCTCTGGCAGCCTGCAAGGCACCGCCGAGCGGGTGAGGCCCCCGCCGGCCCCGAGGCGCGGGCAGGGCCCCCGCTGGGGCCGCTTACCGTCCGGGTCCTTCTCCTTGAAGCACTGGTAGCTGTACTCGACGTGCAGGTTCTCCAGGTACGCCCGCACCTCCTCCTCGTCCGCGAAGTTGAAGAGCCCCGCCATGACAGCGCCGACGGGGCCGCCGAGCGCCGAGCGATCGATGCGGAGCTTCCCGCGAGCGCCGAGACATCGATGCCCGATGCCCCGATCCCGATCCCGATCCCGATCCCGCGGGGCCGCCACCCCCCTCCCGGCTCCTCCGCCCGCCCCTCCCTCCCCGCCAGCGGAGGGACAGCGGCCAGTGCCGCCCCAGCAGTGCCCGTGCTCGCCCGCGCTGCTCCCGGCAGCACCAGAGACCGACAGTGCCCCCGTTTGAACGCGTTTCCAGCGTTTTACTTTGGGAATTTTGCACCTTAGGGCGCGTATTTGTGAGGTCTGACCCAGGACAACCGAATCCATAAGCTGGGACGCTGCCGTGTGCATGGACGCACCGTACACAGCCCAGGAGCCAGGGCTGCTGTGCCGATTCCCCAGCTTGCCGGCGGGTTTTTGCCTCATTTTAACAGCGAAATAATTCCCACCTCACTTTTGGAGCGGGGGAGTTGCTGCTGGGGGCCGGTACCAGCACCCGCTCCTTTCCGTGGTACAACAGAACACCTCACCGGGGCTGTCTGGGGAGATGGGGACCCGGCGTGTCCCGGCAGATGGTGCCGGGGGTGCTGGAAGCACCGGGATGTGAGCAGCCACCACCACACAAACATCCCAGTGCCCAAGTGTGGGTGAGTTACAGCCAGACCTGATAGTAGGATAGACACACAAAATGTGGCACACTATCCGTTTGGGGCAGTTTTGAGCACAAATGGCATTTTCTGAGAGTGTAGCAGCACTTTAGAAATTTATGTAACAAATTACTTAAAATGAATTTCAACGAACATTTGAGAAGGCTTTGTCCCAAATGGTTTCAGTGACACAACGCCGGCCTGTCAAGCTTTTTGGGATAAATAAAGCTCAGTCAAACCCCGTGCATAGGCTCCCATGGAAAGAAAACGGATTGTCTATTAATGGCTAGAGCTAATTGCAGACCCATTGCCACTCGGGCTGGTGGCACCACCTGCAGGGCCTGCTGCCGAAATGCCAGCTGCAACTGGTGTCAAAGCATTGCCTGAAAACTCTTCGGACATTCCAGCACTTGGGTTGGAGTTAATGCACGTTGTCCACATGAAGCTAAAATCTTGTTTTCAAAAGGTATCGACCAAAACCACTGCCACATCTGTGAGGAGGCAAGTAAGATCTGCATAGCTTGGTCCACACTGCCTGAGAACTTGAGAGACAAGTCCTTTGTTCTGGAGAAGGCCTCTGGAAGAGGAACTGCTTTTGTACCAGCAGTGCTGTTTCTCTGGAAAATCCAGCTTTGAAAAATCTCAGTTTGCACAGGCTCAGTGCAAAGCCTTCGAGCTTGTTGGTTTAAATCCCTGAAGAGTCTGTCCTTCCTAGGTTTTGTCTTTGCAGTTTCTGATGCTGATGTGGAGTCAGTGCCAGCTCCTGGGCACAGTGTGGTGGGAGAAGGAGCAGTGGGAGCAGGGGATCAGTCTGATGCTTGAGAGCTTTCACTGTCTGAGCCCAGGCAGGAGAAAGGAAGATAGTTCCTATCATAAATGTAGATGGAATGAGAAAAAGAAGATTAGACATCTGGTGATAGTCAGGTTGGAGTGAACGAGTGAATTTGTTAGTAAGTATGGAAAGAACAGTCTGGAAGCTCCAAAAGACATAAGGAGGTAGAAGAAGCATGTGAAGGAGAAAGAACAGCAGTACTAGCCCCCCCCTTTTACTCATCTATCCACAATTATGTAATTTCTTCTAAGCAGATTAGATTTTTAAGTGGTTAAATCCAGAACACACAGGCTTTTGATTCTGTCCTTGTCAGATCCCGAGCTGTAATTTGTTTTCTCTACACCAACATCCTCATCTAAAGAACTGGAACTAAAACTGACCTTTGTTATGCAGTCCCTAAACAGGCATAATTGTGCTTGATAATGTTTGTAGAATATTTTGTCATCTTCTAATGATGAAAAGAGAAACGATTTTAGCAATTGTTCCTTAATGTTTATTTATGTGTTTTGCTAGTTTGCAAATAAATTTAATTTAAAGCTGCTCTATGTAAACCCGACAAGTCTTAGCTTAAAAGGTTTAAGGGTAAACCCTTTGATTTCATTTTACTTGGACAGGGTAACTGTATCACTCTTTATTTTGTATCCTGAAACAAAAAATAACTGTATTCCCTTTACCAGCAACACCCTGTGGTGTGTATTTGTTGGGAGACAGGTTTTCATTGCTACTGCTGCATCCGAAACCTGGGATTACTTTGTGTAAAAGCTCGCAGCGAAGCAAAGGAGGTGATGGTGCCCCTGTACTCGGCAGTGGTGAGACCCCACCTTGAGTACTGCGTCCAGTTCTGGGCACTGCAGGATGGGAAGGACATTGAGGTGCTGGAGCGAGTCCAGAGAAAGGCAACGAGGCTGGGGAGAGGTCTGGAAAACAAACCTTATGGAGACTGGCTGAGGGAACTGGGGTTATTGAGCCTGGAGAAGAGGAGACTGAGAGGAGACCTTATTGCCCTCTACAACTACCTAAAAGGAGGTTGTAGTGAGGCTGGTGTTGGTCTCTTCTCCCAAATTGCTGATGGCAGGACGAGAGGAAATGGCCTCAAGTTCCCTCAGGGGAAGTTTAGGTTGGATATCAGGAAGAAGTTCTTTACTGAGAGGGTGGTTGGGCACTGGAATGGGCTGCCCAGGGAGGTGGTGGAGTCACCGTCCCTGGGGGTGTTCAAAAAACGGGTTGATGAGGCACTTGAGGCCATGGTCTGATGGTCCAATGGTCAGGAATATGATGGGATAAAGGTTGGACTTGATGGCCCTGGAGGTCCCTTCCAACCAGAATGATTCTATGATTCCTCCAACTTCGAGGGGAAACCTATTGTCCTGAGACCATAATTCGCATTTCCAGGAGAAATCAGAGTGGGCAGGGAACGGATCCGAGTTGCAGAGGTTGAGCTGTGAGCACCAGGGTGAGGCGGGCGCTGCTCTCCCGGGGCCGGAGGTTCCCGGGACACGGAGCCACTGTGGAACCGCTCCCGGGCGGGCGGCTCCCCGGGGATGGGGGCGGCTGGATGCCGGGCTGGGGTTCCATGCACAACAGCCCCTCCCGCCGCTACTTTTCGCCTCAGAACCGGGATTTTGAGGCTCTCGCTCGCCCGGCGCGGCCCCTTTAAGGGAGGCGGGCCCGGCGCCGCTCGCCGGCCGGCCCAGGCAGGTTTTTACTTCCAGGTCGAGGGGGATAAAAAAAAAACCAACGGCGAGGGAAAGGGGGAAAAAAAAAGGAGCTGAGCTCCGGGATCCGGCTGGCTGGGCGCTCCCCTCCGGCGCCGCGATGGTGAGTGGGGAGTGGGCGCCGCGGGCGGGGGAGCCGCTG
>VZRW01010148.1:25703-55442 GCA_013398125.1 Aegotheles bennettii | reverse complement strand
GGCCGGTCCGGCCCCTGGGGCACACGCAGGTCCCCCCCGAGCCGGGCCGGCAGCCCTCGCTCCCCTCCCTGTTGTGTAACCGCCGCCCGGCAGATTATATAAAGGGCGGTCGGGACCCGGCGGAGGGGAGCTCCGAGCCCAGCGCGGTGCAGGGGGGCAGCGGCCGCCTTGCCCGGGGCGCCCTGAGGGCGGTGGGCGCTGAGCAGCTCCGCTCACAGCACCTTACGGGGGCCGAGGGACATCGGGGGGGCAGGAGAGGACAGGAGAGCCGGGTCCGCCTCCTCCAGCCCCTGCCCTCCAGGCCTGGCTCCATGCAGCGCTTGTCCCGCCGGGCTTGCCTTGTCCAGGGGCTGCCCGGGGAGAAGCCCCCGAAAACACGGAGCGTTTTGTGGTGTCGCGGAGCGCGGGCCCGGCCGGCCCGGGGGGCGGTGTCGGTGCCCTCTGAGCGGGGGGACGGCCCGGGGGTGCTGCTCCATTGCCCCCCGCCTCAGAGATGAGTGGGCAAGTTCGCTTGCAAAGGCCTAGCAGGAGCTTCCCGGGTTATCTAGCCTCATCCCACTTTATTAATAGCATAATTTAATCTCCTAATAAGCCTTTGATCTTTATTTTAAAAGCAGGTGCCTCCTGCGCCCGCTGTTCTGCTCAGGGACTGGAGTGCAATGTCCCTGTCTGATGTTTTGGGGCTGTGTACTGACATCTGGATTTATGGTGGAATTCTAACCCATGTCATTCCCATGCACCTTTGTTACTGTGCTTCGCTTTAGCAGCTCTTCCCCTCCTGCAGTGTTTACTCACTGTGTTTTGTTTATAGGCACCTTTTGATCTGCTAGGCTAAGGAGAGCTGGCTTTGTTTTCTACTCCCAATCTGCTTTTTTCTCCCCCAGAGCATTCTAGTAGCTGCTGTGATCAAACTGAAATGGTGCAGGTATCTCTTAACATAAACAGCCCCATGAGATCTCGGAGTGTCTCAAAAATAACACAATACTTCCTTATTTTTGCTTGTTGCTTCTCCTGATACCTTTTTTGGCTGCATCACGTTGTTTTCTTGTGGTCAAGCAAACCATTCAGGTTCTTCTCTCCAGCCATTTCTAATTGATGAACTCATAGGTGAAGTTCTTGATATTAATCTTGAAATGCTTGGCCTTACTATGTAGTTTTAATGTGGCACTATTCAGTTTTAGATCTCTTATGATCTCTGCTGATATTGTATCACTGGCAACTTTAACCAGTGTGCTTCCACTTAAATTTGAGTTTTGAGCATAATCCTTCCTTGACTGTGGTTAATAAATTGCATATTTCTGTTTTATTCTGTTTAATTTAAGTAGGATAATCACAAAGCTTTCTTTGTAACATAAATCACTGTACTGTTTAATTTTCACTCCCTTTCCCTTCCTTTATTAGCACTCAAGAACTTTGATGGCAGTTACTTGAGTTGCTATTTCTTGATTGTTTTAGGAATGTTCATTTTAAGGAAGTAAGTAAAGTGTTGGGACTGTGGAGAGTTGAAAAAACTGTGAGAAACGTGGTGTGTCCAAGACCAAAGATTAATGATCTGAGTTACTTCTTGGAGAAATAACAGCCACAATTTGAAAAGTCCCTTATCCTGTACCCTATCTCCTTCTTTGAGATTTCAAAGAGGAAAAAAAGCAGATGGTAGTGGCACACAGAGACCTTACATGTTTGGGGTTTGTCAGACTGAGCCTATAATCAGGTATAAAAATTGGGGAGTACATCAGAGAACTGGTTGTGTTAGAGCTGAATTTGATATTTGTCTTCCAGTTATACTGTTTGATCGGGCTGGAGTGGGGATAATAAAAAACTACGTGTGGAAAAAAGATTTGTAATGTCTGAGACACAAAGTCGGAAGGAACTGAATCTTTCAGGCTGGAGTTGGTAGGATCACAATACCTGTAGTGAAAAAGGCCCACCCAGCAGTGGAATTTACTTTTTGTGTAAAGTTGGACTGCAGTTACTGGTGGAAAACATGAGTTAAACTTGTCTATTTTTTTAGTTATTGTTGCATAAGCAGGTGGTTGTGTGGTGATACTTCCCCAAAGGAACAGGATTTTGGTATTATACTTGTGCTCAGCCAGTTAATCTAGGCATAATGGTTGGGCTTCTCTGACTTATCCCAGGTACTTTAAGATGTCCCCTTAAGCTCTTTTTTTTTCTTTTTAACTGCATTTTGAAATGTAAATGTATTCTAGCCATATTTAGTTGATTTAACGAGTTTTTAAAGTAAAATGTGGAGGATAGTGTTCTTCGTGAGAACCTTTCCAACTGGGCTGGTGTATGAGCTACAAACTGAGCTGGGTCACATCATGCTGAAGCTGGTGTTGCATTTCAGCCTGCTAAGTGTGTTGGGTTACTGTTGGATGCCAGTAGCCACTTGGTGTATTTCCCCCTCACCCCTCTGGGTGCCTTGGTTATAAAGCAGTTATAAAGTTATCTTTTTTTAAAGAGTTAATTGAAATGAGCCGTGAAATTATTCTACTTTTTTTTTACTGTTCCATAAGCCAGTTGATTTTAGACGTGTCACATTAGCTAAAACACATTAATAAATAATGAAGACCCCCAGACTTGCATCATGTAATGCATAATTCTCTGTTTTGGGGAATTTATTTTTCTGTTTATTTTCTGACCACTGAATTAGTTTGACAGAATGAAAGAAACCGTGATGTTACATGAAAGTATCAGGTAATTAAGATGAATATGAGAAAGTCAAATATACATCATAAAAGTTCTGCTCAAATATTGCTGAATTATCTTCATTAAATTAAAAAAAAAAATAAATAAAATCCTGCTCTGTGGTTGATGCATTTTTACAGCGTCTCATTGCAGTATTAGAACCAGAAAGTGAAATGAGCTGAAAACAAATGCCAGGTTTGTTTTCAGATTACATTCAAAAGCATAGCTAGAGAAAGGAACCACTTAAATCCTAACCTTAAAGAGCTTAAATACAACTGAAGACTTTCACTGTGAGGCCTTTAACTGGGCAATATTCTCCTTAAGTAAAGAGAAGCTGGGAAAAGGAATGCTGCATGCTCACATAACAGGTTTACAGGCTGCATTCAAGCCGGTCTATTTCAGTAGCAGGCAGTCTAGGAAATGGTTTTTATGATGCTTGTCCAGGGACTTTATTAGATACAGATAAAAACGTTTCACCTACCTGCCCAGGTTACCTCGGGAGCCTTCGTTAAGTGTGTGTGTGTGTGTTCAGCCTTTTTGCAGCAAGTTGAAAACACATTACAAATGTCTCCTGTAACTACAAGTGGAGTTAATAAAAATGATACTGTGTTGCTTGCAGGTGCAATTGATTCCTGCTTGTGGATTTTGTTCCTGTATTGTATTCCTATATTGTCCTGTATGGACTTCTAAAGTTATTATTTTATACAAAAATTAAAACGGTATCTCCAAATTATAGGTTGGCCATGGTACTGGTTGAAAAAAGAGTTTTCTGAATCACATGCTAGCAGCCAGTCTGCAAAGCTAAAAATTCTCATTGGAGTTTGCTTGCTGATACATAGAAGTGTTTTAGCTTTTCTGGCAGAAATTACGGAACAGTGCCAGAAGGAATGAAGAGAACCAGTGTTCTGGTTTTGTCATATTTAAGCATCAAATTTGAAGCACAAGATCTAATGGGAGATGAGCGTGTCTGCTTCAGTGGGAATGATGTTCATATGCTTTCGAGTAAGGATTCTGATTTTTCTTTGAATCGGCAGCTGTCATACAAGTCCTGGGTGTGTGTATTCATTTCAAGTTAAAATTTTCCCTTTCCTTCAAAAATGTACTATTTCAAAATAGTTGTTTTTTTCCTCTTCAGAAGTATTTCAGGCAGTGTTGCACATTATAAAGAAACGAAAGACATTATTAACATTTCCAATTTCTGCCCTTCCTTTTCATAGCAGTTTAGGATTAGAGGCAGCCAAAATTGCTGTTTTCTGGTAATGTGAGCAAGTTGCATCACCCAATAACTCCTGTTTCTTCAACAATAAAGTAGAATAATCCAGCTTTAAAAATAAAAAGCTCACTTAGCGAAACCAAGTCAAAGGAGTTGAAAGTTGCTTGTCAAAAGCTGTCAAAAGAGCTTGTATTTGAATAATTTGGAGTTTCTGGTTCCCAAACCTGCACTTAAGTCTTCAGGAGCTATTAAAATGCAGTCTCTCCTTGTTGTCAATATGTGATACATTAAAGATAAGCTCCGTTCCATCTTTGCCCTAACGTGGTACCTCCCAGTCTTCAAATACACGCACCTTATTTTAGGAGACTTTTCTTTATATTTCTTCTCTATAACCTTTTATTTATTTCTGTACTCCTGTGATGAGCATATTAGGCAAACGAAGCAACAGAAGAGCTTAAATGACCTAGGAAAGACAGGTGAAATTATCCAGAATTTTCAGTATAAAAGGCAAACTACAGTTTTTCCTACAGATGAGATCTGGCAACAGTTGATGCTGTTATTTTCAAAATTGTCTGGGGGAGTATGTACCAGTCACTCGGCCTTCTTTTGTGTAGTGCTGGGGATGATTCACAGTGCTGCAAGTCATTCTTTATGTTGATTAATCTGTGTGACTGAAAACAGTAGGCTATTATTAGACTTTGAATTAAAAAAAATGGGATTTTTGTATATCCATGTACAGTCTCAAACTCTGAAGGAAAAGTTCAAGTTTATATTCTGCCTCTTCTTATGTACTCGGGGTTCTGCTGTAGATGGTTTCCAGGTGCTTAGAATAAAAAGGAGGAAATTGGTATCTATAATCAAAAGGAATACTGGAATAGTTCTGACTTTGATTCCAAATTTTGTGCAGATATAACATAGTTCTTTCTGAGTTGCCTTTTTTGATCTGAAGCTCTAGTTGCCCTTTCAGTATCAAAAATTGCTCGGAGCGGTGTATGAAACTTGCAGTTCTCATGTGGGCTGGAAGGAGACTTCAAATGTGGGTTGACATAAAGGAAAGATTAAAATAGTTTAAAGAAGTAAAATTTGATTTAAATCTTCTTTAAGTGTGTCTTGCTTGCTTTATTCCCAGTGCACTTCATGTATGCAAATAATCAGCAATTATTTATCTTTCCCTGTGAATGCAAGCGGGGCTCGAGCACAGAAGCCCACGCTGGATGTGGTTCTGGGGGTGACTTTGGGAGGGGGCTGCCCATCAGCTTGGCCAGTCCATTCTTGTGTGACCCGATTTAAATGCTCGCGTGGCTCTAATGAGGACATCTCCTTTTGTGGTATTTGCCTGTTCCAATGAGAATTAGACTAACAAAAAAGAATTACTTTCACAAAACCAACATTATAGAGGAATGGAAGATTCATAGGCAGAGGGAATGATTTGACTAAATCTCCTTTGTTTCATTGTGTTTTGTGTGTGACAGGAGGAAGCTTCTCCTTACTCTTTACTTGATCTCTGTTTGAATTTCTTGACTGCCAACCTAGAGAAGTTTTGCACAGAAAGGCAAGATGGAACGCTATGCTTGCAGGAGCCAGGAATGTTTCCTCAAGAAGTGGCTGATCGATTGCTGCAGACAATGGCATTTCATGGTAAAAACAATTATTTGTGGGTCATCAGTGAAAATATTTTACTGGAATGTGACACTGCAGTTCTAGTGTATTTTCTAGTAGAGTCTGTTGTTTGTTGCAGCTGTTAAAGCTGCATTCCTTAATCTCTTAATAGAGAATTTCTATTATTTTGGCTTTTCCACAGCTTCAGCTGAATGTTGCATTACCATATAGATAGTTCTAAATAGAAAGTCCTTTGTCTTGGATTTATCATTTTAATTTAATGTTCTTTTAGTTGAATATTCTTAATAGATCTTCTTTCAATCACTTCTTAAAGACTTACGTGATTCTGCTACTTCTAGCAGCACTCAAATATTTCAATATCTCCCGCAGAGTAATTGAATTTTATTTACTGTGTCTTTGTGATTAAACTCTGAAATAATCTCAAGATTTTCATTATATTAGTGTCTCTTGTGGGACTTCTGTCAAAGTGGAATTATTTGCTTAAAAGTTTGAAGGGTAATAAACATCTGTGAAAACCACATTGTGGTGTTCTCACATTTTAAGTGCTGACTTATCACGTTCTGTCAACACATCTTTGAGGAGGGGGCTTCCCTCTCCTTTCCTTGCTTTAAGCATGGCAAAGGAAAATGTTGTGTTAAAAGCTTCTTAGCATGAAAAGAGTGTTTGTATAGATTACCCTAGAGAAGAGGCAGGAGACCCATTCCTGGAGATCATGGAGAAAAATTACATTAAACAGACCAAGGCACCCTATCCTATAGGTGCAGATTTTTATTATGCAAATACTGGTGTTCTACTTTTCTCAAGTTGTTCTGGTCAGATATGACAGAAGGAATGGCCCTTCAAAACCAAAAAAAACCCCCCAAAAAAACAACCTCGAAAAACCTCTTGATCTTCAACATACATTACTTTCTGATAAGTCACTATTTAGAGTAGTCCCAAGAAATCGGATTCAAGGAAACAATTACCAGGAATTTCTTACCAGTGCTAGCAGTGATGAAGGCAGTTCCAGACACCAAAACATCTCAAACACTGTGTCAGAGTGCAGCATGTCAAGAAAGTGCATGCCAGGTAAACAGGGTGTGACTCAGGTAGGCCAGTGGGAGAGCCTACCTTGATCCTCAAATGAAAAGATTACAAAAAATTAAAGAAGTAATTTAGCAATATTTTAAATAAATTTTAATTATTTGTCACATGTAATTTTTCTGTTGGGTACCACTTGTATTTTTACTTCTTACTTTCTGTGTATTTATATTTTTCCTTCCTCTGCCAAGGAGGAATGCCCCAACTCTGTAGTCAGAAATGCCTGAACCCTTTGCTCTTTAGGAAGGTCTGCAAATCTTAATTTGACTCTGTTGCAAAGGTGATTACTAGCTCGTGGCTGAAACCAAACTGTAGTGGCAATGATGTTTTTATTCAAATCTACTGCATTATCAGTTTCTTTTCTATGTTTAGTATGCTTGAAGGTAGGAGATAAAAAATGGGAGTGTTGACTTCGATAACCCTCTAGAGTGACGCTAGAAGGACGTGTTCTTCCTAAGTCCTCTGGTGTGCCTGCTTGTGCAACCATACCCTTCTCATGTGACTTTCTGTAAAGCAGTAATCCTTCTGTTGATAAAGATACAAATAAGAAGGTGTTTTCAATACGTTTTGGATAATCCTGTCCATGAAACTAAATGCATTATTTCAGTTATGATATTGCCAGTGTGCTGCAAGCAGAGACTACTCATGCAGTCTTGCTATAGAGCAAAAAGATAATGATCACAAACAAGATAGTTGCATTTCCTTTTTTCATTGCTGTCTTTCTGTTCTTCCCACCCTTTCCATGTCCTCCCCTTTCTCCTCTTTGTATCACTTTTTGGGTTGCTTTCTCACATTCAGCTTGTTTCTGAGCAACACTCCTACCTTTTTCATGGGGGGATATATAGGAGAACTTAATTTGCTTAGTGTATCAATCCTACTTATGAATTCAGTCAAATGCTAAATTACTCAATTGAGTTAAAGCAGGAGCTGGTCATTGGTACTATCTTGAGGTTAATGGAACTGTGACCAGGGAAGAATAACTTTCAGAAATTTTGGAATTCTGTTTTTAGCACATTTCCAGTCAGTTCAGTGAGAAAATCCAGAAGATGCAGTCAGCAGTCTGAATGCTTTGAGTCATATCCATGTTTTATTAATTGCATGTTCTGTTTTCTGAACCAAACAGGTAATGTGTATGTACTGCATCTTAATTTATCTGTCCTATTTTTAAACCTAGTGTTTTCTGGAAGTGAGATCATAATCTTCAAAGTGGAATCTCAATATAAAATTTTGGGATCAGTGGCATAATGATCCAAGACAAACTTCTTTGCAATTCTTTTTCTTTGTTAACATTTTGAACCCTGTGGGTTCTTAAAAAAGCTGTGTTCTGTAACACTGGAGCCAAACACTAATGCTGTTTTCCAACAGGGCTTCTGAATGATGGAACTGTGGGCATCTTCCGAGGCAACCAGATGCGTTTGAAACGAGCTTGTATCAGGAAAGCAAAAATCTCTGCCGTGGCTTTCCGGAAAGCATTCTGCCATCACAAGCTGGTGGAACTCGATGCTACTGGGGTGAATGCTGATATAACAATCACAGACATTATAAGTGGACTTGGCAGCAATAAATGGATCCAACAAAAGCTGCAATGCCTCGTGCTGAACTCACTAACTCTTTCTTTGGAAGACCCGTATGAGAGGTGCTTCAGTCAGTTGTCTGGGCTTCGTGCATTGAGTATTACCAATGTTCTGTTCTACAACGAGGACTTGGCAGATGTTGCTTCACTTCCTAGATTAGAAAGTCTGGATATATCAAACACCTCTGTCACTGACATAACAGCACTCCTCACTTGCAAAGACCGACTCAAGTCTTTGACCATGCACCACCTGAAATGCTTGAAAATGACCACAACCCAGATTCTGGATGTTATACGAGAACTAAAATACCTGAATCACCTTGATATTTCAGATGACAAACAGTTCACGTCAGACATAGCACTTCGTTTACTGGAACAGAAAGATATCTTGCCTAACCTTGTGTCTTTGGACATTTCTGGAAGAAAACACGTTACGGATAAAGCTGTAGAAGCGTTTATTCAGCAACGGCCCACGATGCAGTTTGTAGGATTGCTAGCCACTGACGCTGGCTACTCAGAGTTCCTAACAGGAGAAGGAAACCTAAAGGTTAAGTGGGGGAATTAATTTTACTGAAAAATTACAATGTGCAGGAAAAATAGAACTAATAATTTGTAACAAATGTATGTGGGTGTTTCTGAGGGAGGCGGTAGGTTCATTTATTTAACTGTTAATTGTAATTACTGGCTTTATGTCGAATTCCTACTTAATTCTGGCACAGAAGCTGCTTAACTCACGTAATAATATTGTAAGAAGCATCTATTTTCTGTGCTTTGCCAGTGAGCCTTAGATCCCAATTTAACATATCAGATCTAAGAGAGCTGAACTTTGTCTAGTCTGAAGTAATTTACTGGAATAGTCTCTGGATTCCAGCACAGTATCTAGCATAAGGCAGCAATATAAGAGGTGGAGGTACAATCTGCATAAGCTTTGAGCAGTCCATGACTAACACAGCAGATACAATAAAACTTAATATCTGAGCTGCTGTTGTATTCCATCACCACTTCTGTTTCTTCTTACGATATTTCTACCCACCTTGAAAGGTCTTTTGGTGATGAACATATAAGAAGCAATTACTTAGGATGGAAAAACTTCCTCTTCTTGAACAAATCCTAAATTACTTAGCCTCTTAGGATGAGATGATGTTTGCTGAAGTGCACTTGTTTATCTTTGAGTGTACTTATTGGAGAATGAGCCGATCCTGTTCCTGCTATGAAGGGGTCGAAATTAAAGCAGAGAGATGTATTAGACATGTCAGTGGCAGTGATATATCATCTTTAACTCTCTGAATTTCATTTTCCACTGTGTCATGAGGATGATGGGAACTGCAGAGGGAATGAGGAAGAGTTTGCGTAACGTGTCCATAGTTTAGTCTGTCTCCTGTGCAAGTTGAATTTTGCAGTTCAGTTTTAAAATTCAGAATGCTCTTGTTACAGGCAAGAGAGGTAACACAGCTACATAATTCTATAGTATTTTTTTCCCCTGGAACTCCTGACAGTTGTTAATGGCCTGGTCTCTTGAGTATTTATTTAGTTGTCACAGCTGATAATGCATTTCAACATTCATACACATTTCTGTTGGAGAAAGCGAGTTTCTGTTTGGTGTGATTGGTATATGGCATCAGGAAATTATACCTCATATGTGGTATAAAATAATCAGTAGGGGTTTTTTTTTAACTTGAAATTCATTAGTGACTGTACTGAAATACTCAGCTGCTTAGTCTAGATACTGCTAAAGAATAAACAGCACTCATAGAGATAGCAGAAGTACAATGTTACTGTCCTTACAGCAGTCCTGTGAAATTTGATGATTTGAAATTCTGGGAAAATTAAACATGCAGGCAGACATTGTAGTTGACAGCACGAAGCTTAGTGGAAATTCTTCATATAGTGTATAACTGGCTGCAAAACATGTCAGTAAATGCTTGCCCTGTTCAAATAATAAGAGAATATAAAACAAAACCCAAGATGGTATCAGATCTCTCAAGGCTGTAAAATATTCCTGATCTATAAAGTTTTTTAAAAAAAAGGCTTTATACAATACAGGATGCACAGAATGTGACACTTCCATCTAGGAACATTTGCTTTCCTTATGTGACACATTAAGTAGAACAAGTTCTGCATGTTTCCCTAAGAATTTTAAAAAGGAGTGGTTGCAGCAATGATTCATTGAATAGTAGGACGGAGGAACAGGCCATCTACAGTTACACAGCTTACAGTTATAAAATAGAAAAAATATGCTCAAATGGAAAATATAGCAGATTGGGAAGTGGAAAAATTTGCAGCTAGTTGCTGATTTAATATTCTGAACTTAAGCTTGTATTAGTCAACAGCTCATAGCTTCTAATGCAGTCTTCATGTAAGTTAGCTCATTCCTTAGTTTTCCCAAATAATAAAGGTCTGGTTTTAGGAATTACTTCCTCTGCAGATGGCATGAGTTAGTTCTTGAATATGGTGCTGGAAAGCTATTCCTACAGGTACAGCTTATAGGAAATCTGATGTAGACAAAGAATTAAATCTCTTTTTATTGGCAGAGCTAGACCCCAGAGCCAAAAAATTACAGCCAAAATGCCATCTTCATCAGGTTATCAGCTGCAGTTGACAGAGCATTCAGTTGCAAATAGTGCTTGTAGTCATTTGGTGCATCATGTTAGTTATGAAGTGCTACTTTTACTTAGTGGTTTCATACAGTTCTGCTTAAAGACAAGACTGAAGCCTAATTTTGGCTCATAATGTGGATTCTTCTTTATGAAGAATGAATATTGTGTAGTTCTGGATTAATATGGCCAGATGAAGTAATCATTTGGTTACTGGAGGATTTGGCTAAAAATATTCACCACCTTCGAAACTGCGGCTTTGCACTTTTTTTTTAAGGACAACATTTTTAAAGTAAAATGATGACGTCTTGAACTAAAGATAATTTCTCTGTTCATAGGTGTCAGGAGAAGCAAATGAAACTCAGATTTCTGAAGCACTGAAGCGTTACAGTGAACGGGCCTTCTTTGTGAGAGAAGCACTCTTTCATTTATTCAGCCTGACGCATGTAATGGAAAAAACAAAGCCTGAAATTTTAAAGGTGAAATAATACAGTTTTGATGATTGCCATGCACTGGTTCCTTAAACCGAGCCCATCCCTAAAATCCTGGTATAAATTATCTTATAAGCTTTTAAATTCTTTTGGTTGTGATTTTTAAGATTAAAATTGTAATGTTGGATAAAAATTATGAATTAGTTTAACAATAGTGATGTGCAAGATGCCCTGTACAGATTTTTGTTTTTCCTGTCCTCTTCGAAGTTCAACAAGTGACCATGATTTTGTTGGCTTCAGTATCAAGAAGACTTTGCCAATCAATAATCCACAAGAAAAAATACTTTCTAGTTGAGATCACAATCAACATACATAGCCAAAAACATAATTCAGGAAGAAGCTGTGAAAAATATATCTTGAGCTAGCAGCTTAGGATGTGATCTGAATTAGTGAGTCGCCAATCAAGAAGCCATTACATTGTTACCATTACACTGCAGAGACTCTGTCCTACCTCATTGATCTCTAAAAAGGGTCTGGTGATTTTTATCCCAGTGTGTAAAGCAAACCCTGGATCTTTCTAGGAATCTTTTGCATTCCATGCAGCATCTCCTTTGAGAGGCTGTTGCAACCAGTGCAAAAGGACTTGGAGAAATAGAAGTTGTCAGCTTTGAATCACAGAACATAAGGAAATGTTCTTCCTGGGAATTAAAATCACACCAGATGGATTTTTCACTTAAGGGAGGCAGAAACTGAGTGCTGTGAGTCATTGTTGTGGCCTCAAACAACAGTGGATTGCTCTTGGGGGGTGTGTGCAAACATGTAAGTAACTAATCTGGGCAAAACTCTTGCGTTTCAGCTTGTGGTTATTGGAATGAGAAATCACCCCTTGAACTTGCCTGTGCAGTTGGCAGCAAGTGCGTGTGTCTTTAACCTAACCAAGCAAGATCTAGCAATAGGCATGCCTGTGCGACTGCTGGCTGATGTCACTCACTTGCTCCTGAAAGCCATGGAACACTTCCCAAATCATCAACAGGTAAAAGAAAACATTTCTGTAGGTTTCTTGGTCTTGTGGATCGTACAAAAGGTTTCTCCACATTTCATGACCTCGAGCAGCTGTAGGCAACTACTCATAGAAATGTGTTTGTGCAGGTTTTAAGTAAGTGCTGTTTCCTTTTGTACTCCCTGCCTTGTAGGGCTTCCATGGAATTAAACTCATGAATGAAGTAGAAAATAGCATTATGTGAGTCGGTTGCAGTTAGAGGGAATCTTGCTGAGAAGAATGGCAAGCATCCCACCCACCCAGCCAAAACAGAAGAAAGATAGAAGCAAAGAGATGATGCTGTCTGATATTTGACAAAACTATGATTTTTATCCTGATAGAACTATTACCCAGGCAGGATTAAGTGGACATGCACAGTGGTTATATTGTCCTGTCTTAAACAAATTTCTCCTGACAAACTTTGGATATGCAAATATAAATTATTTTCTTATGATTATTCAAAGACTTGTGCTTGATAAGAATGACTGATGTCTTGAAGGAATACGTATCCTTCAAAGAGTCCATGTGTAAATCCTTTCTCTAATGACTAAGTGCCTTTCTGAATGGTCAGTGCTGTGGTTGGAGTTGTTGAAGAGTTTCATCTTTGATCAAGCCACTGGTGACATTAATAATATAGCATGTGATATTATTGGCTTTTGGAAAAGCATCATCTACTTGGACAATGCTTAAATGGCATAGTGTGATGTAGGCAAGTGTCACTATTGAAAACATCAATTTTAAACTTAGCAATAACTTAACTTAGTTAACTTACTTAACTAAGTAATAGGAGGTGAATAAGCCCTGATTTGGTATCCTTTCCATTCATACAACTACAGTTACCTATATCTGTCCTATCAAATGTATTGGTCAGTTTCTAAAAGGTTTTTTTAACTAATTTTTTCAGTCTTCATGTTCAACTTTAATGGGACTTGAGTATACAGCTGGCTCTCCTTCTAATCTATTTGGGACATAAGTGTGAAGAAAACTGGTATTTTCAGAAATGCTTAATTAATTTTGAAGTGCATTAAATACAAGAAAAATTTTTTTTATTATTTTCAGTACAGCTCATGGAAATGTTTAATGATTCATAGCAAGAAGTATTCTGAAATCTATATGTCCCTGAAGTAATGCTTCTAATTTTCTCACAGCTGCAAAAGAATTGCCTTCTCTCACTGTGCAGTGACAGAATCCTTCAGGATGTTCCATTTAACAGGCAGGTTTTCTATGTCAGTTAAAATGAGTAAATGAGTAGTAGCATTGCAGAATATTTTTCTTTGTTGTCTGTTTAGTACTGAAATATACTCCTGATTTCTTGATCTTTGAAAAGTCACGGCTACCCTAGAGGCCTGATGATCCTTCAGAAGGTTTGGTTCGGGTCTCAGTTTTGCTAAGCTTAAATCATTCCAGTGTGCTGAATTTGTCTGGGCCATAGTATTTCTGGCCCGTAATTCACAACTGTTTTGAATGTAGGTCTGAAAAAAACCCCATGGTGTACAGGTATTTCTTACTTCACCTGGATGGGTCTATCACTAATTGCATGTAACAGAAGTCAGGTTCTCTCTGGGAAACTATAATTTTTCTACTTAAATGTTTTGTCCAAATGATTTGAAGTGTGTTGGTCTGATATTTCAGGAGATTGTGCTTAAATTTTTCTTCCTCTGTTGGAAGCAATTCTTGTGCACTTTGATACCTAATCAGAAGGAAGAGACCCTAAGCAAACAGCTCAAACCTGACCGAGGCTCACTCAATACCTGTAATTTCACTGTGTACCTTTTTGGTACAAGGCACACTTCTCTTGGTTTCTTTTGTACTGCATGCATTTCCATCTGGTGTGTTGTCCGTGTACATCTTTCTTTTACTAAGACTTAGGAGACTTCTGAAAACTAAATCTGTTTTTAACTTCCAGGTTTGAAGCAGCCAAACTTGTTATGCAGTGGCTGTGTAATCATGAAGATCAAAACATGCAAAGGATGGCTGTAGCCATAATTTCCATTCTTGCTGCAAGGGTATGAAATTTAAACTTGGAGATGATCAGGTAACGTTTCTAAAATCTAAAAAAAATGTTGATATGATTTTGTTTGTTTACAGCTTTCAACAGAGCAAACAGCTCAACTTGGTGCAGAGCTCTTCATTGTTAGGGTAAGTCAGACACTTTCCTGAGAGTCAAAAATACCATCCTCTCCAGCTATTCATGCTATCAGTATTACTAAAAATGCAAAATAAACATAAGGAGACTGAGTTCTAAGAACACATTAATCTGTATTCATGTGAAAGTTCTTTAGAACAGAAAAGCCTAGAGAATTTGTTAGAGGCAATATCAGAGGCAGTTGCAATGAGACATAATAACCGAGATGAAAAGAAGCCAAAGCGGAAGAACTTGATGCAATTAATAACAAAGTGAAATATCAAGACATCTGTTGATTTGAAATCCATTGTATAAGATGAAAGATGCTCAAAACAGAATATTTGAAGTAAATGGTTAGTGCTGTCAATGTTCACGTGGGGTCCAGAGTTCTGTGAATGCCTTTGTGCTATTTGTAACAGTACCACACATGTAATTTTGGTGAAAACAAAGGAATTCCTCTAGCAGGCAACCATGTTCAAGGGCTGGGGAGAAGTTTAATAGCTTGTTTTTGTGTAGCTTGACCCTAAACATGTAGATCTTTCCTCTGTATATAAATGATAGCTATGCATTACCCCAGTCAGTGCAGAAAGGAGCAGAGGAGCTAATAAATCCCAGTTATGATTGCATATCAAAAAATGTTTGTTTGTTTTTCCAGCAACTTCTACAAATAGTTAAACAGAAAACAAATCAGAATCTTGTAGATACTACCCTCAAGTTCACATTGAGTGCACTTTGGAACCTCACTGATGAATCTCCAACAACATGTCGGCACTTCATTGAAAATCAAGGGCTAGAACTTTTCATGAGAGTCTTAGAGGTGAGGAGTACAGTTGTGGTGGTAATTATCAACACAGGTTTATAATTAACATTGTTTCAATAATAAGCATAAATGATTACCTATAGTTTGTTTCTTTTTTCCACAGTCTTTTCCGTCTGAATCATCCATCCAACAGAAAGTTCTTGGACTTCTGGTGAGATGAAAAAAAAAAGTCTGAAATACATACTTTTAAAAATTGATTTTTTTATTTTTACCTCAGGCTAATTTGCAAAATTGACTCAATATTTTTACATTCTTCTTTAATCTTTATAGCATGCATTATTCACATTGACATTGTTTTGGACGGTTTTACCAATTCCCCAAAAGCACTCATTATAGTGAAATTGGTCTTTACAGTAAACAAAAGAAGAGCTTTTAAGAGAGGGCAGTGAATAATGCTTCAGATGAGTCCAGATCCAAATAGGAGGTTGAAAATCAATGGAATTCAGAATTGTGCACTGCTGCCGTTTACTGAAATTGAGTGTTTTTGAGAATGTTAAAACTAGTCTTTAATTAAGTATAATCTGCGTGCTAACGGCCTGAAATTACTTATGAGAGAACTTCTTTGTTTTGAGGCAAATTCCTGCATTAGACTGGAAAAGTTTTCAAAAGCAGTAATATTTTGGCATCTGGTGGTCACCTGGATGTATGAAGATCTCATCCTGGTGTTTATATGTATTTATTTACACAATGTAGTTCAAGTTTCTATGTTTATCTCCCTCATATCATATTCTTTCTGTCAACATCCTCTCTTTTCTGTTTTCACCCCTCTAGAATAACATCGCTGAAGTTAAAGAACTCCATTCTGAACTAATGTGGAAGGACTTTATAGACCACATCAGTAAATTATTGCACAGTGTGGAGGTGGAAGTCAGCTACTTCGCAGCAGGGATTATTGCTCATTTGATATCTCGAGGAGAGCAGGCCTGGACGTTAAGTCGCAGCCAGAGGACATCTCTCCTTGAACAGCTGGTACAGAAATGATGATGGTGAATTTTATCATACTCTCTAATATTTTTTCAATGTTTGTATTTAACAATGAGTGTTCTTGGTTCCATATTTTGCAGTATTCTGCCATTTTGAATTGGCCAACCCCAGAATGTGAGATGGTGGCTTACAGGTAACTACTGTCTTGATTTAGAGTTTGGAAAATAAACTGAACTAGATTTAAAACTTGTCCCCAAATCAGAATGAGCTGCTGGCCAGACATAGTTTTGTCCAGTGGAAAAATGCCTGTTGGCTTAAAATATACAACGTGTTAATGTTCTCTTTGTGAGCAAAGAAGGTTAGTGACTCCTGTAAAAGAAAAATCTAGTGTTGTGCTGCCTGCTTTTCTAGTGAAGGTATTCAGCTGCATGTCCAAAAGCCTTAGACACAAAGATTAACCAGTAACGTTGTATTGACTGGCGCTAGGTTAGCACTATCAGTCCTAGATAAGAAGCTTGAGGCCAAAACGTATAATTAGATGTTTACTGTCTATCCAATCATTATAATTTTCCACTGGTTTTACTCCTGTTTTCAAGGAGCAAGAGGCATTCAAATGCTATGGTAGAAGCATAACATATATCCACTATATACGACTTTCTCTAGTAATTGTCTTGAACATTAAAAAGCTCGTCTGCTGCATCCAAAAATGCAGTTGATCAAGTGTCTTTCCTAGTTAAACCTGTCGCTGAATGAGTAGACAACATGTGACCTCTGAAGTAATAATATCTAGTAGTCAAGTGAGTTGCTGTTCCTCTTCTTTTTTATAGGTCTTTCAATCCGTTTTTTCCACTACTCGGCTGTTTCATGACACCTGGTGTGCAGTTATGGGCAGTGTGGGCCATGCAGCACGTCTGCAGCAAAAATTGTATGTATTAAGATAATGCTACCCTTAAAATTCTTACTTCTTAGCTTGTTATTCACTAGCATGAAGTGGGAAAAATAAGTATTCCTAGAATATTCACTCCTAATCCTCTGGAGAAACTACATTTAAGCTTTGATTAAATAGGGCAGGAAAAGGGAGTAAGGAAAGTTTTTATATCCTTTTTATTTATGGGAGTTTTACTGTTAAATGCACAGCATTAATTCCAAAATGTAGACAAGTTTTAAAATGAACTACATTTTTGCCTTGCACAGGTGTTTTTATTCAGAAATACGTATTTTTTTTATTAAGAACAACAATTGTAGTAAGTAGCTATCTCTTACTATGAGAACAGCAGTTTTATCTAATCCTCATCTCTAATCACCTTTTTGCAATAACTTGCTGTGACATAAAGGTCAGTTTCTTAATCTGTCTGTCCCATCTGCAAAATGAGAACACCAAGGTCTTGAGAGTATTTGATGAAACGTACAAGTGTTGGGAAAGGAAATAAATCCACTGAGCCTACCTAAATGTAAGACTGGACAAACCTTCCTGGCTGTTAATGCTTTTTTTTTTTTTTTTGATATAAATTTGTATGATGTGAATGTGTATGTTGTCATTAACTTCTACTGGATATAAAGCATCTTTCCTCTGAGATATTAAGAGTATTTTCTGTGCCAGCTTTTTAATCTTGACAGCAGTATACTGATGCTTGTTTATCCCTGTCCCATAAATCACTGTTTCTACAGTGAAGAGACATCTATTCAGGTTCAAACAATAACATAGCATCATATGTAATTAAGTATATATATAAAACTACTGTTTTCCTGCTCTTTACAGGGCTTATAATTATAATGAGACACTGTTCCCAGGGTATGCTGGCCGAGATCTGTGAGGACTTTTCCCATTGAGTAGGACTGTTCTGACAAAGTTGTTTTACTGGTCAGACTCTGAATAACAGTTTTTGATTAAGACCCTGTAATTCTTTGTTAATGAAATTAAAGCAAGCTTTTTTCTCCCCCAATCTGTGCCTCAGCCCTGTTAACTTAGTATGGTACTATATTTGTTCTATTTATTTTGAATGTTTATTTTATGCTGCCCTAACCTCTGGGCTTTCAACATGCCACGGAGGTTTGTACCGACAGTGAGTGATTGCTCTGTAGAATGGAGAGGCTGGAAATACTTGGATGGCGTGCTCCTGATTTGAGATCAAGACAGTATTCCTGAAGTTTAGTTCTGATGGTAGTTGGTGGCAGAAGCTTCTGGACAAAGTTGCAGAGAAACCCAATGTTTGGTAGCTAGTGCAATAACCTCTGAGGGAAAATGTATTTGATTCTGAAATACAGAGGTTCATTTGAGGGGGGGAGAATCATAAGCTTTTGGTGCTTGACACCAAGAAGGCTTTTTGTCCTGGATAGGACATGCATTTTATTTTGACCTGCTCTTTTAGATGAGGTGAAAAGTAGTCTGGAATTAATGGGATTGGTTTTTCTTGTTTATTTTTTTCTCCTTTTGCTGTTTCTCTATATCATATCCACCTCAACGAGCTATAACTTATCTAAAATATCAGTAGCACTGCAGTAAATGTGATCCCAGTGAAATGCTTAATGTCAGCATTTAAACAACTCTGGTGTTGCTTCACCGAGATGACTGGTGAAACTGGGCACATCTGAGGTAATGCTCTGTGGATTGCATTACAGTCATCCTGACCTTTTTGTAACAACTTCTGAAGCTTGCATGTTACAGTAAACATGTGGCTCTTTTTATAGCCTGGTCCCTGCACATCGTAACACTGGAGCTGATGTAGGTGTGCTTTCAACTTTTTAATATTGGTAATGAAAGTGGAAAGAAAGTGTAATTTTATCCCTGAAAAGGCATTCATAGCAACTTATAACTACTTAAAGGCTGCCATCGATAGTATTTGTCAAACTGTTCTTGAAGAAACTGGTTCCTACTCACTCTACAAGCCTGTACAAATGGTGTGGTGTATCCGATACCATTTTTTTGTTAACTGCTCTGTACCGAGGTTTTTTTGGTAAAGGTGATATTTTCACCTGGCTACTCAGATATTATAGTACTTCTGATTACCATTTCTTAAAATTTATGTATGTGCACTTTAAAAAGCCTGTAGAGGAGGCGGGGGGGAGAGAGAGAGAATACTGTGCATATCATAGGGCACTTTCCAGTCAGCTGAGGCAGACATGAAAACAAACCTGATTACAATTGGAGTCCTGTCCAAACAACTCTGTTGTCACTTGTTAAAGTACAAATGCACTTCCGTAGACACCTTAGGGAGTGTCCTAAATGCTGCCTGGTCTAGGAGATGAAAGTGGATTTGAATCAGTGTTTACAGTACCTGCTTCATTAATCCTAGCTATATTATAATTCCTTTTTTCAAATCTTATTGCAGCTGCCAGGTACTGCAGCATGTTAATTGAAGAAGGTGGTTTACAACACTTGTACAACATCAAGGAAAATGTCCAGACTGATCCACATGTCCAAAGGATTGCTGTTGCCATCCTAGATAGTTTGGAAGAACACATTATGCGTCATGGGAGACCGCCTCCGTGTAGAAAACAGCAACAAAATAAACCAAACTGAACGCTGCAGGCATAGGAGTGTAACGTATTGTCTCTGTAATAATCCTTTCTGATGTGTGTGTAGTTGGAGTAACCTTTAATATAGTGGTCACCATTAAAGTGATTTGCTGATAATTGTGGTACCCGGAACCATGTGAATGGCACCTTTGGTGAATGGCAACTTTAATGGCAACCGCGTATGCAACTTGTACAGAGCCACTGTGTGAGCTGGTCACCCCTGTAGGATTACTGCTGGCTACAGAGAGGTGGGACTTGCACAGATCAATATGCACATCTGAAAAAGACTTCTAGGAGTATCTTGTTTTGTGACATCTGGGACAGAAAGTTATTTCATCCCTACGATTGCTCTTCATAACATTGTTTACCAGTTTGGTGTTTGAATAGAACTGTGTGTGGTTGTGAGATTCAACACTTTTACAGATTAAAACAAAAGTACATGCATGCAGGTTACAATGAGACTTGTAACTAAGGCGACCAAAATCTCCATTGTCTCATAACCCTTCTAAACACAAATGGGGGGGGGGTCTTCAACTTCCTTTTGCCTGCAAGCTGTGTTCTTTTCTTTTCCTCCCTGCTAGAACAATGCCTTTTTGCAGTTCAGCTCTCAGTCCTCTCTACTCTTAGCAAGGTGGGGATCAGTACTGCATCAGGGCAAGGGGGAGCCTGCTGAAATAAAGCAATAGGAACAGGATTAAAAGGAGACACAATACTAAAAGGATGAACTAAGCTTGAGATTTTAAACTCGATAATGAGGAGTTTTTGTTGTTGTTTGACTACTTTTGGTTGTGTGTGATACTTTTCTTTTGTTTTCTAGAATACTGATAGGGAAAGGAGAAGGCTTGTGAGAGCAAAATACTGACTTGTCTTCATCATGAAGGGGATTGCATGTGTGATAGGAGGTCCAGGATATTTGGTCACCTTATTTATAAGACACTAATGATTGCTGTGTTGTTTTCTGTAAATATTCTGTCAGTATTGTGCAGTGAATTATATTTCCAAATCATCACAGTGCAAAATATCACCCAATATTCTATGTAAGCCCTGTGTCAACTGCATCGTTTTGTGGAGTGTGAAATTTTACGTGAAGATGATAATTGTAACAACTTATTTCTCTCTTGGTTACCTATGGGTTTCAAATGATGTGTTGAATGAAACGTATTCCACAGCATACAGATGCCTGATAAAATACAAGTGATGGAAGCAAACTGCATGTCTGTTCAAATTCAGTTTTATTTCAGGTATTGTTTTTGTTTACTGGTTAGTCTCCATATTTCCATGGCAACTGATTGATAGTCAGAGACCCTTCTGTAAATATATTGATAATTGAGTTTAAGAAGAAAACTTATGTTTGGCAGCTTACTAGCAGGGATGGCTTCTTCATGATGACCATATCTTACTATTTTTAATTCCTTCCCTCTCCCAACTCCCATCCTTTGAATAAAAACATCACCTCTAATCTTCAATAATCTAGTTATTGTGTATTTCAGCAACTTGAAAAGGTACTGATCAATGTTGTGTAATTGCTTTTTGTACAAAGGTATGATTTGGCTAGCATCAATTCCATATGTGTATCTGGTTATATCCAGTTTTCTTGATTCAGAAAGAAATTTAATTGGTTGTAGCTTTAAATTATGAAGGTTGTTGAAAAAAATGGCCTGCAAGCCTTTACCCACCTCCCTTCTGAGATGTCTGCTATGGGATTTCTGCTACGAAATTTATTACATGAAATAGAACACAAAACTTGTCAAAATCTGTGTTAATAGAATGAATATGAATCAATTGATACAAGATTTTAAAATAAAATTAACTCTCATTACAATACTGTTTTTTCCTAATAATAGGAGAACTTGCTGAAGCATCTTAACTAAAACTGGGGGGGGAAAAGATCTACTACTACATGTGGCACAACATGAATGTGATGCTGGCTTTAGCCAGATGGTGAAGATGTCACTTGAAGTTCTGTAACCAGCAAGCACAGAGATTGTAAATTATTTTCCATACCCTTCCTGTTTTGTTCCCATACGCTTCAAGCAAACGGTGAGCAGAATTCTTTTAAGCTGGAAAGTATGAATGCCTACAAGGTGTAAATCCACTAAGTGGCAAGTGCCAGTTACAGAAAGGTCTTCACCTTCCTGTCCAGCTTCAGGAGTTCTTGCCAGGACAGAATAATTCTGGAAGCAACTTCTAAACTTGTATTTAAACCTGTGGCATTTGCCATTTTTTTTCTTTTTGTGAAGGCTGAAGGATCCTGGCTCTGCTTTACCTTTGCAGATGTTTACATAGGAAACTTGTACACGTGCAATGTGGTAAGGTTACCTCACCCATAGAATTGTTTGGTTAACTTCTGGTACAAGTGAAATTGTGGCTTGCTTTGAGACTGTCATAGGGCATGAAGTGATGCCCAGTTTCAATGTGATAAGCCACATTTTGTAAGTATATTTTGAATAACAAAGTATTTACTAAAAATTCCTTTCTCTAACTATACTAATTCACTTTTGCTTGAAAGCTCCAGTCCAGGGAAGTAAGAAGCCGCAGAGCTAAATTAGGTGGCACATCTCAGTGCTGGAGAACCTCTAAGCACAAGAAAACAACTTTGAGTCAGGCAACAGATGAAAATGTGATGGGAGAGGTGACATGCCTGTGATGTCTGGCATAGACTGATATGGTGGCCATCTACACGTGTGCATACAGGCATTGCACTTTCTCAAGCACTGATACCAGAAAGATGAAAGTTCACTTTATTGGAGTGATAGGTCAATGTTTTGCACTATTCACAACAGATCTGGGGTGAAATCCCACTATCTGTGTTAATACTGCTAGTTCTCTCTGATTAGTTGGAAGAGCGCTGATAATGGGTTTTCCTTCTTTTTTTCTTTATTGATCTTTAGGTGCAGCATGTTTTCTGCCTTTTTTTCCCCTTCCTTTAAATTTGCTTATGGTGAGCCAAAGCTACTTGACATCTGTTTGAAAGCCATAACCACTGACTTAAGATATATGCTCTTTAAAAGGTCAGCTCTGCAAAGTTATATCTTTATTTGGGAATTCTTGCAGCAAAATGAATCAGTGGAGTATTCAGAAATGCAATCCAAGGCAAGGAGCTAAGTACATAGAATGTAGTCAAAAATAATCCCAAGAAATTGGTGGGTCCTCTTAAGTCCTCCTTTACCTTCAAAAAATCAAGGGGAAGCTAGGAGCGTTATTTGCCGATAAACTGAGGTGGTCGTTTCTCCCTGAAGGCAGCCATCCCTTCCTGACGGTCTCTTGTGGGAATATTCTACATTTACAAAAAAAAAAAAAGTGCAATGTTTTTCATTGACAAGTCTGATGTGTTTTTAAGTACTGACTAATTTGGCAGTAGTGGTCTAAGACCAAGATTGCCTTTCCTTCAATGATACATTAAGTCTCAACTTCCATGTTTGCAATTAGGAAAATAAAGAGACTGGGTTGTAGTGGAAATCACAAGCGAAGCGTCTAAGACAAAGACCATAGACTAGAGAACTGCAGAATATAAGAGTTTTCTATAAATTTAATACTTCACCATCTTAAAATACAGAGAGGCACAGCAGTTATGTTGTTCTGTTATGTTTCTTTCTGAGAAAGGTGCATGCTTGTCAGTGAGAATGACTACAGAAGACTGTTTTTCAATTAGTTAAAACCATTTGTAAAGCTCATCCTGTGATTAACATTGTTGAAGCTAAGAATATACAATTACTTTAGACAGAAGAGTGTTCAAGGAAGGACTTTGGTCTTAGGCAGGCTGAGAGAGGCAGCTATGTGTGACACAACAGTTAATATTTTGAAATGGAAATCTCTGGAACTGCACTTGAGTGTTCTCAAAGCTTTAGATTTAGCTGTTAGTGTTCCCTTATGGAGAAGAAAATACAAGAGGAATTGAACATCTGTACTGTGACCAGAAAGGTACAGTTGTTCCTTTGAGGAAAGTATGCTGAAGGTAACATACCTGGGCATAGCACATTGCCTCAATAGCCATCCCTGACGCAATGTCAACCTGGGGATGAGAGGGAAGGAGTGAGATTGTTGTTAAGCATAGCCCTCAAACCTGCTTCATAGTCCCCAAATCAATGAACGTTCACTTGTAGTGAGCAACCCTCCCTGCTATGTTAGAACTACACTGTTAGCATCTGTAGAAAATAAATCCTGCCGTACTAATTTCATCTTTAAAGAAAATCTTTAAAACCCCTGAAATGGTTTCAAATACCTTGTCTGAACAAAGATTATAACTCAGTCTGTTCTAAACATTTTTACTGTAGTAATTTGTAAGATCTGCTCGTCTGCATAATTTACTTCACTATTAAAAAAAAGTAATTACCTCCATTCCTTTGTTTATTGCCAGTTTTCCCATTTTCACAGCAAATGGAGCCTTTAGTAAAAAAAAACCAAAACACAACAAAACTAAACCACGACATTTAAAAATAAAGCCACATCAGTTCCTAATAATATCATGATCCTACCTCTAAATGACCTTTTAGTCTATAGAAATTTGCAGTAAGTTAGTATTTTTAAAAAAATTTGGTGTGGTAACTTTGAAACCTTGCACCACGTACGTCTAGAGATATCTATAGATATACTATAGATATCTATAGACTATAGATATGTCTGTAGATATCTCTAGACGTACGTGGTGCAAGGTTTCAAAGTGTCCTGCAGGCCTGCGTAACTGCAGCTTGGAGGTAAAACTGTCCTACTGGTTAAGCAGCTGGATGTTAACACTTGTTCCTACAGAAATTGCATTCACAAGGAAGGACAGACGTAAGAGAATTTACATCAGGAACCAAGACACTAATATTTCATACAAAGGAATTCAAATTGTGTGTTTGCTTTCTCTCAGGGGAAGCAGAAACGCCTTCATTACGTTGACCATGTGAATAATACGCTTACCTGAGGAAGGATTTCTTTAGCCAAAGTTATTGCTCTCTGGTAAGCTGCATCTCCCTCGCTGTTTTGTGGCACTGTGTGATTTACTAATCCCATTGAGAAGGCTTCTTGTCCATCAATCTGTCTACCAGTGAAAATGAGTTCCTTTGCAAGACCTATTCCAACACATCTGGGCAGGCGCTGGGTTCCACCTTATGACAACAGCAATAACACCATTTTCCACTTCTGAGAAATGCCCAAAAAAGCAAGAGGATTTTGTCTCCTTATGTAAGAAGGAGGTTTGAAAAATAAAGGGATCATGTATTTCTTTAATAACTACTAGCTGAATTTGTCAACATTTTGCAAGGCATCCAAAAGGCTTCAGCGTCCTTTTGAGTAGTTTGATAAGGGTGTAGAGGGACTTTCCTAAATTCATAGCAAGTCCAAGATAGGGCTTGGAACCGAACCCTGGATTCATAGATCTCTTAGGTCACTGTAAGATGCTACTTCCAACTTACATTCAAAACACTTCAAGTGCTGTAATGGCACAATATTTACTATACTGCTGAGAAAGTAAGAGACTGAAGATTTAATGAAGGTTACCTGCTCCAGGAAGAAGCCCTCTTGTGGTCTCAATAAGGCCCATTTTAGCTGATGAAGCTATTTAAAAAAATAAATATAGGGCTTAGTTAACTTTTGGATCTGCATAACCACAGATTTTCCATACTGGACTGATCAATAAAACTATGGAACTGTCAATACTGAACTGGAACTTCATTTCTCCAAGTAGCTAGAAAGTCTGAATGCCACAGCGTCTAATCAATGTCAATCTCAAGTCAGATGAGGGATGTGTAGCATAGCTTCTTAGCCATAATGTAGCAATTTTCTGTAGAAAAATGAACCTTAGGTCCATACTAGGTGAAATGTAATCGAGGGAAGAATCGAAATGGAAGGAAGTCTTCCAGTCCAAACTGGAAGGTTAGACCTAGCCAGAGTGCTGATCCGATATAACTATTCACTCCTACCAAAAAATAGTTTTCTGAAGGACTCCTAATCTTGTCTAAAAATAGGCTTTGCTTTTTAAGCAAGGAAACTGCCTTCCCAACTGTAACTAAATATCACAATTTCTGGTCAGATGCGTACTTACTTCCTGAACTGTGTAAGTTCCTCTCAGCCTAGAGGATTTAACAGTCAGCTGTCGTGTGTAAGTTGTCTCTAAAATACAGTCACAGATTACAAGAAGAATGCTACACTAAGCAACACACAAACCTGCTACTCGAAGGTCACAGGCTAATGCCAGTTCTAGTCCACCACCCAATGCGTAGCCATCTATTGCAGCAATTGTGGGTACAGGCAGGGCAGCTAGAGAAGACAATATGGATTATATGGTTCTGTTCCACTCACTTGGAACAAATGCAAAACATTCTTACAAGCACAGAAGCGTGCAAATACAGAGTACTGCAACACAAAACAGGATGATTTGTCTCCTTGCAAATTTATGATGCGAATATCGAGTTAAACAGTCAAAACAGACACCGTCCCTAGTCAGTGTTTCAAGGATGAGCTTTTCTGATGCTTTTGTTAGCCAAGGCACCTGAACTTGCTAAGCACTGTTGTCACCTCATAGCTGAGGAACCTGAGGTACCTGGAGATTAGTTGCCTGGTAAGATACTTTTTTTTAATACTCAGGGAGCTGGAAACAGACTTCAGACATGTGCTAGTTCTGTGCTGTAACTACCCCCTGCACCAACTGCTGCTGTGCTTTGTGAGACGGGGTCATTCTCTCTACATTGTTTGTTTTATTACTACAATTGTGATTGGTATTTTAGTCAGACTGCACTTTGGTATTCCTCTCTAGCAGAATAATTCATAAATAGGGAAAGAAAATAAATAGCAGTCCATATTCCTTTTTGGGAAAAAAAAGTGTGGGGAGAGGTTGTAGGTATACAAACACCCTGACATTCAACAAATGCATTTAGCAAATCAATTCAGAGATCCACATCCATATTCTTAGGTCATTGCCATATCATGAGTGCTTCTGAGCATATACTGAAAGTGGGACACCCAACATAGCTTGTTTTGTCTAGCACTGTCTCCCAAGGATTACACAGACCTGTATATACAATGTTTTCTCATAGCAGGTACTTATATGCATGTGTGTGCTGCTCTGCATCATGGAAAAGGCAGTACTGAAATGCATCTTGTCCTGGGAGTGGCAGCAGGATTGTTGATATTTAATTCTAATTAGAACTTTGTTTCAAACACAAGATGAAGCCATTTGGGAAGCTACTCCTCAATGGGCAACCTGCTGAGGCTGGCATCCTTCCCCTCCTGCAGCATTGCTGAATGTCTCAGTACAGGCAGTCTAGGACAAATTTCCCAACTGAGACAATAATTTACCTATTTCATCCATGAGATTTCTCAGCCTTTTAACAAAGTGTCCAACTTCTTCATCATCCATCTTTGCGCGTTCCTTTAGGTCTGCTCCTAAGCAGAGGAAAAAAAGGTTAGAATACAGGAACAGGGAAAAGATATCTGTGTTTCCTCCTGTCCCTCAGAGAGGACAGACCATTTCGGAAGTCTTGAAATTCCATGTTCTGGTTAAGGTCAGTGGAAGCTGGAGTGTAGACATCTGGGCTGGAGCAGTGGGTGGGGTGCTCCTCTGTTCCCTTTGAACAGATTTCGCAGAGGAGCACCAATCACTGTATGTAAGAACCATAATCCATAAAACAGGGAACTAAGGTCTCCAACACCAGAGACACCTGTGCTTGAGGGTGCTTATAAATGGAAAACAGTAGCACCACTCAGCCTGTGAAGCTCACTCCAGCATATATCTTCCATCACTGACGCCGAGAGGCAGACAGGCAAAAAAACCCCAATGTTTGTTATTTACTACACAAAAGCCATCTCATTTTTCTTTTAGCACGCATTTCCAGCTCATTTTCTGCATGATCTGATCAGCACACAGCCCTAAAAGCCATCAGATTTTTTAACAGTAGTTCGCAGAGCCTCTGTCACTTACCAGCACAGAACACACCTTTCACCTCACTCTTGAACACCACAACCCGAACCTTCTCATCAAAGCGGAGTTGTTCCAGAGCACTGAACAGCTGTGAGAGAGGGAGTACAAACAAGAGAAGAAAAACTTTAAGCATATGGATGTATATACCTAAATTATAGCAAGTTCCTAATCTATGATAAGAGTTTCTTTTCTTTTTTTCCCCCCTGCAGGAACTCCCTCAGAATGAGGTGTTTCCCCATCTCTTTAGTTCTTCCATTCAGAGATGAACCTTTGGTGTACCTTCAGCTCCCCTTCCCGTCCAGGCACAAGCCAGACTTTCTCTAGAATGTATCAACCTTGAACAGATCACCTGCTAAGGTCTGACAGTGAGTATGTTTTTGTTGTAATTACACAAGTGAGGACATTAACTTGCATCCAAGTTAGCTGATTTAAGTAACTCCACAATCTGTCCAGTCTGCACCCCAAGTTACTGCAGCACAGACACATCACGATCTCTTTTTCTCCGGGCTAACTTGCCTTGCCACAGTGCAGTCTCCCACCGACCTTCTGCAAGTGATGAGGTTTTTGCTTCAGATTTCCCACAACTATTACTGCATTTAGTGATCATGATTCCAAACATGTTTAGAGGCCAGGCCCATACTCACTTCGTTTACAAATACTTTTCCCAATGAATTTCTTGCGTGGGGTCGGTTCATTAGGATTTCAGCAATACCTTAGTAACAGGAGACAATTTCAGTTACACTTCATTTAATTCTCTGACACAGTAATTCAACTGGGAACAATATCTGCATATGCTGCATCTTCTCTTTCCTGAAAATGTATACAAAGTATATTCTAAAACAATCAGTTATTTTAGAAGTGGTGGTAAATCACGTCCATGAAACCCAGTTATGCAGGTCAACTGCAAAATTCAGTAGCACTGTGAATAATATAAATATGCAGACTTTTAATGAAAATGAACATGGCATCTGAGGATATGTCTTAGAATCAGTGCAGGAATGGGAAAAAAAACAAACCCAAATGATCCATCTTAGGTTTCTGGTTTGAGTGTTACTTAATTCAGTTTTTATTGTACAGTCATACTGTGTTCAAGTACATTACTTAGTGATGAAAACCACCCTCTTGGGATTGCTGTGTGCATAAGCATAGCACAAACTGGTCACTCTCAGTTTGTGTTCCAGAACCGTTTTGAAATTTCAGCTCCATTTTAATTAAAGTTGATAAGCTCATCAGTAAAAATGACTTCAGAAAAATAAGACCACAACATCTACCTACTTCTCTCTTGCACCTGTGTTTTGTAAGTTATTATCCAATGGTTTCAGTATGCTTTGGAGAAAAATCATCTCCTCTTTCCGTGGAGCTGGACTTCTGCTCCCTTCCCAGGCTGTAACACTGGAAGCTGCTGTTGCTGCTGCTGTAGGTGCATGGATGCACCTTGTGTCTGTCATGCCTGGTCCTTCTGCACTGCTAGAAGGTCTCTGCCTTTATTCCTCTGCCTGTGCTAGTGGCTAATTAGTTAACAAGAGATGTGTCCCAGAGGAACACAGACACAGGTAACAGCAGGGACCAACAAACAATGGACATTCATGATTCAGGTACCTACCTTTGTCTACATGGAACTAGCAAAACTGCCAAGAACTGTTTGTAAGCTCTTGCAATAGTTACCCTTACCAGAAAACCATTCCACTGGCACTCTGAACCAGCACTCCAAGTGCTCAGTGCCTCTCCTGGCCCTGTCCCACCGCCAGCACTGTGTGGGACTGGCACCAGGGAAACCCAAGGTGTGCACACCAGGGCTTCTTGGGCTGAGATCTCCTGCACAGGTGACTTTAAAGGCGGCACCCAGCTGTCTGTGTGGCAGCTGTGTTCTTGGAGAGCGGTTTCATGGAAGAAGTTAAAGCGTGAGGGTATTACAAGGCAGCAGCCGCCTGTCGGGGCACCCGGGAGGGACCGGGTGTCCGGGCAGCGGTGCGGGGACAGCCTGAGTGTCCCCAGGGCCCGCGGGACAGCAGTGGCCGAGCGGCGGGCACAGACACGGCCCCGCGCACCTCGGGCGGGAGCTGCTGTGCTGTTCCCAGGTGACACCAAGCACATCAGCGGGGTTCTGCCCCTCTCCGAGCACCACAACGCCGGCTCCCGGTCACCCCGCGGACGCCTCGGAACGCCGGGGCCTACCCGCGGTCCCCGCGCAGCCCGGGCAGGGGCCGCCGCACTCA
>VZRW01010148.1:13814-25358 GCA_013398125.1 Aegotheles bennettii | reverse complement strand
CTGAGCGCTCCCGGTGCCGGCTGAGCCCCCTCGGCACCGGCTGCGCGCTGGGGCTGTGCGGGACGGCGGAGCCCCCCCTGTGTGTGCGGGGCAGGGGGGTTGGCCCCAGCGGGTCTCGTCTCGGCGGCGCTCCCGAGGCGTCTCCGCTTCGCGCGTCCCCTGTGGGCGCCGCTGCCGGAGCTGAGGGGGCGCGGGGGTCCCTGCCCGGTGGGGAGGAGGCTCCTCACGAGGTGCGGGGAGACGTGCGGGGCCGGGCCGGGGCCAGCGCGGCTCCGGGCGAAGTCCGCCCGCGGTGGGGGGGACCCGGCCGGGCAGGACCCGGCCAAGTTAAACGCTCCGAGGCCGCGCTGGGCCGGTCGATACAGCACTGTACAACGGGCAGAGCCTGTCCCCGTGTCACAAGGGCTGTCCCCTCCTCCCAAGGGCGACGGCAGAGCCGGGGCCCCAGGGGCGCGGTGCCTTGGCCCGGCTGCCAGCACAGGGTCACAGCGCGACACCTTGGCAAAGGGAGCTGGAGCTAAAGGGACCTTTCTGTCTCTGTGGGTGGCACTTCAGGCGATTTTGGTGCTTGGAGAGTAGGGAGGCACCCCCTCCTCGTGTTCCGATCACTCGTGTGCACGGGTGTTCCTGCAGGGTGTGGTGGGGCGTGGGAGGAGGTGGAAGGCGAAGGACTCGGGTCCGTGAGCTCCTCCTCGGGCTGGACCGCAGAATGTGGGCTTGGAAGCTACGGGACCTCCCCTTAAACTCGGCTGTAGGAAGGAGCAGAGCTGTGGAAGACAACTCAAACTTGTCAGGCACCACGTTGCATCTTAAGTGTTTAGTTATGAAGTCTTCTAGGGCTGTATCCGTTCTCTTTTTTTACTCTTAATGATGCAGTAGCTGCTAAAAATCAGCACACCTTCTCAAAATAACCCGTGTTTCCCATGTAACTCAGCTCCACACACCGTGCCTTTCATTATCAAGAGTGGAGCATCTTGGTTACCAGTGTAGTGTGACTGGAGGAGTTGTCAATGCTCTTTTCCCCTTCTTGTTAGCCCAAGTAACATCAATCGCTCCTAAAGACCTCTACAATGATCAAGTCACTGACTGATTTTTCCTATAACCTTCAGTATGAAGGTTCTCTGTCTAAATTAAGGAGAGGAGGCACTACAGAAAGTACAGCTAAGTCGTGTGAAGGGCTGGAGTTGGGGAGGTAAGCATAAGGAGGTAGCAAATTAACTTTTATATACTAACAGTGAAAGTAAAATAATTTATAGAACTCTAAGTAGTTACAGAGATTTATTTTTTTTAGCAGTGACACTCTGTTAATGATATGAAAATGCAGAACATGTGTATTTGTTGATGGACTCTAATGAGTCATACTACAAAGAAAATAGAAGTACCATCTCTGATAGGGGTAAAGTACATTACGACTTTTAACAAAGTGGAATAAGGCTTGGGAAAAGAAGGCTTAGGTGGAATTAAGTTCCGTATTAAGAACAAGCATTTTCTAGTTACAAATTAGAGTATAACAAAGTGGAAGGGAAGTATTTATCAGAGCCTTAGTGAAGATGGTCATGTATTATAATGAAGCAGTGAAGATGACAGTTATTCTCTGTCCCACCCACAGACTTTGGACAGGATTGTTGTCCGTCTCCATACAAGTCATGGACCTTCTTTAAGACCAAGCAAAAATGATCCTCAGCATTTATAAAATTGCACTTTTATAAAATTGCACTTTTGTAAAATTTTACTTTTATAGCAGCCACAGGGGTCTGGCAGTAACACTTGGGAATTGTGCAGATTTTGTGCGTGCACTTTTGGGTCAATTAAATTCTTTGTATCATATAAAACTGTTTGCAAACCTGTTTCTATGTTAAATATAAAACTTTCAAATATATCAGTTTGAGCAAAAGATGTATTAAATCTCACTATGATTTGTTTTTTTTTCTTTCCTTTTTTTCTTGTCAGTTCACAAAGCCTAGTGAGACCAGCGATGATTATCCTGAAATGGCTAAGGAGGCAGGTAATGAATAATAAAGCAATGATTTAGTTTGATTGGTGGCACTTATTGTAAGTCTTACAGTTAATCTTTTTATTATACATATAAAGGAACAGCTACTGTTCAGTAAATACATATAAAAAGCAACTCTAAAACTGATAGAAAAGAACACTTCACAAAATCCGTAACTGTTCAACTCGCTCCCTTCCAGAACTGAAGTCAAAAGGATAGCTTTATACCTAACTATATTATTAAAACATACTTTCATTGGGACAAGACAACCTTTGTGCATGAACACAGGATTGATTGCATGAAATTTTCTGGTAAGGGAGCTTGTTCAGAACTCAAAATACTGCATAATTGTCCTTATGAGAATTAAGATACAGGACTATATTAACCATACGCATCATATAATAAGGAATTTTTACAGTTCTCCCTCTTGGTTGTGAATGTGTGAATCATGCATACTAAGCTAAGTTTGCATGTTATGCTTGTTATGTTTGTGAGAGTTGCCTTTTTTTTTCTTCAACTTTTAAACTTCTTTTTAGGCGAGAAGGCTTTAGCTGATGCTGGGATTCCTTATTCGGCGGTGCAGCAGGCGTGTGTGGGTTATGTTTATGGTAAGCAGTGTCATTCGACTGGGTTGCGAAATCCGTGACATTTGCAGACCTCTGTGTGGGTAGTTTATCCACATCTGTGTGGATAAGGTATGGGGGATCCCATCAATTTCGGATTCTGATATTTAATCGTGTCAGTTTGTAGAACTGTCTCAAACTTTTAAAAAAGTGATCTTTTTAGTGATCAGAGATCTGTGTCTGCTTAATTGTGGAGTTTATAGTTCTAGTCATGAGTATGGAAAGACTCCCATAAAACTGTGTCTTGCAGATGTGTTTTATACAAGTGGCTCTTTCAGCCAGATCAAGGAGTATATTTATTCAAGACACACCTCTAAGATGCGTCTGTCCAGTCCAGTTACCTTCTGTTGACTCACGGCCTGTTGCCACAGAAGCAAGACAAACTTCTGTTTTTAAAATCTGATGCTTTTCATCTTGTTTCTAAGGTTCTTGTACTGTGGATACTTGAGAGACGTACTCAAGATAATAGTTCAAAAGTTCAGGCTTGCAGTTTAAGAGGTAGCATTGCACATATCTGGTGGGATTTCTTTTTGCTGGTGAAGTTTGAATATGTACATTATTTTAATGTGTGTCCCTGTATAAAGGTGAGTCAACCAGTGGACAACGGGCTATCTATCACAGTTTGGGTTTAACTGGCATTCCTATCATTAATGTGAACAACAACTGTGCTACTGGATCAACTGCTTTGTTCTTGGCCAGACAACTTATAGAAGGAGGTGAGTTGTTTTGCTCTGGAGCTGGGTAATACCTATTCTTTATTGCTATAAATACAACTCGAATGAAACTAATGAATGTGCGAGTACTCTGAGTTGTAAATGTCCTATCCTCATAGGCAAAATTGTGTTTTCTGCCTCACTCAGCTGAAAAGGTTGGTCAGTTGTATATACAAATATAAGTCCAAGCACTTAAAAGAGTAGGACTGTCACTATGAGTAGAGCATTGTGTGTGCAGCTAAGAGACTGTGTCTGTGCTGCAGTAAGATGGTCTATGTGGATATAAATGTCCCTTCTGTGTCGTAAGTTGTATGAACCTAGTAAGTAGCAAGCCAGGTAAGTTTGTTTATCTGGAAGAATTGTTTGGAGTAGAGCAGAACAAGTTGCATCATAGTGCTGCAAGATGGTACACTCCAGGATGAAAAGGAGGGAAGAATCTACTAAAAAGCTTAGCTTTTTTTTTTCCATGTATTTTTTTATAACTTGAAGTTAACACATTTTTGGAAGGGAGTGGAAGAGAGCAATGCCTTGTGACAGACTATGCTTTGAACTGACAGATGAATGTTTCCTTCTGTTTCGGCTGTTCCTTTGTGGACTTCGATTCTTTCTTGCACTTAAATGCTGTTTCTGTAAGGAAAACGATAGTAATATTTTATATGATTATTCCTGTATTTGTAGCAGAGACATAAGTACTTGGTCATCTAGGATAATTGCTGTAAAGCAGTTTAAAAATAAACCCAAACCCTGTAGTGATCTCTTATTCTTCAGTATCAATTTGTATCAATACCATCTCTCACCAATTTGTCTCTTTCAAAAATGAGGAACAGGAGAAGATCAGCTGTTGGGTCTTCCTGTATATGTCTTGTAATTGGATAGTTGTTAGCACATAATCTCATTTATAATTACATTGTGTTTTAAATAGCCAAAAATTTTATTCTAAGGTTTGGCAGATTGTGTTCTGGCACTTGGCTTTGAGAAGATGGCAAAAGGATCTCTTCCTGTAGGGGTAAGTGTGTGACACGCTTGGTACGTCTCATTGTATTCATAGATTAAATACACCTCCTCATTCCCTGAGACATAGTCTCATAAATGATAGTTGCCTTAAGATATTGCTGTAGATGATTACAAAATAAACCATTATTTTGATCCATGGAAACTTTTAATGCATTTTATGATTCTGTTTGCAGCTATGATATACAAATTTTGCATGGAGTGTTTCAGAATTAATTTTATGTCGTATGTTGTGATCTCAGTATTTTGTCAAGGATACATTAAAGGTGCGATTAATAGGGAACAATGAAAATAGCAGACACAGTATGGAAGCATTGAGCAATTGAAGTGTCTTTCTCAAAATGACACAGCAAACAAAGAGTGAGTCTGGGTCTTCTGGCTTTTGGCTTGATGCTTACTCAGTTGACCAAATTAACACACTTTCCCAAAACCAAGGGCTTCTGTAAACCTTTTTTTTCTTGTCTCTTCTTGTTTTTACTGGAAAAGTGTATGGGAGGGTTATTTGTATTTTGCCTTATGGCAAGCAATATTAGAGCCCATGTGTCGTTTAACCACAGAACTGCCAAATATCATAAAATATGCAGAGGTTTGGGTGAGAAATGTTAAATTTAACAATTGATTTAACACGCTTTATGGTATTTCATCTCAACTTCATTGAAAATACTAATAGAGTATTAATTTTGTAACTTGGAACTATATTAACTATAGGATTTTAAGCAGAGTTGAAAAATACCTCAAGTCTTCTGTTGAAAATAGTGACTCAGAAATCATCTAGGGGTGGTCTTTGACACGAATCAATGCAGTGATTCTGAATGTTAAGCTTTTTCTGCCTATTTACTCTTTCTTGTAGTTGGGAAACTGAGTGCTTCAAAACATGTCACTGAAGTGCAACACACTGTCCGGTGGAGTTGTTAAAATGTCAAAAAACCCTTTGTATTGCTTGAAATCCAGCACTTTTGTGGCAATCTTGTAAAGAAAAGGAAATTATGACTTGCTTTGTAATTATTTCTTCTCTTTAGTTTTTGGACAGAACTAATCCAATGGACAAACATTTGGAAATTATGGTTAATAAATACGGCATCGCAGCTGCTCCAGTAGCACCTCAGGTGTTTGGAAGTGCTGGCAGAGAACATATGGAGAAATACGGTATGTTAAAATACATGTTGTCATGATCCTCTTTTAGTGAAATGATTCTAAAATACACGCTAGGATTTAGTTTTTTAAAAAATAGCATTCTGTGTCCTTTCTCTTACCCAAGTGCTACAATTGCAACATCTACAGCTATCACATACAGGAATACATTTGAATAAAGAATTATCTACAGAAAAGCTGGTGATGTGTAGGCAAACAAAACCATCAGGAGAGAAAATTAAGGCTGTGGTGCAATGTGTCTGGTAGTGGTTTGTGCTTCCTTAAGGTCTGGGTGATAAGGTTGGATAAATTGCTGCATTTTTTCCTTGTGTTTTAGGATAGGTAGGTAGGCTTGGAACGGAATTGTTTGACACAAGCTTTGGGGTATTTGGTTCAATATATAGTACTAGGCTGCCACCACTGCCCTTTCCTACCCCCTTGCCAGACAAGGAATTGCCTCCAAGGTAGCATGCCGGCCCATTGAGTGTTTTTTATTTGCACTTGGTTCTAGTCTAGCATATGGAAAAATTTTAGACTCCAGTATTTCACTGTAGGTGTTTTGTACTGATAGGAAAATGAGTGCTCGAGTTTCAGCAGTACAGAAATGCCTCAAATAAAATGCACTTATTTTCTTTATGTTAGTGTTAAATATGTAAATAGCATGTTCTGTTAGCAACAACTCAACCAGTCTTAGTAGTCTTTATCTAATTTTTAGACGTAAGTTGAGTTCTAAAGAAAGTCTTGATAACAGTGAGTCTTTTGTAAAGATGCTTGTAAAGGTCAAATTCTTGTGACACAATGTTTAAAATGTTGTTAGCACAGTTTGGGTAAACCAAGTATTTCAGCACAGCTTTCCTTCTCCTTCCAGGGACAAATCCAGACTACTTTGCAAAAATTGCATGGAAGAATCATAAACATTCAACTAACAACCCGTGAGTAACATACTCTGCCTCCATATTGCACACATTTTGCTGTTACAAGATTCATGAAAAACTATTATTTTTACAACTATACCCATCATAAATTCTATATCCAGTGCCTTGTGCTTAGTAAAAACAGCTATATAGCTGCCTGATAGTGTGCTATTAGTATGTCTGCTGCTAAGGGCTGTATTAAAACTAAGGTGGCATCTGTATGTTTTTGTAGGTATTCCCAGTTCCAAGAGGAGTACACGTTAGATCAAGTTAAGCATTCTCGCAACGTTTTTGAATTCTTGACTGTTCTACAGTGTTGGTAAGGAAAGGTCTTGGCATTGAGAAATAAATCTTGGATGTTGAGACAACTGTGGTAGGACACATGTTTAAATAGAAGTCTGCTTGCTTGTAAATTTAAAGTTACTGATAATTTTAAGTAAAAATGCCTATAAATAAAACAGATGAGAAATCTCTGTTTTGACCAAAAGCTATCAAGATGCTTGTTCACAGTATAATACAGTAAGCTGAAACACTTCTTGGGTTTTGGGGCTCTCATTTCTTTCTGTATATTTTACCAATTCTCATCTATATCTGCTAAGTGTTAGTTCTTCTTTTCAGCCTTTTCTGTACACTCCTGAAAGGCTTGTTGTTAATGTTTATAACCAAGGAAAGGTTTTGATTTTTCTAAATTGAAAAACCTTAATCATATATTTCTGTTTTGATGCTATGCTGTTAAAATGCCTGCTCTAAATATTACTGAAATGGACAGCATTAAAAACTGAAAGTTTCCAGCAAGCACTGATGGACTGTATAGTTTCAGTGGCATCAGCCAAAGAAAGCGGGGTTTTGTTTGTGTTTGTTTTTAAAAAGAAATTAAATGGAAGATTGACACTAATAATTTATAACAATGGCATTATTTCTCTTTCAATCAGTCCAACATCAAATGGTGCTGCAGCTGCAATTTTGGCTAGTGAAGAGTTTGTGAAAAGGCATAAGTTGCAGGCAAAGGCTGTAGAAATTCTAGCCCAGGTGATGGCTACTGATAGTCCAAGCACATTTGAAGAGAACAGTTGTTTGAAGATGGTAAGTTTACTGTTCTGTATTCCCTCATGCTCCCCAGGGTTTGTTGGTGGCTTGTTTTAATACTTGCAAGTCTTAATGATACTGCATACATTTAATAATTTGAACAGAAAGAAATGTAGTCTGTTTCATGTGAACACATTTCTCTAATTTCTGATTATAAGAGTAATGAAACTTAGAGCAATTTGTGTCTGTAATACTGAAGCTGAAATAACATGTCAGGTATAGTCACGATTACTTGCTTGCTTAAGTAGAATGGAGGGAAAGACCTGAACTGCAAAATTTGGATCTCACTGCAAATTGCCTAAGATAGTTGGATCAAAACCATTAAGTCAAACCATTAGAATACCCAATAGTTTCCACTGTGTTCTGTTTGGGTTTCAGATATGACTCTAGTCAGTTGACTGTTAGAAACAGGTAATAAGACAGTTTGAGCACTTGTTTTGTTTCAAGGCTGTTGGTCCAAGTCATGCAGAGGAGCAATTTGGCTCGTGAACAAGGTTGAGAAAATAGAGGATAAGCCCCAGAAAAGTTTCCACGTGAGTTTTCCATGAAACTTCCACATGAAGTTTCCACGAAGATTCCAACAATGAGATTTAGAATGTATTACTTCTTTTTTTACAATTCATAGTGTATTGATATTAAAAACTATATTATGTGCTACATGAAAATAAATTGGAATGCCACCTCCTATAAGTTACTTTCACTTACAGGATATATAGAAGCACATTTAAAATTGAAGTGTAGAAGTGAAAACGCTAGCTGTGTTTTGTTAATGATATTTTAACTTGCAGTTTCTTGTTGTTGCAGGCTGGCTATGATATGACTAAACAAGCTGCAAAGGAGTGTTTTAAAAAAGCAGGCCTGAAACCTACAGATGTTCAGGTGATTGAGCTCCATGACTGTTTCTCAGTTAATGAGTACCTTACTTACGAAGCTCTGGGACTCTGTCCAGAAGGTAGTAGCATCAATGCAGATCATTGTTTTATTACAATAGAAAGCATTAAAAATACCTTTTGTCTGTTAGTGTAACTAGAACTTTGTTCTGCTGGATAAGTATGTATTTGAAAGTCTTGGCTAACCTCATAAGAGGAAAAAGCAAGTTACCACTGTAACAGCATAAAGAAGACCTGCAGTCTCTGGAATTAGTTTAACAAATGAGTGTGTTACTGTGGTTTCTGAAAGTGTAGGACAACTATGCGAAATCGTGTGGCTGACTTGTGCAGGTGTGAATCTTCTAAGCAAGCAGAGAAGGAAATGAAGGACTCTGAGTATTATGCCTCTCTTTTCAGGGATATACACTTACCTGCTCCAAGATTACCATTGGCCCTTGTATTGCCTTTTAAGGAGAGAAAAATAATAAGAATTGCCAATAGAGGGCCTTACCAAGTTATCTAACTGATCCAACTTTTTAAAAATCTTGAAACATCTTTGCCTTTGAAAATAGTCGTTGGCAATTTGTGAACATGCCTCTAAAGTCAGCTGTATTACAATGAACAATCAGTCCAGATTAGTTAAATTTCATTGAAATGAGTGGATCTACAACAGGTTAAATGCAGTGGAGTTTAGTTCTATATTTGCAAGTCAAACTATTAAAATTTTATATCAAAGAGGTTTTTGTTTGCTTTAAATGAATAATGCATTGAACTGCTACTTCAGTATTTGATATATTTAAACTCAAAATGTATTCTTTCTTCACATGAATAACAATATTTCTCTAATTTGTTTTTAACTAGTTTTGAGAACAGTATCATACGCTATCACTAGATGGTGTATTGTATTAAGGATAAGTGTTCTCACTGAAGCAGAAGTTCATAGATCTGCAGGAAGGCTTTCTATTTGTTTGTAGGCTCTTCAGATAGTTGCCTTTGAATGCTTGCTTTTTACTTTCTCCTTTGCTGTGTTTTTATGGTGTCTGCAGTAAAAATGGTAAATGTTTGACATAACTTACATAAGTACATGAAGCTTTTCAGCATTGTTCCTTTAATCACAGATAAAGAAGAATCCTGATAGTGCTTTTCCATTTGACCAGTAAGTCTTAGATGTGGTGATTTAATAGTGCAGTTCTCACCACCTTTCATTCAGTCTGACCTTAGGAGTATGTGAAACTGGTCTTGGAATGGTAGGCTGCTTAGACATAGAGATTAGTGAAATGGCATAAACCACCCTAACCTGATACTCATGTTTAATGGGAGAAAGAAGTTACAAATACCAGAAATGTGACAGATCTTTTTTAGACTTCAATGTTAATAATGTGGGCTGAAGGAGCTGGTACAAGAATAAAGGAGTAAGGGTCTGTAGGGGGTGAACTGTCTGCTGAAGACAGGGGAACTGAGAGTCTGGAAAGCTAAGCAATTCTAAGTGTTAGTCTTACAAGTGGTTTTATTTACTATTTCAGTGTCTTAATGCAGCCCAAGGTACCGTTAGCTGCCTTTGTGGCAAGGACACATTGTTGGCTCATGTTCAACTTGGTGTTCACCAGAACCCCCGTGTCCTGGGGGGTCACAAATTACACCGAACCCCTCTTTTGCAAAAAACATTTTATTAACAAAACTGCAGTGATAACTGATGAACACCTTCATTATATTGCTTATATCATAATACTGTATATTAACAAACCAGCAAATTTTTAAAAAGCTTTTTTTATCAAACATCAGCCCTTTTACTTCTTTCCCGCGTTACACTTTCTCCAGTGATAAGCAAGTCTCATTGGTGTAGTTTGGCTGACTTCAATCTGCTTTGTGAAGTTTGTGGTGTAGTATTCCCTAGATTTTGACAGACGTGCAGCAGCTGTGACAGCAGAATTGAAAAATCACTTAAAAGCAAAAAAATAACATTTTTTTCTATATAAATACTGTTTTATAGGAAAAGCATGTGACCTGATTGACAGAGGAGACAATACTTATGGAGGAAAATGGGTTATTAATCCTAGTGGTGGCTTGATCTCAAAGGGACATCCACTTGGTGCTACAGGTATGGAAAACCATTTCATTTAGTGGTACCACCTAGGAGATGCAGCTCTTGAGCAGGCGGGTGCTTCCCACTGGTATTTCTGTGAGCCAGGAGGGCTTCCTGAGAGGAGGAGGCAGTGGCTCTGGAGTGAGTTCTTGTTTCCAGCTAGTGCCAGCATTGGGGCAGGTGGACCATGCAGGATTGCTCAAACCAAAAGAGTTGGAGTGTGAATTCAATCGTTAGTGCTTATTTAACTTCATGGTGCTGCTTTTTCTATTGCTGTTGAAGCAACCTGCAAAACAGCTTAACTTTTTTTTCTTAGTAATTGCTTAGTAGTGCAGTTCCTGATGAATGTAGCTTGAGTAACCATTTCTGTATGTTGTCATCCTTCGAAATTCAGATTTTGGAGATTTTTACTGCATCTGAACAGTCTGTATCCTTGTTAGCTGTAATGAAAATAAGCCTTGGATGTCAAAATATTTATCTGATGTTTACAACAGAAGCTCAGTAGTTTCCCAGCAACACAGGTCTTCCTTTTTTTATTTTTTAACTGCTACACTCGCTTCCAAACGAGATGGCTCTTGGATAAAATATTTTTTTATTTGTGAAGAGAATTCACCTTCCTTGTTTGGAGATGGGAGGTTGTGAGAAAGGTGGAGAAGAGGAAACCTTGTAGAACAAAAAGCCTTAATCTGAGCAGCTGCAGCAGCTCGATGATTTGCAGCTGGTGAGGGGGTGAAGTGCTGGGGAACTCGTGCTGAGGTGCTGATCAGGGGTAGTATCAATCATCTTGGACTCCCAAACCCTTCCAGGGTGGGTGGTACCATGGGACATACTCTGTCCTTGGAGCTGAGAGTGTGCAAGTGAAACCTGTGAATGCTCATCCATGGCTGGAATGGTGACACCTCAGGATCGTCCTTATTCGGGCGAGTCCTTTGGCAATGTGTAAAATTTGGTGCCCAAAATGTGGGTTCCTCCTCTGCCTTGGTCAAAGGCTGCCAAGGGGAAGGGATTGAGGAGGGGATGGGGGTCCTGTGGGTGATATGGAGGTCCTTTGGGTGATGGGGGTCGGTGGGTCCTGTGGGGGATAGAGGGGTAGGGAGATGTGTGTGTGATGGGGGTCCTGT
>VZRW01010148.1:0-13511 GCA_013398125.1 Aegotheles bennettii | reverse complement strand
TGGTGGGGTCTGTGGGGGATGGAGGGGTGGGAGATGTGTGTGTGGTGGGACTGCTGCTAACTGCAGGGGCGGCTGGTGCAGCCCGGGGGAACCCGGGGGAGCGTGCCTCGAGGGTCAGGGCTGATGGCAAGGCATTCGCCTTCATTTGAGCCCCCCGGGGTGATGTGTCCGCAGTGATCCGAGCTGTCGGGAGGTGCCCGTGTAACCGCTGCGCTCTGTGCTCGATTCCCCAGGCCTGGCGCAGTGCGCGGAGCTCTGCTGGCAGCTGCGCGGCCTGGCGGGGCGCAGGCAGGTCCCGGGGGCAAAGGTCGCGCTGCAGCACAACCTGGGCCTCGGCGGGGCCGTGGTGGTCACACTCTACGCCATGGGCTTCCCCGGAGCCGGCAGGTGAGCGACCGGGGATCCCACAGCCGCGGGCTGCCCGGGGGGAGCGGTGGTGGGCGGCTGAGGGGCTGCCCTCGGCCTGGGGCCGGCTTCTTGAGGGGGAGAGCGGCGCTGTGTGGGCTGAGAGGGCCTGCGAGGAGTCCCCGTCCGGCCTGGGCCTCTGGGGCAGAGGGGGGTGTGCTGCTGAGGGAAACTTGTGCCCAGCCTTCCTGTGCAGCTCTTGGTTGTACCGCAGAGGAGACTTTGACTGTGGGCTCGGTGGTGGTGCAAGCCGAGCTCCCTCTGTGCTGGCTGAGCTCCCACAGTGTTTCAAAACCTGTTGTTTATCAGAATCAGTTTGCCACTGTGCAAGGGAGAAATTGCTTGTGCTTGCTCACTCACTGGAATTGTTACGTACCACAGCACATACAGAGCCTATAACTTACACAGTTATTCCTGATAAGCCCAGTTTATTCCTGTGTTTGTCCTGTTTTACTCCTGATAAGCACAGTTATTCCTGATAAACAATATGCACTGTGAGTTGTAAGTTACTGAAAGGAGCAAGCTGGCCCATGAAAATGGCTCATGTGATTTCCTATAAGGGGAAGTTTAATGTTTGGAGGAGAAAAAAAGCCAACAACAAAAAACCCTTCCAAGAACAGAACAGGCCACGTGAAAATGAATTAATTGAAACTAAGGACTTTCCAAAAAAAGCAAGATATCTATGGGGGTAGAGGTACCCACTGCTTACCCTGCTGAAATTGTTGCTGATTTGATTTCATGAAGAATTGTTCTCAGCTGGATGTGTCACATGTGGTATTCTAAGTACTCCTTAGAATTCAGGCATGTTACTTATCCAGTCCTGGCTAAAGAATTTGCACTTGTAATTGTAGCATACTTCAGAGTGAGAGGAGAACACTGCTGTGAAGCTGTCTTGCAGTCTGCAATAGTTCTACACCTCCTAGTCAGGAATCGAGAGAAAATACGTAAAATTTGTAAATATCCCAAAATGTCAGGAGAGACTGTTTTAATACACAGTTCCCTTTATGTGTTCACTTGCAGCTTTCTTTGGAAAGATTGAGCTACTCTTTATGGGTATTATGGTTTTGGTTTTAAAGGTGAATGCCAGTACTTTATATTGGCTCTAAAACCCATGAACAGTAAAATTTACCATGTACTGAACTTACAGAAAGAAATATTCCTCTCTCAACTCAGATTTCTGAGGTCTGTTTTAGCTAGACCAGTTCCTGGGAGGTGACAGTATAATCAGTGGAAGTGGTAAGAGAAGCAGTTGAACTTTTGGAGGGCTGCAGCAGTAACTTGTTGTAGTACAGTGTCAGAAGTGATGATCCTGTCACCTCTGTAGTCTGTACGAGGTTCGACCATATGAGAAAATAGGTGTGATACAGGAACAATGTGTTCTCTTCAAACGTGTTTATAAAACTTGGTACTGGGTATTGGTACAGTTTTAAATAGGAGGAGAAAAGGCTGTTGTAGGGAATGTGCTGTTCTGCATTTCTTTGAGCTTTGTCTTTAAAAATACCATAATTCTGTGCTGCTATTTGTGTACCATTAACCTGGAGGTACTGCTAGTAGTGCCTTCTTGTCAGGAAAAGCTTTGCATGTACAGATAATATTTCTCCTGAAGAAATTAAGTCAGACTTACTACAGCTCACTTCCCCTTTGTTAGTATTGAGAATTTTAAAAATTCTTCTTTAGGTACGACTCAAAACAGAAATCTTGGCAGTGCTAGTTTTGTTCTGCATTAGAGAAGCATAAAAACCTCTCGTTCTGCCAAGGGCTTTGTGTGTGGGAGATACCTGATGCAAGGAGTTGCACCAATGCATGTCAGACTTTGGAACAGAACAGCACAGCTGATCTGTTCAGACACCACTTGTGTAACTGAATGGTGTTGCATATTGTGAAATTAAGGCAAAGGTGGTGGCATTTGGTGTTGATGAGGGTACTGACACCATTTTCTCTACAGCAATGCACATCAACTTAAATCACTGGATTCAGATCTAGCCTGTAATTAGCAGCTTTAGTTGCAGCTGCCAAGAACATACATCAAGGTAAATGACAGCAGAACTGGATCCATTTTGGATTAGTCTTTGAAACAATTGCGTTTTTGACACGTTAGGATTTTTACATCCTGTTAGTAAAGCCTTGGTCTATTAGCAGAGTTCATGTCTCATCTTTAGATGAGACAGTCTCTACTATTGCTACCCTAGTGTAGGTAGGGTAGTGTTAGTACCACACAAGTAAGTCCTAGCAGCAGTTCTGTCACTTCAGCAATATTGAACCTGACTACAGTTTTGAATTCTGCTGCCAAGAGATGGTAATAATTGCAAACTTGTTTTTCCTGATGCATGAATTGCCATTTCTTTGGAAATCTCTGTACTTACATCAGCTCTGGGTGCTGCTGCAGAAATAAAGAATTAGGTTGCATGCTGCTGTGAGGCCATGCAAGGTGATTGCTCCAGAGAATCAGGAATGAAAGTACCTCTTATGACAGTTAAGAGACCCACGTGAACTGGGAGGGAAAAGGGGATTTGTTTTGCCAAAGCAAAGAAGATACTCCTCCGAGATGGTGCGTTTGCTGTCCTCTCTTCACTCAAGGTATGGTAATAGTGTTTGCTGATTAATCTTAACAAGATTAATGATTTACTTTCACCATAAAATTAGTGTCCTGTCCATACATGCAAGAACATCTAGGTACTTCAAGTGATTGTAATTCAAGCTGTCAAGTCCATTGGAGAGTAAGCTTCACTGCAATATCAGATAGTTGCTCTGTACTACTGGAGTGTGTGTGGGGCTGTTCTGGCTGGTGTTAGGCCTGTTCATGATAATCTGAGGTTGCAGAAAATGTGATTAGGGGTCTGTAAATGCTGGGTTTTTCATTTCAGCGCTGGCCGTGTTACTGCTGTGCCTCTCAGTGCAGCTGTTGATGGATTTAAGTCACATTTGGTCTTCAAAGAGATTGAAAAGAAGCTCCAAGAGGTATTTGACTACTTCTTTTACCTACAATGGGATTTTAATTTATGACAGAACAGGTGTGAAACCTGGTGGGAATATAATAGCATCAGTCACTTCCTCAGTACTGCTCATTGAAACAAATGTTATGGCTTTGAATTTTGCTGTGTGGGAAATCTTTCTGTGCTGTGCCAGGATTTTAAATTTATTTTTTTTTCAGACAGTTCTTACCTGCAATAAAGGCAAGTTTAGGCTGTATATGAGGAGCTCGCTAGCTAGCATAAGAAACTTTAAGTTTGTGTTTGGTGTATGTTGCTTGTTTGTAAGTTTGATTAGAAGAAGAAATCACATTTTGTCAGGCTTCTATCAAGACAAGTCTGATAGGACAGTGGTCATTTTTCTTAGTTGATAGATTTTAATATAGATTGTGTTTGTGGGGTTTTTTTTGGGTTGTGGTTTTTTTAAATGGTGGTTTAAATGAAGCCTAATAGAGGGAAAATAGATATTAGTTGAAATTGGTAAAGATTTTAAAATTAATTTGTTTAATTCAATCTATTTAAAATTATTTTGAAGTAAATGTATAATTTGCACATTACATGGTCATTATAGGAAGGGGAGCAATATGTCAAGAAAATTGGTGGAATCTTTGCCTTCAAAATAAAAGATGGTCCTGATGGGAAAGAAGCAACTTGGGTAGTGGATGTGAAAAATGGTAAAGGCTGTGTGGCAGTTAATTCAGGTCAGTGCTGTTTTATTATATCATTGCAGAAAACACATAGAACTAATGAAAAAAATTCATATTCTGTTTAAGCTATGGTGACCCTGAGCAAAAATGGTGTAGAGCTTTTCTTGCTACTGACACTTTTAATCCATGATGTTTCGGACCAAGAATTAAATGTCTTCTGCTCAGAATTATGTGTAAATAATTGCATGTTTTCTTAGAGGCTCCAGGCAGATCTGTCGTACGACTTTTACAGGAATCATAATTTTAAAAAAATAATCAATCCTTGGGGGTTTTGTTGTTCTCACCTCTTAAAATTTGAGCCAGAAATATAATTTATAGCTCTTTCTTCAGTTGCTTTGTTGGAGGCGCTGGTGGGTGGCAAGCTGGTCTATCTGGTCAAGTTACTTCTCTGCAGCTAGTTAAGCAATAAAATTTGACTAATTCCAATACTGTACCAGCTGACTTAAACTTCAAGTTCCATTTTTAAAAAAGGCAGACATAAATAAGACACAGTCTGGGTGGTGTTGGGGGACCCCATAAAATTATTGGAAACAAAGGATTTGTACCCTTAGCATGAAAATGTCTTGTCTCATGTGTGAAGTCATGCATCTAGGAATGTAAAGAAAGAGCCAAAGACAACAGTCTGTCCTCAGAATCTTGTATATCCATGAACCTGCATCACAGAACTTTTAATTAAAAACGTGATGGGATTTTATTTGGAATTCATTGATCCAGGTTATCACAAAAAATAAAATCACTCTTTTCTGTTGTATGGACAAAGTTTTATCAAAGAGTTCAGTTTAATAGTAAGATGAGCCTAGGAAAAGATGTGTGCTGTTTTTAACCCTTTGGTTTATACATTAATACTTCTATCAGAGCTTACTAAAATATTTTTTCAGCTTATTTCTGTTTGGAAGATCCTAAAACCTTCTGGATTTGAATTAATTCAGATGAGTGCTTTTAGAATGCACATGTTGTTCCCATTGAAGGAGAGGGCAGGAAATGCCTGATATTTTGGTGATGAGTATTTTCAGAGTGTGTCACAGGGGAAAACACATTTATTCGAAGTTAATCTTAATACTCAGCAAATTTAAGCTTGATAAAACTAGAAGATGATTGTCCATGCTTGCAATTAGCATTCTATCTTGATTACAAATAGTTTATTATATCTTTTCAAGGAATGAATTTGCTTAGCACCTTTCAGAAAGGTGATGGTCTGTACTACAAGGTGGCACAGGTGCCTGTTGGCTATTGGCTGGTATTTTTCTCATGGCCCTTACTATTTGTATATACTTCAGGTACCATTCACTAGCCTGTGGTATCAACAGATTCTTCATGGAGTTGCAGCTTCTATTACTGTTTCATCTCTGTTTGATTTTTCATAGTCAACTCTCTTTTACAGATAAGAAGGCTGATTGCACAATTACAATGGCTGACACTGATCTGTTGGCTCTCATGACTGGCAAAATGAATCCTCAGACAGTAAGTACAGCAAAGATGAGATGATAAGAGGATTGAGTTGTTGTTTTGAGTGTGTTTAAGTTGAAATAATTTAAATAAATCCCCTTCTCCAAAACTGCCATGGCTGATCCGAAAATTGACAATTCTTGACTTTCTCTGAACAGATAGGCTGAAGTAAGGTTAATCAAGACAGTATTTACTCTTCTGAACAGGTACAGATTATCTCGGGCATCCTGTAGGAAATCCAGAAGGGGGTATAATAGTGCTTGGTTTGCAGAGAAGAGGGGGAAAATAGTGTATGCAGTGTGACTTGAGAAAGGAGGAACGTTGGTCCTCTTTTCAGAGGGCTTTATGCTCATAGCTGGAATTAGTGTAAGGAGGAGTAATCTTGATGCTGAAAAATGAAAATTGAGGTGAGCATCCACTGAATGCCTATGATTATTTGGGTTTTTATTCCTCAGTGCGTCAAAGTAGCCACAGTGCACAAGTAAACCAGGTATTTAATTTTAAGTTGCTGTTCTGTTCTTCTAAATTTGAAATGCTCAGGGTAACAGTTTTTTAATTTTTTGGTCTGGTAATCTGGTAAATAAAAATTTTCACAAGCTGAAGTGTGTCTAGGAGAAGTTTGAAGGTAAAAGTATCTTTGAAAAATAAGAGCTCAAGTTAGCAAAATCTGTCCTTGATCACCAGTGGGGTTTTTTTCAGCCAGAGCCAGTGCAGAAAGTTGGGTGCACTGGGCCCATTGCAAAAACACTACGTATATACAGAAAATTCAAAAGCAATTACAATTTTACATCTACAATTTGGTTATTTTAGTGCATGCAGTTCATCTTTTCACAAGGTCTAAGTGGAAAAAACCCAGATCTTCAGCATGTCTGTGTGTCTGCTTGATAAACTGATTTGTGAAATTGAATTTCTCATTGACAAACCCAATAATGGCTGGGGAGGATTTGAGTAAGAAGTCAGTTGTGTCATCTACTGTACACTATTGCTTTATTGTCTTCAGTTTAAAATAGTAAGCTTTTATTCTATGAACAGCCATCACCAAAATGTTGGGTGACCTGCCATGCTATGTGTACAGATCCATTGTTACAATAATGCAAGAAACGTGCAATAGAGACTTTATTTTCTTTAGGTACCACGAGTACAATAAGCATGCCACTTCCTCAGATTACTGTTCTACCTTCTAGTGTCAGAAAATACATCTGTTGGTGAATGTGAGATGTCTGCTAGAACCATTTGGATTACAAAACTACAGGACAGAGGACCTGTAAAAGCATAATAGCTCGTAACTTTCTGGATGGGTGCATTTGGGGAAATAGGTTGTATTCCATTTCATAAAATCTTTCTTTCCTTTTAGGCATTCTTTCAAGGCAAATTGAAGATTTCTGGGAACATGGGCATGGCAATGAAACTTCAGAACCTACAACTTCAGACAGGCAAAGCTAAGCTTTGAGCTCAGAGTAAACAGTCAGTACTTGATACTCTTGACAAAAAAAACAGAATGAAATTAGACATTATCTATAATATGGCGCAGGCTGGGTTTGATTGGACCTCTCTCACCTAATTTCTGTGGTTAGAGACCTTAGTTCTCTTGATAAATTCCATCAGTTTCTCTTTGGCAAATATTTTTAGGCTAAGCTTGAGGCACTAACTCTTACAAATGGTATACGGTGGGTATTTGTGACAATTCCTGTTCTAATCAATATGAAAAATTTTATAAAACTTCAGAGTTGAATGAAACTGCTTACAGTTGTTCAGGTTAGTTGGAAAGAGTGAGGAATATTATAAATAATGTGACATATCAATTAAATTAGGTACATTTTTTTTAAAAACTAATAGCAAGTCATACAAATGCTTTCAGACTTCTAACAAATTTGCTGTTGGTTAAATTAAAATGGTCTTACAGAGGAGATCTCTAACAACATTTTTTTAGAATAGGCTTTAGAAATTTGCTATAAAATACTTTTCTTATTACTTCTTTAGAATTAAAAAATAAATGAAGTATCCAGTAAGTAGGAACTAGAAAGTTGCTTTGAGATTCACAGGATTTGATAGTACTTCACCTTGGAAAAAATACTAGGTTTGCCAGGAGAGCGCAGAAGGAGTTCAACCAACATTTTACCTGTCTTTCTCCCGAGTAAATCTGGTGTTGATCATTATGAAATTCTTATCAGTAATGTAAAAGCTGTAACTTCTGTTTTGGGAAAATTGTATTCTGGTTGGAAGCTTCATAGAAAATTAAATCTACTTTTCCTGTTCTTCTGTGTGTTGCTTCTTCAGATTTGTAAACATGGATTTCATGTTACTGCTGTATTTCATACAAATCATCATGAAGGGCTCATGGCAGTCCTTCATTTTTTTTCCTCCTTAGCCATTGTCAGTAGATAATAAATAACTCAATAAACTACATCTCAGTCCAGTATATACACCTCACATCCTCCATAGGTGTGCCATGACTGAGGAGCTTCGGCATACACCTTCACTTCCCTGGTTTAACTAAAATCATAATTAAAATAAGCAAATTCAAGCCAGTCATTCTGCTTATTTAGTGTAAAGGGTTAGGAGGTTGCTGAGCAGTCAGAATAGCTGTACTGAATCTGACCAAAAATCGATCAAGCCCACTGTAGTTTCTGACCATTGATCCCTTGGAAGGAGTATTAAGATGGCCCAAACATCTGTTTACCCAGAGTACTTTCCTAGCTGCCAGTGATTATACCTTTTTTCTTCCAGCTGACAGGTTTGAGGCAGGAATGATAGATCTATTATCTAAAGTTCTCTGTTAAACATTCTATTTAACTGTGTCACATGGTGAGGCTCTCTTGTAACCTTTTGCCTCTCCATGTATCCTCCTGTTGCTGCATTCCGATTGTCCTATGTTAAAAAGCTTTCAAGATAACAGGAGCATTTTCTGGTTTTATTTTTCTTCCTCCAGTTGCTTTTCTGACCACTGCTAGTTTTGAGCTGATGTTTTCTTAGATCTCTTAAAACTGGAGCCTCATTTCTTTCATGTTAACTCAGTGCTTATTCCTGCACTGTGAAGCTGAAATTTTATATTATTCGTATGCATTGCTTAACTTGCACTGAATTTCAACTGTTTTACTGTCCAGGCACTCAGTGTTCAGATCTGCCTGCATGCAACTTTTGTATTCAGCCCTTGTCTTTAATAACTGGATGAATCAACTTCTATCACCCCACTGCTGATCTTTTCCAAGGCATTATTTAGTGTTGAATACAACAGATATGGCCTTGCTTCACTGAAAACTACTTAAAATACAACCTAGTCATGTGAATCGGGTTTCCTCATGTGTTCTTGTTTGTTGACTTACCCGAAGGATTGCAGTAAGTAGGAGTTGTCTCAAACAAAAGCACTGTTAGCTTGCTACAAAAATAGCATTTGCAAATATATCCACTGCTTTTTACTAAATTCTTGCCATTTGGCTTGTGGTTTAAAATAAAGGGGAATTACAGGATTGCAGCAGTAATTCTGCACTGAAAACCATTTGTTCTTTACACAGAGCTGCATATACATCCTGTCATTGGTAAGCTTTGCCCTTCCTTTGACTCACTGATACTACCAGAAGAGCTTTGGGTAGATGTCTGTTACGCAAGCTAAGAACCTGCCTTTTCCAAGGATTTTGAGCACAGACATGACATTTTAAGCCACTGTTTCATTAAAGAAGCAAATTAATCTTCAAGTATAAACAAGCTAAAATGGATCATAGTGGTCCATGCCAATAAAAGTTTGGCTAATATGTGCTTACCTGCAGATTGAGATCACTTTTTAAGGGGTGAAAAAAAGTGCACACAAAAAAAGCAAACAAAAAACCCAACCAAAATCCAACAAAGAAAAAGTGCAAAAGTAACTTTGGAGTTTGTTGGCTACCACGAGAGAGAATATCCAAGTCAGACTCTGGCCTTCAGAGAAATTTCTCTACAGGTCCAGGACTTCCAGGTTTGGGCACTGGCAGATCCAGTGTCACAACAGATCCTGGATGAAATGATCAATTGTAGCTAGAGGGAGTAATGCAGGGGTTAGCACAGCCAGCTTTCCCTGCTTGGAAGTATGAGAAGTAGTCAATGTTGTATTTCTCTTGCAATATCTAAGAAGATGGAGTAAAGAACAAGGTTGTATATTTACTACCAGTTAGTGTCTAAATAAGACATCTGTCTTGTGTTACTCCTTCACTTTCAGCACCTTCTTTGTGTCATAACTTCATGAGAATTTTTAAAATACTATACTTCTAATTTTCCTTTTTCTGGGAGTGAGGTGTGTTGGGGGTGGTTCTAAAAATCCCTGATTTCCCATTTACATTCTGCAGTCTTAATCTGCTAACTTGGAATACATAAATTTCACAGTGGACAGAAATAACTTTTCCTGCTCATCATCATGAGGAATTAGGCAAAGCTCTGTGATACAGAGTGGATTTTGACCTTATCTTTAAGTACTGTTACCTTTTGCATAACTCAAATAAAGCACTACCAGGTTTGTATCACTTTAGAAATCTCTTTATAAAAGTGTGTGGGTTTTTTCTCAGTGTGTAATGCTCTCTTGACCGAGCAGCATTAAGCACTTCTTCTCCAGCTAAAACCCTCTGTAACTCTAGATTAGCCTTTATTCTGAAGTTTATGTTACTGCAGTTCTGTCACATTAACTTGATTCCTTGAGAATGGGAAAGGCAGCTAGAGATACTGAGAGGTGGTTGGTCACTGAACATAGCAAAGTTTAAATTCCTGGTTTCAAAGGCCTTGTGTAAAGAAAAAAATACCCTGATTCTCTAGGCAGAGGGATTAGTGTTCTCAGGCTCCCAGTTCACATGAGAGGAAATCTCGGCTTTAGACATTAAAATGCTCAGGAGGGTTGTTCCTGTTCTTCCTTCATGGACTTTCTGCAGTTACTGGGGTGGTTTTTTACTAGTGGTGATAAACGTGTCAGTGATTTGATAGCCAGAGATGATGTCAGGTTTGCAGATGTATCTTACCATTCCTTTCTTTTGTAAAATTCATGCAATTCTTTCAGATAGGAATTTCTTATTATAAAAAGTAAAATGTGTTTCATTGCTGTAGGAGAAGCAAATAGGTTTGTCAGAGTTGGAGTCTGAGAGCAGCACAATGCCTGACTCAGCGGATCTGGCTTGCAGGAATTTGAGTGAATGCTGGTTTTGGAGCACAGATTCTCTTTCTAAACTTTTACTTGAGTTTTGTGTTTCAGTCCTGCTGTTTTGCCTAGTCAAATAGGTACAATGCAGTATAGAACACTTGCATACTTTATATCATACACATTTTCAAAAGTGATTGTTGCTTTTTTTTATATAATTAGAGTCATTAGAAGAAAAGTTGATGGTCAGAACACGGCTCCTTTCCATAAGGAAAGAACCATGCTACTTCAAGATGTATTAGTTCCTATATTGATCAGCATAACAAACAGGAATTTGTGATGAAATTCTGAATTTGGGATATCTGCAAGAGAGGTGTCTGTGGGTAAATGAGGACATATTTGTGGGCAGATGAGGTAGCCTAGGGTGAGGGCAGTTATGCAGCTGTATGGGGCTGACCTTATCTCTTGAACAACTTCATCGGGGTGTGTGACAGAGTGCCCAGTGCAGGTGTTACTAACTGCAAGTGTTAGAAGGGGAATGGACAATCTGGCAGGTGGCTCATTGTAGGTTTATTTGTGTAAAGCAAGTCATAGAATCATAGAATCATTATGGTTGGAAGGGACCTCCAGGGCCATCAAGTCCAACCTTTATCCCATCATATTCCTAACCGTTGGACCATCAGACCATGGCCTCAAGTGCCTCATCAACCCGTTTTTTGAACACCCCCAGGGACGGTGACTCCACCACCTCCCTGGGCAGCCCATTCCAGTGCCTCCTAGTATGAGGTAAACTGGGATCCCTTTAGTAAAGGGCAGAGAGAGATTAGTTTGCTCGGGTGAACAGCTGAGCATTCTTTGTGGCAGCTGGGTTAAGGGGCTGTTCTTTGGGGTGATAGATCATTTCAAGATGAGGGAAGGTGGGGCAAAGGGGCTTGACTACATCTTTCCTCTCGCAATAGAAAATATTTCAAATAATCGTGAGGCTGGATTTGTCCATTTCCCATATGTCCAATTCATCTGAGGTCAGTTTAAACTGTTGCCTCCTTGGAACAGGAACTGCATCGCTTCCTGTTGTACAGAGCCCTGAGCTGGATGTCAGCTCTCCTTAAACAGAAAAGAATAAGAATGCAATTAGCCTGGTGGATAAAAGGCAGGAAAAAGTCTCTTAACTATGAAAAATCAACACTTGAGGAAGCAAAACACATGTGGAGAACAAATGCTGGAAAAAAACCCAACTGTTTGGAACAAATTCCTTTATTACTTAAATAAACAGCAGTGTAATTTGTTGGAGTGACAGCATGAGCTGTTCTGTACCCTGTATGTAAGAAGAATTAATTGATTGATAACTTAAAAGCAGATGGCTTTGTATGGCCCTGGATGGGTTCTCTGGGAAATGCTAGTTATATACTGTGATATAGGAACAGAAATACCCTAGTAATGCTACAGCAGGCTAAAAGGAACATGAATAGTATAAAACAAGTAAAAATATGCTCTCTCTGTATCCCATATCTCAGGTAGATAAATAGTAGTCATGGACTTTTGTTTTTTTTAAACAATGCATGTCCTGTGCGAGAACAGACATCTTAAAATTCATTCAGATCAATGCACAGATGCCAGTAGGCTCATGGCCAGGCTCTGTTGTGCATACTCAGGTTAAAAAATACTTCCCTTCCTGCTTTGGAGACAAGAAAAAGCCTTTTGCTCTTTGTGGTTTGATTATTCGTTTTTTGAAGCAAATGATGGCAAGTTGCTTAAAAGAATTTTAATGTGCTTTTTTTCTCTCCTTTCAAATAAAGGCACAGTGTCAGCACTTAGTGGTGGACGCCTCAGGAATGCCAGTATTTCTGTAGTCTTATTTAGATAAATAAAGGTGAGAGTGAAGAACGTTTTATTACCTTTTAAAATACAACTAAAGCTTAAACCTCCCAGATGCCTCGTGCCATGCTGATCACAGGTGAGCTCATGCCTGTAGGCCCACTGTTCTTGGGCTCGTGATTCAGTAGATCTGCTTATACCTTCTGTTCTCTGCCGTGGTGTTGCTTGACTGAGGTGTCTGTTGTTTGAGTTTATTGTATCACATTGAAATTCAGTGACAATAGTCTCAAAGTCAGAGCTGAGCAGGTCTCATGGCTTTGATCTACCTCTGCTGTCTCGACCCTCTGCTGTTCTATGAGGCAAGTGCAGCCTTGCTGTAACTTGGAGAAGTTGTCCAACTTTCTCAGTTATGGTAGTGGAGTATAGTGTACGGCATACTGCATCTGGGCCCTGGGCATGTCCTTATGCTGAGGTCTGCAAGAGTGGCTTTGAAAAATAAGAGCTCGAGTTAGCAAAATCTGTCCTTGGCCACCAGTGGGGCTTTTTTCTGCTGGAGCCAGTGCAGAAGGTTGGGTCTTGCAGGGAGCACTGCGTGCTGGGCCCGTTGCAAAAGCGCTGTGGTGTCTGTCACAGCTGCCAGTTCTTCAGTGAAGTACCCAGCAGTTGTTTGCCCAAGGACCTGTTTCTCTGCTATCTATGTGATCTGAAGAAGTGATCGAACCAAGGTTTAAACTGAGTCTTCAGCTTTAGTTTTTAAACATGAAAATGTTTCTTCATTTAGGCTGCAGCTACTACTGTCACCCATCAGCAGGGAACATGCAAGAGTACAAAGAGTCAAGTTTGGCTGAAAAGGTTCCTGCAACTAATGCTAGGTTGTGAGTGTTGAAGTGGAAGTTCTTCCCTCTGAAAGCACCAGAAAGCTGTAGTGATGGAAACAGTGGTTGCCTGGGTCCATCTATCATGCTTGGACATAGCCTTTGACTTCCTAGTGGGTCAGGATGCCTTTAGATGGGTTTGACTCCAGCTCTGGTTTTCCTGGGCGTTCTGGTGATGGCAGATGGTGGAGTTCAGGATCCT
>VZRW01010147.1:23776-33896 GCA_013398125.1 Aegotheles bennettii | reverse complement strand
CAGGAGCCCCCCAAACCCTCTCGGGAACCCCTCTGCACCCCCCCAGGACCCCCACACCCCCGAGGGGTGGTGGCACGGGGGGGAAGGCACCCACGGGTGCCTCCTGTCTCACCCCTCGGCGTTCCCAGGCGCCTCTGCATCCTGAAGGGGATTTACCCCCATGAGCCCAAGCACAAGAAGAAGGTGAACAAAGGCTCCACCGCCCCCAGGACCTTCTACCTCCTCAAGGACATCAAATTCCTTCTCCATGAGCCCATCGTCAACAAGTTCCGGGAGTATAAGGTGATGGTCCTGCAGGAGACCCCTGGGGTGGTGCCCGAGGGGCTGCCCGGGACCCAGCCTCTCCCGCAGACCCCCAGGCTCCCCCTCACAGAATCCCAGAATCCTAGGGGTTGGAAGGGACCTCAAAAGCTCATCCAGTCCAACCCCCCTGCCAGAGCAGGGTCACCTAGAGTCCATCACACAGGAACGCATCCAGGCGGGGTTTGAATGTCTCCAGCCAAGGAGACTCCACAACCTCTCTGGGCAGCCTGGTCCAGTGCTCTGGCACTCTCACAGGAAAGAAGTTCTTCCTGATATTCACATGGAACCTCCTGTGCTCCAGTTTGCATCCATTGCCCCTTGTCCTATCATTGGTCATTAGTGAAAAAAGCTTTGCTCCATCATCCTGCCCCTCACCCTTTACATATTTGTAACCATGGATGAGGTCACCCCTCAGTCTCCTTTTCTTCAAGCTAAAGAGCCCCAGCTCCCTCAGCCTTTCCTCATAAGGGAGATGTTCCACTCCCTTCATCATCTTTGTGGCTCTGTGCTGGACTCTCTCAAGCAGTTCCCTGTCCCCTCCCCACAGGTGTTTGTTCGGAAGCTCCGGAAGGCGTACGGGAAGAGCGAGTGGAGCACCGTAGACCGGCTGAAGGACAACAAGCCCACCTACAAGCTCGACCACATCGTGAAGGAGAGGTGAGCCCTCAGCTGGATCCCATCCTCTTTCAGGAGGAGCTTTCTTTGGACCTCTGAAGCCTTCGCCGTGTCCGTCCCTCTTTAGGAACCCATCTCCCAGAGCAGTTTGGGGATTTTGATGGAAATTGGTGTTTCTGGGCTGGAGAAGGCTGTAGTGTGCTACACAGTCGTCCTGGGTGGCTCCAGGATCTCCAGGCAGATGCTGAGAGCTCTTCTCCTCTCCCTGAGCCGTGCTTTCCTTGGAGGAAGGGCTGGTGGAGGGGGAATCACACCAACAGAGGTGGTGAATTTGGTGGCACTGAGGGAGGGGACCTGCTCTAGCAGGTCTCCTTGTTGTCCCAGTGGTGCTTGGGACCTTGCTGTGCTGGTGCAGAGAGAGAACCTGCACCAAGAGACAGGCGCTGCCCAACCAGAGCGCTCAAGTCCTGCAGCTTCCATCTGTTGTCCCTGGTGGGTCCAGGCTGGGATTCCCCAGCTCTGGGTGCTCGTGGGTGCCCTAAAGCCCATTGACACCCACCATCCCCTCACCAGGAAGGTGCCTGGCTCCCCAGGGAGCAGCTTGGGGGTCCCCATGTGTCCAGGAAGGACACCCTGGCCCTGTGGGTCACCCTCTGTGGTGGGACACGAGGTGGATGCTCCATGCTGCCTGTTCCTCTCTCATATGAGGTCTCCACCAGCCCCAGCAGCTTTTGGTGGGCGCTGGTTGTGATGTCCCCCCTTCTCCTCCTGCCTGGCCACAGGTACCCGACCTTCGTGGATGCGCTGCGGGACCTGGACGATGCCCTCTCCATGTGCTTCCTCTTCTCCACCTTCCCACGGACGGGCAAGTGCCACGTCCAGACCATCCAGCTCTGCCGGCGCCTGGCCGTGGAGTTCCTCAACTACGTGATCGCCTCCCGCTCCCTGCGCAAGGTGGGGCTGGGAGGGGGGGAATGGGGATGAGAGCCCCCCCTACCCGGGCTGGGGGGCCCTGGGGGCAGTGGAGATGTGCCCCAGGAGGGCACGGGGGCAGCTCCATGTGGGGAGGGGTTGACACCTGTGGGTGTCAGTTGAGCCTTGGGACACTCCCGTGATGAACCTGCTGACAAGAGGAGGGTTAATGAGGACAAGGACAAGGGAGCTCCCATGGCCTTCCTCCCCCTGAGCCCTCACCCTTCCCTGCCAGGTCTTCCTCTCCATCAAGGGCATCTACTACCAGGCGGAGGTGCTGGGGCAGCCCATCACCTGGATCACCCCGTACACCTTCGCCCATGATGTGAGTACCCAGGAGGATCCCACTGCCCTTCCTCTGCCTCCCCCAAACCCCGCACCCCGAGGAGCCATGTGTGGCCTGGGGGGACCCTCCAGAGCCTCTGGGGACACGGGTGGGACAGCACATGGAGGCTGAAGGTCTGTCTGACCTCTAGACTGTCACGTGGCTCTGGTGCTGCAGTGGATGAGGCCATGCCAGGGATGTGGTGGGGACACAATCCCACTCCTCCCCGCCCGGGATGGCTGCACCCGTGTCCCCTGTGCCTGGCTGTACCAGTCTCCCCTCTTCCTTATCTCCTCATCAATTGTTACAGTGTGGTTAATCAGTGATTGAAGATTACCCTGCAGGGACAAGGCTGGTGGCACTGGGGGAAGAGCTGGGGCATCCCCCACACCCTGTGCCAGGTGGCTCTGCTGTGTCCCCTGTGCGGGGCATCAGGAGGTGCCCTGCGCCAGGACAGCCGGGCAGGAGCTCACCCTGGTGCCCTCCCAGCTCGCTCCTGGGCTTCCCAAGTCTTGGCACAGTTGGGTTGGAACTTCCCAGCTCTTTGTGGCCTTTGGTGTGGCCCACACTGGGGCTCCCTGCCCAGCTCAGCCCTGCAGCATCTCCTCAAGCCACCCCTGTCCTTCCCCACCAGTGTCCCTCCCCTCTCCCTGCAGCTCTGGCTGCTCAGGGGCTGGCTCGTCCCGGCCAGGTTTCAGCTCCTTGCCCTGCTCTTGTCCTGCTTGGCCATGGCCTGCACATCTCACCTGGAGGAGCAGAGCCACCCCACCCATCCCCAAGGACCCCTGAATGGGTCTCTCCATAGAGGGACCCCATGGCGGTGGCCATGGATCTTCAGACCTCTCTGTGAAAGAGCCAGGATCCTCCTCCTCCCCATGCAGATGGGCCCTGTCCTTACAGAGGGAACCCTGGTCCATTGTCCCTGTGTGCTCACCCTTCCCATGTGCCCACAGCACCCCACGGATGTGGATTACCGTGTGATGGCCACCTTCACCGAGTTCTACACCACCCTGCTGGGCTTTGTCAACTTTCGCCTTTACCACTCCCTCAACCTGCACTACCCCCCCAAGGTGAGGCCACCGCCTGCCCCAGCCTGGTGGGACCACCTGGTGTGGGTGGTGGGAAGCCAGCCCACGTCAGAGGGTCAGGGTGGCAGATTTGGGGTGGTTTGGGGGCTCTGGGGTTGGGAACTGCTTCCCCATTTCTCCGTTTCGACCCAGATCGATGGCCAGGCTGATGTCGAGCTGAAGCTGGCAGAGGGCAAGGAATACGCCATGGATTCGGAGAGCTACCTGGAGGTGAGGGACACTGCCATCACCCCGGCCTGTGGGATGACCCAGCATGACCTTGGTGTCCCAACCAAGTGGGGCACTCAGCGTGGTGGGTCTGAGGAGCAGAGCCTGATCCCTGTGTGGCAGAGGGCTTGTCCCAAACTTTGCACCCCTCATGCTGAGGAGCTGGGCTTGATCTTGGGGCCACTGGCCTCCCCCATGCATGATGGGGAACCCTCCAGAGCCCTGGGGACAGCAGGGTGGAACAGCACATGGAGGAGGCTGAAGTCCCCAGAGTCTCTAGTCCCCAGGTCTTTTGACCTCTTGCTCTGAGAAGTCATCTTCTCCTTCCTCCTGGAGGCTACTCCTCTTCCGCACCCCAAAGCACCGGCTGGAGGTGACGCTTTCTGGGTCTCTTCTCACTGCAGAAGCTGTCGGCTCTGAGTGCCAGCCTGGCCCGTGTGGTGGCACCAACCCACGAGGATGAGGTGGAGATGGATGAGTTCCCAGTGGAGGGGGTAAGAGCCTGGCGGGGGTCTCAGCCCCGGCTTTGGGTGATCCCATCTGCAGAATGATTTGGGTGGTGCCAGGAGGGGTGGCCAGGAGGATGGGGACAGCACCCGAGAGCCCTCCTGGCAGAGCAGGGCTTAGCAGGGGCTGTTCCTGGGGAGGAGGCTGAGTGCTTTGCTCTGAGCAGGAGACGGCGGAGCAGATGGACATGAAGAAGAAGGAGCAGGAGGCCCTGGAGAAGCACAAAAAGCTGTTTGAAGGGCTGCGCTTCTTCCTCAACAGGGAGGTGCCTCGGGAGCCACTGGCCTTCATCATCCGGTACGTGGTGGCAAGCTGTCCCTCACAGCCCTGCTACACCATGCTTGCCTCCCCCAGCCTCTGCTGGGACTTCTGAGGTCAATCTGCCCGACAACCCACGGGCGAGGTGACCCTGAGGGCCTCTCCTGCCTGCTTGACTCTTGGGTGGCTTTTGCTGGCAGGTGCTTCGGTGGCCAGGTCTCCTGGGACAAGTCCCTGTGCATCGGTGCCACCTATGATGTGACCGACCCCTCTATCACCCACCAGATCATTGACCGGCCCCGGGTGGAGCAGCAGGTTGTTGGCAGGTGGGTGAGGCAGGTGGCCTGTCCCCGGGATGGCCACGTGGGCTAGCAGGTGTCCCTGGCTGTCCCAGGGCTGTCCCACACCATCTGCACCCGTGGGATCCACAGCTTGAGGTGGGAGGAAGAGGCCTGAGCCTGTGTCCCTCTGTCCCCCAGGTACTACCTGCAGCCTCAGTGGGTCTTTGACTCTGTCAATGCCAAGCTCTGCCTCCCTGTGGCCGACTACTTCCCTGGTGTCCTGCTGCCCCCGCACCTCTCGCCCTTCGTGACAGAGCAGGAAGGAGACTACATCCCTCCTGAGAAGCTGAAGCTGCTGGCCATGCAGCGGGGCGAGAACCCAGGTGATGGAGGGTGGAGGAGCCAGCGCCCACTCGCCTGGCGGTGACGGTGTTGGTGGTGATGGTCTGGTCACGGTGTTGGTAACGGTGGTGTCTCTGTAGGTGAAGAGAGTGAGGAGGAGGATGATGAAGAAGAGGAGGAAGAGGAGGATGACAATGACAAAGAAGAGGAGGAGGAGGAAAACGAGTCTGAAAAAGAAGAGGAGATGAAATTAAAGAAGATGGAAGAGCAGAAGGCTCAGGGCAATAAGGTACAGCAGTTGGAGGTTGGAGCCCTGGGAGGAGGTGGCTCTGGTGGGCTCTGTCCCTACCAAGGATCTGCTCACGGTGTCCGTGAGCTGCAGCTCCCACTCACAGCCAGGCCCTGCCGCCGGCTCCAGAGGGTGCTGTGGCTCTTCTGTGGCCACTGGTGGATGGTGTGGGAGTGTCTGTCTCCGGGGTCCTGAGCTCTCCAGTTCCCTGCAGACCCTTCCCGTGAAGGTGACGGCTGGCAAGCTGCGGCTGGAGGACAAGCAGCGCCTGGAGCAGGAGCAGCAAAGCGAGGAGAAACGCCTGGCCATCATGATGATGAAGAAAAGAGAGAAATACCTCTACAAGAAGATCATGTTTGGCAAGAAGCGCAAAGTCCGAGAGGTAGGGGTGCTGGCTCTTCCCAAATCCGGGCTCTCCACCCTGGCAGGGCAGAGCTCCTCCTCCGCTTGCTTGTGCTCACCTGGCCTGGGTGCTGGAGCAGATGGGTCCATCTCATCCCCGCGTTGGGCTGGAGGGTTTGGTGGGAGCTGGGTGGAGCAGCCCTGGGTGGCTGCAGATGGGGCTGACCGTGGGTCTCGGGGGTTTCTCCCCAGGCAAACAAACTCGCTGCGAAGAGGAAAGCCCACGACACTGCCCTCAAGGAGGAGAAAAAGAAGAGCAAGAAGGCACGATGAGCGTGACAGGGCCCAGGGCTCTGCCCTGCATTACACCATCACGTTTGGGTGAAAACCCCTCAGCTTTTGTCCTGGGACACAATGAAAACCTCCCCCCTCTGTAAATAACCCCCCACTGCGCCTTCCTCGGGGCTCCTGGGCTCCCCTGCGCCGGTGCCACTGCCTGTCCTGGAGGGCACGAGGACTGTCCCCTTCGTGCTGGTGCCACGTCTGATTCCCGACCCTCCAGGAGGAGCTGTGGGCTCTCATGGGTCCCTGTGGGATTGTTCCCTTTGGATTTGCACAGTGCTGGGCAGAGGAGCTGAGTGAGCAGGAGCTCCCCAGCTTGGCAGGGCGGTGCAAGGTATTTGGGCACAAAGCTGTGGTGGAGCATCCATGGCAGCAAGGAGCCCATCTTCTGCCCAGCCTGGCAAGCCCTGCTTCTCCAGGGGTTTGGTTTGTAATTAAAGAAGGTGACACTTCCCAGGTGCTGTGTGTCTGTTCCTGCCCTCCATGGGCACAGCGGAGGAGATGTGGATCAGGGCTGGAGATGGCTCCTGTCCTGCACTGGGGGAGTAGGTACAGCTGGTGGGAGGTGGAGCAGAGGGGACAGAGCCTGTTCCCTGCTCCAGGTGCCACAAGTGGTGGATTGTCACCTTGCCTCTTGCCACCCTCTGCCAGTCCTTGTTCCCAGCAGCAGGTCTGGGTAGGGTCTGCTCCATCCCAGCTGGGTGCCGAGAGCCAATTCCAACATTTTGTTCAACCAAGGGAAGCTCAAAGTCTGGCCCCTGGGGAGAAGCAGAACACTGGTGTGTTCTGCATGAGCAGCTGAGCAGAAAGGGTCCTGGGGGTCCTGGTGGGCACCGCATTGATCATGAGCCACCAAGGTGCCCTTGGAGCAAAGAGGGCTAATGGTGCTGCATGAGAAGGTTGAGGGAGGTGATCCTGGCCCTCAGTGCTGGTGAGGCCGCTCATGGAGCACTGGGTCCAGCAACAGGCTCCCCACTGCAAGAGGGACATGGACATATTGAAGCAAGTCCAGTGAAGAGCCACCAAGGTGATGCAGAGACTGGAGCATCTCTGCTACGAGGAAAGGCTGTGAGAGCTGGGGCTGGAGAAGACGAGGTTCAGGGAGGTCTTACCAACAGGTATAAACACCTGGGGAGAGGGTGTGCAGTGGTGCCCAGCACCAGAAGATGAGGTGATGGGCGCAAGCTGGAACCCAGGAGGTTCTTCTGAACGTCAAGAAACACTTCTTCACCATGAAGGTGACCAAGCACTGGCACAAGGCTGAATTCTGCATCCATGGAGATCCTGTGACCAGGGAGGTTGGACTGGCTGACCTTCAGAGCTGCCTACAGCCACGCTGGGACACTGTTTGGTGCCCACAGAGGCACGAGGCAAAGGTTTTGGGAATGACGGTGCCTTCCCCCCCTCCTCCAGCAAGAGGCTGGGGGGTGTGTGTGTGTAATTTTTAGGTGAAGAAGAGGCTATTTTGGGGCTTTTGGCTGAAACAAAGCAATGGATGGAGAAATTAGGGTTGCTGTGGTCGGTGACCCCAACATTGGCAATGTGATCTTCCTCCTCCTTTCCCCTAAATCCTGTTTTTTCCCCCCAGAACACCCCCCCACACCCCGGGGCCTACCTGTGGCCCTGAGGCCTGCTCATGGCCACCTCCGGCCTGAGCAGGGGCAGGGCAACGCTTCCTTCTCTGCCAGGTTTGTGGGGGTTTGCCCCTTTTCCAGCTCATTTTGGAGGCTGGGAAGGGAGGTCCCGGGGTGGGGTGGGTTGCTGTGGGGTTTTGGTGAGCGTGGTCCTGTTGGGGTGTGAAGGTTGTGTCCCCTGAGGCCTATGGGGACACCCCTGTCTCCAGCCGTGTGGTATCTCACGGGGCTTCACAGGGACACCCCTGTCTCCAGCCGTGTGGTGTCTCACGGGGCTTTACAGGGACACCCCTGTCTGCAGATGCGGTGAGGGTGGTGCCATCAAATGGGGGTTTTGTGGGGACACTTTGTCCCCAGCCATGGGGAGGCTGCATTATCTTATGGGGCCTTTCATAGGGCCACCTTGTCCCTGGCTGTGGTAGCGCGTGGGGTTTGGTGGGGACACCTTGTCCCCAGCCATAGTGGAGGCTGTTCCATCTTATGGGGCTATTTATGGGGATACCTTGTCCCCAGCCATGGTGAAGCCTGGTTATCTCATGGGGTTTTCATAGGGACACTCTTGTCCTTAGCCATGGTGGTTGCCTCGTGGGGCATTGTGGGGACACCTTGTCCCCAGCCATGGTGGAGGCTGCTTTATCTTATGGAGCTATTTATGGGGACACCTTGTCTCTGGCCATGGCAAGGGCTGGTTATCTCATGGGGGTTTCATAGGGACACCCCTGTGCTCAGCTGTGGTGAAGACTGGTTGCCTCATGGGGCTTTGTGGGGACACCTTGTCCCCAGCCATGGTGGAGGCTGGTTATCTCATGGGGCTTTTATGGGACACCCCTGTGCTCAGCTGCAGTGAAGCTCTGCTATCTCATGGGGTTTTTTGGATGACTCCCTCTTTCCCAGCCTGGCCAATGTGAAGGCTGTGCCACCTCATGGCACCCCTGTGGGGACACAGGAGTGGCCTGCACGTTCATGGCCAGTGCTGCTGATAACCCCCAGCCTTGAACAAGCACCAGCACTGATAAGGAACCATCAGTAATGGCCCTTCCCCCCTCCCTCCTTTTTTTTTTCTCTTTTCTTCTTTTTCCTTCTTTCCTCCCCTTTTTTGCCTTTTTGCTTTAGGGTGTTGGGACCATTTTGCCTTTTCCTTTGACTTTCTTTTTCCCTTTTTTTCCCTGCTTGCTTTTTCTCCCCTTCCTTGATCTCCCTTCTTGGGAAAGGAGGATGTTGGACCCCTTGGGAGCTCCTGGGGCTGCACCCAGAGCCAGGCTCCCACTGCAGGGCAGAAGACCCTCATCAAGGCTTCCCAACCCCACCGGAAGCCCTGGTTCCCCCTCTTCTGCTGGTGCTCATGATGTTTTTTCTGTGACCAATGCTGGGTCAGGAGGGCACGTCCCCGTGTTGATTTTTGGGGAGCACAAAAGGAGGATATTCTGGCTTTGCTCGTCCCCCCACGCTGGCAGGGGGTTGTGCAGATCAGCGTGGGGGTGAGAACCAGTCCCACCAAGGCAGGGCAGGATGTGGCAGCTGCCTGCAATGGGACAATCACTGCCTGCCCACATGGGGCTTGGCAGGGTCCCCCTGAACCCCAATGCCCTCCAGCCTGGATGGAGACCAAGGGCTGCCCTGTGGTTACGCTACCGGCTGAGCCCTGTAGCACTGGGCATGGCCACCACTCTCTTGGCCACCTCAGCAAGTGCATGGAGCCATCACCACCTTTACCATCAGCGCTCGCTGATGGTAACGGTGGTGATGGCTCCATGCACTTGAGCGGCTTTGAGCTGGTGAAGGCCCCAGGGCCAGATCCAGGGGTGCCCAAGTGGGGTGCCCAGGGACACCTAAAGTCCTGACACAGCAGGTAGGACCAGGGAAGGGCTGGCAGCGGCACAGTGTCTCTGTGATTGTCAGACTGGGCGTGGGGGACCACAAATATTGCTGCTGTTAGGGCCATAAAAACCATTCGGATACGGCAGCAGCGGGCAGCATGGAGAGGAGCCAGCAGAGCAGCATCGGGGCGCCCCGGAGGAGCCAGCCCAGGCCAGGGGCTGGGACCCAAGGTGAGCTCTGGCTGTGGGGAGCAGTAGCCCGGCCACCAGCCATCCCATGGAGAGGGAAAACGGTGGCTGGCAAGATCTGGCCCTGCCAGGAGGAGAGGGACCACTGTGAGGGACAACCATGGCCAGCAGCACCCTGGTCCCCACCGGCTGCGGGGCCCAGGGCTGGCAGTGGTGTGGCGGTGCCCGGGAGCGGAGGGGCCAGCGGTGACAATGTCCCTGTTGAGGCCAGAGACAAGAGTCCCCCTTGTTCTGTGCGCTGGCAGGCAGCGGGCAGCGGGCTCAATGCCTCCTCTGTGCCACCAGCAGTGGGTGGGGAGACGGGAGGCTCGGGGTGCCGGCGGGCACCCGGGGCCGGGCCCGGGGAGCCGGGCAGCGCCCGGCCACTGCCCCACAACCCTCTCGTCCCTCTCTTATCTTCCTGTTTTTCCCTCTCCCCAGGCCAGCGACTCAGGGCTGGACCCCCAGCTGTGCCATAGAGACTGCAGCTTGGTGGGGAGACCTTGGAAAAGCTGGCAGTTGGTGCCTGGGACGAGCTTATTCCATGTCGGAGCAGCCTCGTCCCCCCCA
>VZRW01010147.1:8623-21291 GCA_013398125.1 Aegotheles bennettii | reverse complement strand
ATCCCCAGCCCCATGATTCTACTCTGTCCCCCTGTCCCCAGCCCCACAGCCCCACTCTATGCCCCTGTCCCCCACCCCACGGTCACTGCTTTTTGGCCACAACTCCCTTGTGCCCAGGCTGGGGACACTCCTGGTGTTGGCTTGCCCGTCTCCTGGCTGTGCCAGCGCCACAAAGCCTGGTGAGATGTTTCCTGTGTCCTCCCACGCCTGTGAGATGTCCCCATACCTTATTCCCTAGTGGTTATAAGGCTCCAGTCCCCCAGTGCTAACTGGTCTCCTCTCCACTGGCTGCAGGTGACCAGGATGTGGCACCATGGGAAGCCTTGGAGGTCCATGTGCAAGGGGCTCATCCTGGGGACCCTCCTGACCAGTTTCATGCTACTGCTCTACTCCTACGCCGTCCCCCCGCTGCAAGTCAGCGTGACAGAGTGAGTGTGGGGTCCCCACCTGTGTGGGGGGACACAGCTTGGCCACCCTGTTTCACCCCAGGGACCCCCAGCTGGTGACAATCCTTGGGCTTCCCAGGCTCTGGTGTCTTCACACCGAGATGTCCCCTTCCTACAGCCTCCTGTTGGACACTGTGGGGTGTCCCATGAGTGGGGGGAACGCCAACCCCAACTCCCCGAGGGGCTGGGGACACTCACCCCGGGGGTACCCGCTGACAAGTCCTGGGCAATGGAGGGGTGGAGAAGGTGCAGGAGACCTACTGTGGCTTCACATCCCGTCGGAGAGGGGAAGGCATTGTGGAAGACATTCCCTAGCAGCCCGGAGCAGAGGGCAGTGCTGAAGTAGTTGTTTGGTTACTCTTTATCAGACACTTGTTCTTCAAGAGCCTCCAGAGTGCTGCCACATGGGACCTCTCACCCACTGAGACAGGCACGGGTGGGTCTAAAGCTCTCCGCTGCCTGGTGTGGCCAAAGCCAGTGCTCAGCTCCCGGCGTTCAATTTATCTCCAAGCCTATAAACCAGATCCACCCGCCCGTGGTTCCTGAGCTCCGTGCCAGCCCGCACTCCCGTTACCAAGGATCAGCTTTGCATCTTCCTTAACGGTGTGCAAAGTCACTTGACACCGCGGCCGCTGTTCCCTGCTCCGGACATCTCAGATAACACCCGAGTTGTCCTTGGTGCTCCCCCCAGGCCAGTGAGCTCCTCTGCAGGGCTGTGCTCCGGGATTATTTCCCTCTTTCCTCAGGTGCTGGATCCTTCATGGCTCCTACCAGGGATTGAGAACTTCCAGACCTCACCAAAACGTTGTCAGCTGCTGTCTGTGGAGTTACGGCCACAGAGAGCTTGTCTCCATGTGTGGTTCAACATCACCAGGGCCACCATGGTCATGCCCGTGGGAGGGATGGGGAACCCTCGCTCCAGTTGTGCCAATGCTGACCACTGTGAAGACCTCTGTAGTGGCATGTCCTCCATGGCTGGGGTTGTCTGGGGTGTGAAGGAGCTTGGTTTGGTGGCTTGGAGGTGGACCTGATGGTGAGGGGGCTCATGGGGACAGTGGACGTTGCCCCACTTGCTGAGGGGTTCCTCCCTGGTGGGTGCCCTGGTCCCGCTGAGGGCAAAGGGGGCTCTGCCCAAAGCCGGGCTCATCTCCGCCAGGGAGCCTGAGGAGTGCTGGGGTCCAGCACCCATCCCCAGGTCTAGCACCCATCCCCAGGTCCAGCACCCATCCCCAGGTCTAGCACCCATCCCCAGGTCCAGCACTCATGCCCAGGTGCAGCACTCATCCCCAGGTCCAGCACTCATGCCCAGGTGCAGCACTTGTCTCTGGGGTGAGCACCATTCCCTAGGTCCAGCTCCTCAAGGAGAGAAAATGGCCAAGCCTTTGTGGTGGCTGGGCCGTGTTGGCCAAGCTGCCCTCACCATGGCCTCCTGTCTCTTCTCCCCACCAGGATCCCTGCCTCCTCCTCCTGCTCCTCTGCTCCGGCCCCCGGCAGGGTGCCAGCAGTGGCCAATGGCACGGGCAGCCCTTTGGGAGGGAGCTGCCTGCCCAAGCTGAACATCATGTTCATGAAGACCCACAAGACAGCCAGCAGCACCATCCTCAACATCCTCTTCCGCTTTGGTGAGAAGCATCGCTTGAAATTCGCCTTCCCCAATGGCCGCAACGACTTCTACTACCCCTCCTACTTCGAGCGCAGCCAGGTGCGGCACTACCGGCCCGGCGCCTGCTTCAACATCATCTGCAACCACATGCGCTTCCACCACGAGGAGGTGCGCAAGCTCCTGCCGGCGGACGCCACCTTCGTGACGGTGCTGCGGGACCCAGCCTACCTCTTCGAGTCCTCTTTCCACTACTTCGGGCGCATCATCCCCCTCACCTGGAAGCTGACGGGGGAGGACAAGCTGGCGGAGTTCCTCCAGGATCCCTGGCGCTACTACGACCCCAATGGGTTCAACGCTCACTACCTCCAAAACCTCCTCTTCTTCGACTTGGGCTATGACAACAACATGAACGCCAACAGCCCGCTGGTGGAGGAGCACATCCAGGAGATAGATCGTCGTTTCCACCTCGTCATGTTGCTAGAGTACTTTGATGAGTCCCTGGTGCTGCTGAAGGACCTGCTGTGCTGGCAGCTGGAGGATGTCCTCTACTTCAAGCTCAACGCCCGGAAGGGCTCCACCATCTCCCGCCTGACACCTGAGCTCTACGAGAAGGCCACCTCCTGGAATCTCATTGATGCCAAGCTCTACCGCTATTTCAATGCTACCTTCTGGCGTAAAGTGGAGGCCTACGGGAGGGAGCGGATGGCCAAGGATGTGGCCGAGCTGCAGCGGGAGAATGAGAAGATGAAGAGCATCTGCATCGACGGAGGACACGCTGTGGACGCCAGCGCCATTCAAGAGTCCTCCATGCAACCCTGGCAGCCGCTGGGCGAGAAGTCCATCCTGGGCTACAACTTGAAGAAGAAGATCAATAAGAAGCACCAGAAGCTGTGCCGCAAGATGCTGACACCCGAAATCCAATACCTGACTGACCTGGGGGTCAACCTCTGGATCACCAAGCTGTGGAGCCGCGTGCGGGACTTCCTGAAGTGGTAGGGGATGGCGGGCACCCCGCTCTCCCCAGGGTGGAACCAGGTGCTTTCCTTTTTCTTACTCGTGGTGGCTTTTGGTTGGACCTGAGCAGAACCGGTTGGAGGCTCTGGGGGGACCCTCCGTCACCCTTCTGCCAAGACCCTGGTGGGACAGGAGCCTGCGGGGGGCTGCTGTCACCCACCAGCAGTGAAAGCCCCCACTCCTGCCCACGAGGAGTCAAGGATCAGGGGTATGGATTTTCCCAGCAGGGTTTGCTTCCTCCTTCCCACAGAAAGGCTGGAGGAGATGTCCATGAAGGATGTGGCCTCCTCACAGTGGGACATCCATCCCCACCTCGCTGGAGACACGCCATGGGGACCACACGTCCAAGGGGCTCCTCAAATCACCCCCTCGAGCCCCCCTTGGGTTGTGTGTCTGGGCCTGCCTCACGTGCCCCACCCCAGGGGTGTGATGAGCGTGGCACATTCTCAGTCACTCATGGGTGTTGGTCCATGGCAGGCTGTGACCTGGAGCCAGACAGAAGATGCAGTGGTGTCTACACTTGGGTTTGGAGGACAGCAAACCCACCTCAGAAGCCCTGGTCCCCTCCCAGTCCCCCACTGTCCTGGTTAGAGGGTCCTGTGGCCCCGGTCACTGCAGGGGACATCTCAGGGGGCCCATGGGGTCTGGTGAGAACTGGCGTGGGGAGGAGATGGGGAGCAGGGGCTGGTGGCCACCATCCCAGTGATGATGGTGGGGACAATCCTGGGGTGTCACGGCCGGGCTGGATGACACCGGCAATGCCACGTCCTGCCGCGAGTGGCCCTGGCCGGGCACGGAGGTGGCCCCCCTGGCTGAGACCCCCTGGCACAAGGGGGTCCCTGCTGGCCCCCACTCAGCTCTGCTCCCACGGAAAGACCCGGAATAAAAAAACAATTCTACTTTTGTAAGATCATCGTGGTTTGGGTGTTCTTTGAGGTCAGGCTGTGTGGAATTTGAGGGAACACCAGGACAGCCCTGTATAGAGAGAACCCACAAAGGAGGATCTTGCTCAACCTTGTGTGCTCCAGGGCAGTGATCAACCCTCTGTGTGCACAGGATGCTTCCTCAGCAGGAGCCTTTGTGGAGGCAAAGTTTTCTGCTTGGCTAGCAAGATAGATAAACTGGTAACAGTCCTTTGTTCAAGGAGCCCTGTTGTCCAAGGGGTGACCTTTTTCCTCATTTACCTGCAAAAAGTTGACCCTCGTCTATGCCAATGAAGATTCTGGTGAACGTGTATGACCATATCACTCACCTCTCCACCCAAACCATACCACACGTCACCTGGGGGTGGGCACCTCGTAGCTTCGGGGATAAAAGACGGAGAAAAGGATCATTGGGAGATACATAGTGAGACAGAAGGAGGGAGAAGGAGGAGAACCGAAAGATGAACCAGTCAATGGGCTGTGTTCTCTTCTTCCAACCCAGGCAGGTCCTCTCTGGGTAAGCACCGTGTCTTTCACCTTCTGAGTGGGAGTATCCCCAGGTTGTGTTATTCACTATTGGTGGTGTGTGCTGTCAGTGCATTTATCAATGGCAATTCCAAACTTGTTATATCTCTCACCTTGAGAAACTCCATTTTTACAACTTTGTGCATCCGTTTCGGTGCAAGTCCTTGGGACTCTGAGACAAAGTTGTCTCTGAACCTGTTTCAGTGCACGTCCTTGGTGAGAGGGTGAAACAGGCAAACACTGTCTCTGCCAGGTGGCTACACACACACACGTAACCCTTTAGACATAAACCATTGACCTTATTGCCCTCTACAACTACCTAAAGGGAGGTTGTAGTGAGGCTGGTGTTGGTCTCTTCTCCCCAGTTTCTGATGACAGGATGAGAGGAAATGGCCTCAAGTTCCATCAGGGGAAGTTTAGGTTGGAGATTAGGAAGAAGTTCTTTACTGGGAGGGTGGTTGGGCACTGGAATGGGCTGCCCAGGGAGGTGGTGGAGTCACCGTGCCTGGGGGTGTTCAACAAACGGGTTGATGAGGCACTTGAGGCCATGGTCTGATGGTCTGATGGTCAGGAATATGATGGGCTAAAGGTTGGACTTGATGACCCTGGAGGTCCCTTCCAACCATAATGATTCTATGATACTAAGTCTGGGACTAGGACTGGATCCAGCTGCACCCAGACTCCTCTCTGAGAAGGAGTTTAGAACACAAGGGGGACTGGTCTGAACCTCATGACTCAACGGGAGAGCTTTCCCCAGCCACCTCAGCAAGGCTTTTCCTTTAACGCGATGGTAAAAAAAACCTTGGCATGGTTGGCAGGATTTGCCATGGATTGCTGCAAAAATCTGAGCATGCACCATCCCCAGCGGGAATAGAATGGACCCATTCTCACTGGGAAGGTGAGAACAAAATGGGAGAGAGAAGAGAACAACGTAGAGCTGAGCCAAAGATCAAATTTGGTGGAGGCAAAAGAATTGTCTGTGCCAGACTGGGGGTCACTTATCTTGAAATTAAAGAATCCCCTTGCCCTGGGAAAACTGCAGATGTGGAATGCACTGCTTTGAAATCAGGGAATGAAGGGCTTTAAGACTTCCTTGACTTTCGACAAGGAAAATGGAGAGAAACTGGGGACACGAATTGATTCCCTCGTGATTGAAAGGGACCTTAAAATGCTGTTGGCCTTGGCTGGAAGGCGAGAAGAACGGTTACAGGAGAAACTGGATCTCTTGTTGAACCCAATGCCATCCTTAATCATGGCTGAACAAATTCACACACTGGGACACTGTGCGGATCCTGGTACCTGGGATGGAGACCTCTGGTGTGATAATGACAACGAGGAACCAGTAGAAGGTTCTGATGATGATTGTGCCCCAGATCCTGTACCTATAGGGCCGCTAATAAAAACTGAGACCGCAGATGAGGGAGGTGAGGACACCCGTGCTGCTGCACGAACTGTCCCATGGTGTCTGGCAAAATGACAAGAAAAGAATTGGCAAAATTACAAGAAAAATATTCCAGGCATCCAGAGGAATCCGAGATGGAATCCGTGTGGGGAGTCTCCCTTACAGGGGGAACCGAACCCTCTTAAGCGAGGAAGAAGCAGGAGGCTGTTGGGGCCCTGGACTGTTTTTAACCACCACACCAGGCCATCGCTTTCCCCCAGCCACCTCGCAGAGGCTTTTCCTTTTACACCACAGCCTGGTCCAGCTGGTCACCAGCCATCTCCTTCTTCTCTGGGACCTCCCTGGCTCTGCTCTCCCATCAGTCCCAGGGATGGAGAGCCCTGTGTCCCCGTCAGCACTGAGGAACGAGACTGCTGAGGTGAGCAGGGTGCCTGGGTCTGTCCCCTCAGAGCCACCACTGCTGCCAGGTGCTGGCATGGGGCTCCCACGGTATGCAGATGCCACCAGGAAGGTCTGGATGCCAGACCCATGGGGCAACCATCACAGGTGACACAACTCACTTGTGCCACCAGGTCCCAGCTGCACTGCTGGTGGGTTCTCTGGGTTCTCCAGCCGAAGCACCAGCAGTACCGGGGTGGACTCATGCTCTAATGGCCGGTCTAGAGCCACCACTGGGGCCATCAACTCAACTGCATGTGATATGGGCACTGGGACAGGCTGGGGACATGGAGCTGGGGGCACTCCTTGAGGTCCAAAGGTGTCTCCCAGGTCGTGCTGAGGTCTGCTGGGAGCAGGTGCCAAATCCCACCTCAGCTACTGCAGAGGAGGGGATGGAGAAGCCCCTTCCAAGGCAGGAGGTCAGCAGCACAGCCCACCTGGGATGACATCCCCATGGAGACGTGCTCTGTGTCCCTTTGTGCCCAGGCCACCAGGTCAACCCCTGCAGAAGGGGGCTGTGATGAGGTTTTGGGGCCATCTGAGAGAGGCAGAAGCCAGGGACACGTGCTCTTCACCAGGTCTCTGTCCTGGCTGTGACCAAACTGCTGTCCCCAGCCAGGCTGCCTGTCCCAGGCTGAGGAGCAGCAGCTCTGTGCTTGCCTGGGGCCAAAGGATGGAAAGAATGTCCACCTGCTGAAGTCCTCATCCCAGCAGCCTCCTCCTGCAGGCATTTGTTCTCAATAAATGGCACCAAGGTGGGACTGTGGGTCCAGGGTCACGTGGTGGGGCTGAAGCTGCAAGCAGGACCATAATGGGACAAAGATGGTGCACAAAGCTGGAGACCAGAACTGTGTGATGGGACAGGGATCATGCATGGGACCATGACTGAGTGGTGGGGTCCAAACTGTGATGGGCCTAGGACCATGTGTAGGACCATGAGGTGGCACCAGGAGCATCCATGAGACCAAGACTGAGTGGTGGGACCAGACCATGTGGTGCAACTGGGAACAGGGCAAACTGGTTGGACCAGAACCGCGTGCAGGACCAAAACTACAAGGTGGGACCAGCACCATGCATGGGGCCAGGACTAACTGGTGGATATGGGACCAGGCAGTGGGACCTGGACCTCGCTCAGGACCACATGCAGGACCAGGGATGGGATGGGGTGGGATGGGATGGGATGGGATGGGATGGGATGGGATGGGATGGGATGGTGCGTGGACCCAGCCCCATGCCCAGGACCCCTGATTGGCTGCAGAGGAGATCAAGCCAATCCCCCAGCACCTGATGGCACCAGATGGGGCCCATTGGCACCCAGCTCTGGTCTTTAAAGGTCCCCAGGTGGTGGGGCTGGGGCTGGCTGAGGATGGGGCTGTACTGGTGGGCGCTGGTGTGTGGGGCTCTACTGTGGGTGGCAGGTGAGTGGGGCTGGGACCCCCTGGCTGCTCCTCTTGGTCCCCCCAAGGGCTGTGCTGGAAGAGGTGGGTGGTGACACCCATGTCTGGGTGCAGGAGGGTGGTGGGTGACCCTTGGTTTTGCTCAGTGATGGTTCCTGATATCCCCCTGGACCTGTTGGTGCAGGTCTGCTTGGTGGAGAGGAGACTTCCTAAGGTCACCCTGTGCTCTGGGGATGTGTGTTTAGAGCAAGACCCTGGGTCCCAGCAGGTCTGTAAAGACCTTGGGTGGGGAAACTAGAGCCACTGGTGGAGCACATGACTGCTGGCAATGGTGTCCCATCCCAGGAGCAGGTCCTGGTCTGTCCCCAGGGCAATGCTCTTGGTGCAACCTGTCCACTCCAAGGTGTGCTGGAGACACCTGACCTTGCATGTGGGGAGGGTTGTGGAGACCCATGTGGAGCACCACCACCTCCAGCACCCACCACCACAGCAGTGGTCCCATGCTAGGGCCTGGCCACCAAGACCAGGGGAGCTGGGGATGGAGGAGCCTCCTGGTGTGCCCAAACCCCGCTGAGCTCCTGGGTGCTCTCCCCTCTGTGCTGCTGCCATCTGCCCTCCCCAGGTCCTGGGGACATCTGAGGACCTGAATGTCCCCACTGTGCCTGGGACTGGCTGCTGCATGCTGAACCCTCTCCTTGGTGCAGGGACCACCATGGCTGCAGCTGCTTCAGTGTCCTCTGGTCACACGGTGGTGACTCCAGTGGTGCCCTCTGGGATGGGGACAAGGGCTGAGGCCCCAGTGTTTGCTGTTGCCACCGTGTCTGGTGAGGCTGGTGCTCACCCCCGCTCTGAGGAGCCCATCGTGAACTTCACCTTGAGGCTCCTGGATGGTGAGTGCTCTGTTGGGTGCCGACTTTGGGGGATGGACCACAGGATGGGTCCAGCCAAGACCTCTGGGCTTGACCAGCTGCTCCCAGTGCTTGCTCCTGGCTGGCCTCAGCACCAGGACCCACCAGGAGGTGGCGACCGTCCCTGCAGCACCTCCCCATCCACTCTTGCAGAGGGTGTAGGTGGTGCTTTAAGATGTTCCCAGTCCTGTGCCTGACACCACGTTCAGGTTTTGGGTGACGTGGTCCCTCCCAGCTCCTGGGGGGTGGTACCAGGAAGGTGCTGTAGCTCTGGAGAGCAGGCAGGGAAGCTCAGCTGTGGTGGCAGAGCCAGGACAGCTCTTGGCTTCCAGGACCAGGGGTGGGCTCTGGGGATCGGGGCTGTGGGCAGGCACCTGTCTATCAGTGGTGGGGCAAAGACACCCTTGGGGGGTGGTCCAGGACCTGTCTGATGTCTCCATCTATGGTGGGACAGGCTTGGGGATGTCACACTGAACCCACCCTCCCTTGTCCTTCAGAGGACCCCAGTGCCATGAAGAAGCCACTGGTGGTCAGCCCTGGCTCTGCCATCTGCCTGGAGGCCAGGGTCAACTTCAGTCCTGGCACCTCCCTGAAGATCTATGTGGACCAGTGCTACGGGACCAGCTCAGAGCAGCTGGAACACTCCAGGAGGGTCCTCATGGTGGTGAACAGCCATGGGTCAGTGCCTGGGAGGTCGGGACCTCCTGAAGTGGAGGGATGTCCAGGGCCTGGAGGCAGCCTGGGAATGTCACCGTGGTGTTCTCCTGCCTCAGGTGCCTGCACGGGCAGAAGCTGGGGAACGTTTCTGTCCAGCACCAGCCAGGGAGGTCTGTCCTCCAGCTCTCCATCCTGGCCCCTGTGGTGGAGGAGGAGCCCGAGGAGAAGGAAGAGGTGAGGTTGGGGTGATGTCCTTGGTGGTGGGATAGAGGCCCTACTGGGGATGACCTTGGGGCTCCCAATGTCCCTCCTGGGGCATCCTGCTCCTCGCTGGGGTGGTTCAACTCAATGGAGGAGAGCAGGGTCCTCGAGGAAGTATGTGGTGGTGGCATGTCCTGCCTGGTGTCTCAGCAGGTCTATGTGCACTGCCTGCTGACAGCATGGGGACATGGCACCAGGTCCTGCTTCTACAGCCAAGCCACATCCAGGTGAGCTCAGCCCTGGCATGGGCTCCCTGATGGTGCTCCAGGGCCCAGCACCCATGGGTGCAATGGGAGAAGAGGCCACTGGGTGAGGGATTCATCTGGGAGACCAAGTCACCCCACCATGGTCTGGATGCCACCTCTTCTCCCATGGTAGCCAGGTGGCATCAAGACAGGTCCAGGCTCCCTCCTGGTGTAGATGAATTGGGGAGGTGCTTGGTGACATCTCCTCTGGGGTGGCTGAGACCCATGGGGCTGGATGGACCTACTGGCATAGCACCATGTGGGTCTTGGGGTGAAGGTTGGGGACCCCCAGGCCCTTCCCCAACATCTCTGTCCTCTCCTCCCAGCTGGCACAACGCAGAGGACCCTTCCCAGAACACCCGGTGCCACTGCTGTGACACCAGCTGTCCCCATGGTGACACTCTCCCAGTGGAGCTGCCAGGTACTGGGGCAAGGCTGTGGTGGTACCAGGGCCAGGCTGTGGTGGTCCCAGGTGGCTCTGGGGTCCTGGGGCTGGGCCAGGCTGTATTGGCTGTGTCCTCCTGCAGGCTTCCCAGGAGAGGGGACACTCCACTGGGAGACAGTTGGACCATTGCTGGTGCAGAGGGAGAAGGTGCCATGGTATGAAGGTGATTGGACAACCCCAACCATCACCTCGTGGCCCCAAAGCCACCACCCCAGGTGCCAAAGCCACCCCTGACCCCCCGTTTTGGTGGGTTTTGTTGTCCCCAGCACCGTGCCGCACCGTGAAGAGGTTCCTGCTGGCCATGGTGGCCCTGCTGGGCAGTGCCCTGGTGGCAGCCACCCTGGTCTGGGGGGTGCTGGGGCTGGCCTGGGCCACCTGGCACCTGGGCAGGGGACGGCGGGGACGGCAGCGGCGGAGGCAGCGACAGTCACCCTTCCACGCTGAGCTGCAGAGCGTGGTGAGGGCCTTGGTCCCCAAGGAGCCTGAAGAAGGGACCCAGGTGGGTCCCCACCACTGCAGCCTGGCACAGGGTTCAGCCCCAGCCCGTCACCTCCTCCCTCCCCAATAAACAGTGCTCTGCTCTTCTCTAAAGCTTCTCCTGGTGTTACCATGTGGATGTCACCACACCTGGAAGCCACATCTCCTGGTGGCACCTGGCTTCCAGGTGTGGTGGTGCAGCCCCAGCCTGTGGTGCTGGAGCTGGTGGCTCCTTGCTGGGGGAAACTGGGTCCTTGAAGGCACCACTAAAGATCTTGGATGTGGTGGCAGATCCTTGGGGACAGTCCCCAAGATGTTCCATGAGGCTGTGGAGGGGTTCCATCTACAACAGCGTGCAGGTCTCAGCCTGAGCTGGTGCCCCCCTTCCTCCCCAATAAAAGGTGGTTTTCCTTTCTCTAAAGCTTCTCCTGGTGGTACCATGTGGATGCCACCATCAGCTGGGAATGTGCCACTGTGCCTGGAATCCACATCTCCAGGAGGTATCACCAGGAGATGAGGCTTCCACACATGGGTAGTGTGGCCCCAGCCCATGGTGCTGGAGCTAGTGGTTCCTGGAGGCACCACTGAAGATCTTGGATGTGATGGCAGCTTCTTGGGGACAGTCCCCAGGATGTCCCATGAGGCTGGTAGTGGCTGTGGAGGGATGGAGGACTTCGAGTTAGGGCCTGCGGCAATCAGGGCTGCTCTGGGTGTGCAGGGACCTGCTATCCCAGGGTGGAGATCCCAGCCACAGCCATGTGTCCTCCCCAGGAGGGGACACTGTGAGGAGTCACAGAGTCACACAGAGTCTAAGGGGTTGGAAGGGACCTCAAAAGCTCATCCAGTCCAACCCCCCTGCCAGAGCAGGACCACCCAGAGTCCATCACACAGGAACGCATCCAGGCGGGGTTTGAATGTCTCCANTCCACTTTGCATCCATTGCCCCTTGTCCTATCATTGGTCAGCACTGACAAAAGCTTGGCTCCATCGTCCTGCCCCTCACCCTTTACATATTTGTAACCATGGATGAGGTCCCCCCTCAGTCTCCTTTTCTCCAAGCTAAAGAGCCCCAGCTCCCTCAGCCTTTCCTCACAAGGGAGATGTTCCACTCCATCATCTTAGTGGCTCTTAGTAGTCCCCTCCAGCTCTGGCACCCAACCATCACCCAGCAGGAGGCTCAGGCTTGAAATGGTTTATTAGGACCATGGGGCAGGTGGTGGCTCTGGGGCTGGCACCAGAGCCAAGGGTTCACAGTTGCTGGGTGACTGCACCTGAGATCAGCGGTGTCCCTCGGTGTTCCCAGGGCTCAGTGTGGGGCCGGGGGCTCTCCTGGTGCTCCGTAGAGCTTGCGGAGGCTGGAGTCCATCAGGAAATCCACGCTCCTGCGGTGCCAGAGGGGGCAGGGTGGTCCTGGGGGTCAGCGCTGTCCCTGACCACCCAGTGCCCTGTCCCTGGTGCCACCAGGACCCCACCCCAGATGTCACCAAGGCTCCAGCCCCACCCAAACCCAGTTTAGTGCCACCTTGCCCTGTTAATCCCAGCTCATCCCAGTGTCCCCATCGCACCCTGGCAAAGCCCCTTTGGGGTGGGGACCTCCCTGCTGTGACCCCGTGTCCCCCAGCCATGGGGAGCAGTCCCCGTGTCCCCTCACCTGTCGATGGGGGTGATGATGAGGGGGATGGCAGCCAGCCCCAGGGCGGTGGTGGCCCAGCGGCGCAGGGGCAGTGGCCAGCGGGTGACTGTCCCCAGCAGGGCCAGCGAGGCGGCGCAGAGGCGGTTGATGGTGAAGCCAGGGATGGCCACTGAGGCCAAGCCCTGCCACACGAAGGTGTCCACCACGGCCACCCCCACCCGGGTGGCCTGCGCGGGGTCCTGAGCGTGGGCCTGGGGGGGACAGGGGGGTCAGTGGGGTGGTGGTGGGTGGGAT
>VZRW01010145.1:196836-211449 GCA_013398125.1 Aegotheles bennettii | reverse complement strand
CCCCCCTCACCATTTTGCAGCATGCTTGGTTGCCCGCTACAAAAACCAGGTGCCACTGGGGACATCTGGAGACAGTGCCCAGCAGGATGCACAGGGCGTGCTGTGAGCCTGCGGGGTGGCACAAGGCAAGTGGAGTGGAGAAACTGGGTAGAACTAAGGGAAACATGGAACACCAAACCCTATCTGGCTGTAAGGTGGACGCTGTTTCTCTCCAGCCTGTGCTTTCTCCCACCCAGGTTTGGAGCAGTATCCTTGCAGTGGGAAGGGAGGCAAGGGACAGCTCATATGCAGGTGCAGAACAGATGTCCCCACTGTCACACATGTCCTGGCTGCCTGGGGTGGTGCTGCTTGTGGTCTGGTGACCCCAGGCTTGTGGATGGTGCAAAGGCATTGCAGGGACCACTGCCAGGACACTGTCCCATTGTGCTGTTTGCAAATTGGTGCCCCAAGTGCTCTGTGAGTGTTTGAAGCTGGAGACGTGTAGTGCTCATGCAAACCCAAGAGGATGAGGACATCAGACATGACCCACAGTGGCAGTCTCCCCTGCAAAAGGTGAGACCCTGGCCCAGGTTGTCCAGAGAAGCTGTGGCTGCCCCCTCCCTGGCAGTGTTGAAGGCCAGGTTGGATGGGGCTTGGAGCAACCTGGTCTGGTGGGAGGTGTCCTTGCCAATGGCAGTGGCATTGGAACTAGGTGGTCTTCAAGGTCCCTTCTAACCCAAAGCATTCTGTGATTCTGTGAACACTTGCTGGTCAGTTTGGAGGAGCCTGGGGCCATGGTGGCAGGGTGGGTTGGGGTGTGGAGGGGTCAGGGGGCTCTCGAAGGTCACAGCAGGGCAGGACCAGGGGTGGCTGCAATGCAGCTGTAGCATTTCATGAGCAGATGTGTGCAGAGCAGCTGGCGAGCATGTAAATCAACAGCAGAGTGCCTTTTGTCCTTCTCACCTACCTGCAGTGGCAATTCTCCCTTGGGGCACCCCATCTGGTGAGGGTCCAGAGGACCCCTGACACCCTGTGTGATGGTAGGCAAGAGGGAAGGGCTGGGGTAGACTCACAGCCTGGCCAGAGCCATGGTCCTTGTAAAGTCCCGATTCTCTCTCCCCATGCTGTTTGCTGTCCCCTGTGGTCCAGCATGCTGGGAAGGAGACCTACATGGGATGGAGGGAGCTCCTGGGGCAGGTGGATGGGTTGCAGAGTGGGCAGCACAGCATCTCCCATGGGACCTGAACACAGAAGGACACCAATCAGAGACCAGTGTGGAGCATGCGGTCTCCAGCATCCTGAGCCCCTGCCTGCTTCCAGCAAGTGCCCACTGATCTCCCTGGGCCCCAGAGGCTGCCTGGCCCCTGCCCACCCTGTCCTCCACCCAGCTCATACTGCAGGCATGGGGAAGAGATGAAGCAAAGCAAAACAAATCATCCCGAGGTGTCTCTGGGGAAGCAGTGTCAGAGTCATTGGAGTGGCTTCCTCCGTGCCAAGCACTTAAAGAAAAAAAAGCCCAAACAAATAAACGAGTTAAAATTGAAATGCCCAGCAAGTTCTGTACAACTGGATGCTCCTTCCCTTACGCTCCCAGCTGCTAAGCCAGCATCTTATTCCCTTGCTGGACAAGACAGCCTGCCAAGGTCTCTTCAAGTGCTTGTCACTCCAATCCTGCTCAAGTCCCAGAGTCCCTGCTACACGGGCTTCAGGCTCTCATCCTCCTCCAGCTCTGTCTTGGCATGTCAGCAAAAATCAAACCTGCTCTGCTTTCTGAGCAGTGATGCCATAGACTCAGTCCTTGGCTGTGTTTGTTAATTTGAGACTGAGCTGTAGCTCTTGCTGGCTTGAGGACATCACCACCAGGAGGTCTTCTGGGGGCAAGACAGCATGATCCTGCCGGTGTTAGGTGGAAGGGGTCCTGCGGGCTGCAGTGTGCCAGTGGTTGGCTTGGGGCAGCAGCCAGCAGTTGCACTCCTGTGCTTCTGCAGCAGCACAGTGCCCTTCACCTTTCCAGCATGGAGCCATTGGGGTAACCCCAGTGCCAGCGAGCTCAGACCTGGTGCCCATGCTGGTGTCCAGCCCTTTGCATGGATGCTGCAGAAAACAGACTTCTGGAGGTGCAAGTTTGGGCTACTAAGAGATGTAAGTCTCCATATTTCAAGACCTTGTCCCTGTGTCCCCAGGTGCCATTGAGAGGGATGTTAAAGGTCCTGTGGCCAGATACCCCCCAAAATCGCCATTACCAGCAACCATGCTCCTGAAGCTTGGAAAGGCTTGAGAACACCATGTCTGCCCAATGCCATGTCCACTGTGTCACAGGCATCCAGCTGATGGAGGAAATCTGGACAACAAGTTCTGTCTGTCCTTCCTTTCCTCTTTGTTTCAGTCAGGGTGGCACATGATTATGGCATGGTCTGAATTTTAATGCTAGGATGCTTTTCTCTGCCCTGGAGGTTTGCATCTTAAAGAGCGTTGGGGAGTTCATAAAGCAGCCTGGCCACAGACTCTCCTCAAGGCAAAAAGCAGGGTTGTGAGCAAAATCTTGGAGGGTTTGAAGGGTAATGCAGCCCTGCGGACAAAAATAAGAAATGTTGCAAGAGTTTGCCTAAAAATCACAAACTGAACCTGGTGTGAGGCAGCAGGACCTTCCTACAATGTTTGGGGCTGTTTGCTCAGCGAATGGGAGTTTGTTTTAGCTTTTGGGTTTTGTTTTGGATTTTGTTCTCCATCATTAATATTCTGTTTTCGTGAGTGGAGATGGAGAATTGAAGTGCCAAAATTCAATGTGACACCAAGAGCTCCTTTCCACAATAATCACAGCTTGGAGAGGTGCAGTGAGCAGGAGCTGCCCTCATGTGCACCCGTCTTTGAGTGATTTCTCCAGCTTCCAGGGAAGAGCACTGGGAAACACCTGGACCACAAGCATCTCCCATCTCCTCTGTTTGTCTCTGGCGTGGTGCCATCAGCTCTGTGCCACTGGGGGAAGCACCTATGGAAAAAGATAACCCAAGACCCCACTTGAATGGAGGCTCCAGGAAAAAACAACATCTTTGTCACTTCTTTAATAGAAGCAAACATTCCTGCAATCTCTCTCTGCAGGGAGCTGAAAAATGGTCAGCGCAGAGGAAAGCTGAGTAAAAAGGGGATGAAAATGACATTTCCCATTGTTGGCCCAAGCTTTCCTCCATCTCGGAGACCATCCAGGTGTGGTTGTCAGGTGTGGAGGAGTGGAGCTCGACTACAGTGGCCCAGCTGAATTCCTGCCCAGGTGGTACTGATGTCCTTGAGGAATAGGCTTGGAGCAAAGTTTATCCACAGCCTCAGCCGTGGGGATTCAGGCTGCCTTCTGCCCTGCTGTGCTTTCTCCTGGCGCCAATTTCAAAGATGTGTGATGCTTATTAGTATGCTGTGCTTCACGTTGGCTTTTATCACTGCTGGAGCAGATGGCTGGGCTTGGACTGCTGCCTTCTGCTTGCAGAAAGGCTTGTTAATGTGATGGTAGCTGTGAGGACAGGTATGGGCTGTGGGAAACGTCTCCCTTCAAGTCTCCAAGCATGAAGAGGGGATGGGCAGTGGCAGCATTGCCCTGCCATGGACATGGCACCGAGGGCTGTTGGTGGGCAGGGTCTCTGGAGAGGTTCCCAGTGGTGTAGCGCTGCGATGCTCTCCTGACATTGCTCATGGAGGTAGGATGGCAAGGACAGTTCCCCTGCCTGTCCTCGGGCCACAGAGGAGGCAGGTCATAGTACCCCTGTGTGTGTCCCTTGTCCTACCAGGGACAGGGTGTGGGCTGCAGTGTCCCGATTCATCAGGGCTCTCTTGGTGTGTTTGGAAGAGCTGCAAGGTGTGGTTTGAGAGGAACCCACCTTGCTCCCGAAGCAGAAGTCCCCCCAGCCCCTACAGCTGCAGGGTGAGGACCTTGCTCCTGGGGGTCTTGGGTCCCTGCTGGTCTTTCCATAGCTCCCTGCCCCAGCAGGAGCACATCACTGTGATCCACACGAGTAAGAAATAACCTGTCCTGCGAGCTAGCTCACCAGTCAGGCAGGCTTCCGAACAGCCTGAGACATTTCATGGGTTACGTGTTCCTCCCCAAACTATACCAGATCCCCCGAAGCCTTACTGTGCTACAGTACCCCCTGGAAATCAGCTCTGGTTGTAGCTGGGCTGACGTTCCACCCACGAGAGCCTCTTTCTTCATCCCCACGAGCATGGGGAGCAGCTTTGGTCACTTCCTTTCTCACTGAGACATCCTCCCTGCAATATCCAGAGAAGACAGAGCAACTCCAGCACATATATTGGAGCCAAGAGCTCTGCAAGCCTACAGCTACCTTCAGGTGCACGTCTTCAACCAAAGCAGCTGGGAAGTTTTTTGAGAACCACCCACCTACCTTCTGTCCATCTCTTCTAGACCACGGGGATAGGAGGGTCTGTGCTGCTGCCCAGGGGTCTGGCAGCATTCCATGGAGGGCTCCTTCCTCCAGAGCGTCCTCTCACTCAGCATCTCTGGAAAGGGAGGAGGCGAAGGGAGGAAAGTCAGAGTCGTGAGAGCCATGAGTGAATTAATTTCATCTGGCCCTGGTCATCCCTGTGGCGCTCGTGGTCCAGGGGGGCAGTGCTAATTGCCCTGTTGGCAGTGGGGGTTTAAGTTATATTTAAGAAGGCTTTTCAAGCAGCAGGGGCTCTGGCTCTGCAGGTGGGGCTTTCCGATAGCACATATTAAGGAGATGATAAAGCTCCTCTTTTCTCACCTCCTCTTAAGTACCAAAGTGGAGTTCAGTGATGATGGGGCATTGGAAGGCCAGGAGGTTTTAGGGGCTGTTAGAAATTACAACTATTTTTTTCTTTCCTTTCCCTCGCCTTGCTGCCAGGACTGATGTGAAGGGAGGAGAAGGCACTCACTGTTTTGGGATGCCTGAGTGCTGCTCCCAGGGCTAACCCCTGCCCACAGTGCTGCCCGCCAGTGGTGCAACCCCTGTGGGAAGTGGGGCTGGAAGGTGTCCTGCCCGCTGAGGTGCTCCACTGCTCATCCCAGGAGCATGTACTGCCCTCCAGGAGGGTTGGCATTTCTCTGGAGGTACCCCAGATCCCCAGGGCTGGGGAAAGCTGTGACAGGATCTCTGCTAGCAAAAGGCTGGGCTGGGCACTCTAGGGTGGCTTTGGTAAGGATGTTTCTGTGGGGCTGGGTCCCAGGAGGTGTCTGCTGCAAGTGCCTCCAATGCAGGTGCAGTGTCATGGCTACAGTTGGCATCTGCACTACAGGCATAGCATCCCACCTCAGGGACAGGCAGGTTGTCACCTCTCCTGCAGGACAGGTGTGCTACAGTGTCTACAGTCAGGATCTGTGGTACAGGTGCATGGTACCATCTACAGTAGTATCTGAGGTACAGGTGCACAATACCATCTACAGTCAGGACCTGTGGTACAGGTGCACAGTAAGGTCAATAATCAGTACCTGCACTACAGGTGTACTGCAGTTCTGCAATCAGGACAGGTGTACCATAGCATCTACAGTTGGTGCCTGCAGTGCAGGTGTATCACAGCATCTACATTCAGTGTCTGCAGTACAGGCAGACCATGGCATCTACAGTTGTCTGCATTACAGGCAGCCCGTAGTGCCCACACTGAGCACCTGCAGTACAGGGGCTGCAGAGCTCCTTTGGAAGGCTCTTGGCAAGGCAGAAGAGGGGGGCACATGGGGAGGAAACAACTTAATGGGGTATTTTTCTCCTGTTGTCACCACTTCAGGCCCTGTAACAGCAGCTGGCGGGGACTTGCCTGACAGAAGACTTTGTTGTGGAAAAATTAGGTTTTGAAAGNCTTCCTTTTTCTTTCTTTCTCTCTTTCTCTCTTTCTCTCTCTCTTTCTCTCTTTCTCTCTCTCTCTCTTTCTCTCTTTCTCTTTCTTTCTTTCTTTCTTTCTTTCTTTCTTTCTTTCTTTCTTTCTTTCTTTCTTTCTTTCTTTCTTTCTTTCTTTCTTTCTTTCTTTTCTTTCTTTCTTTTCTTTCTTTTCTTTCTTTCTTTTCTTTCTTTCTTTCTAACCCTCCCTTCCAGAATGGGTTCTTACTTATTGTGGCTGGGAGGCGGCTTCGGCAGGTGAGAGTCACGGGGGGACACTGAGGTGTAGCCTGCGTCCCTCACCAGCTGGGGACAGCCCTGCCCTGGAGCTGCCATTTCCAGCTGGCTGTCACCAGTTCATACCCCACTGCCAGCAAGCATCCCCGTGGCTTTGGGGAATCCTTCTGAGGGGAGGCTGGATAGGATCCATCTCCCTGTAGGCTTAGAAGAGGACACTGGGACTGTTCCACAGACGGTAGCATCCTATTTTTTTACCTGGATATGCGATCCTCTTTGCTCTTGCTGCCCACCTCGAGACTGTCCTCACCCCATCATGCCATGACAGTTAATGTCACATCACTGTGCCCCTTCTATCCTACTTGCAGGGACAGCCTGTGGGCTTATCTTCACATAGCTCTGGCCACATCCCTCTTGCATGTAGCCTAATCAGGGAAAGCAGGGCTGGAAATGCATTTGGTTTAGACCAAGAGCTGCCAGAGATGACCATGTTCACGTCTAACTTGAGTTGTCTAGTGCTGAGAAGGAGCGTGACTGATGTCCCCATTGCCCTTGGTGCAGGGGACAACGCAGGGAAGGATTGACTATTCTCCCAAAACAAGAAGCTAGGGACAGCAAGGAAGGCTGCCAGAGGCACCTCCAGCTCCAGAGCCATGTGGCCACCACATCTTGTGTGCCGCCTCGCCTCCCCCAGCTCCTCGTTTCTCTGCATCACCAATAAATGATTCTCTACGGGGGCAAAAGCAAATATTCTCTAACCTCTTTTTTCCACAGAAGATTGAGTTTCCCACTGCTGGGTTTGCTGTGTAATAAATGCAGTTCCCCACCGTCACCTCTGAACTGGTCCCTGCCGGAGTGGGGACACAGCCCGGGGAGCTGCACGCCTGGTGAGCTGCTGCTCGCTGGCCTGTGCGCCTGCATACCAGGGTGCTGGCTTTCACTAGGGGAACTGTTAAATGAACAAATACAGCAAATGGAAATTTGCATTAGAAGCATCTGCAGAAATTATGAAGGTTTTGTTATGTGCTTGGAAAAAAAAAAAAAAAAAAAAGATCAACATGGCTTTGGGCAAAACAGGCAAACAAAGCAAATACAGCATGGGAAATTGCAATTCGAGTGAGAAAAAGTTGGTTTTCTGGCTAGATTTTTCACACTAAAATAGCTTCGGCTCCTGCCTGGCGGCAGGACTCATCTGCGAGAAGAAATGAGATTTTGCAGAGTGAAAGCAGCCAAACAGTGAGGTCTCTGTGCCAGCACTGGGAGCCTCTGCCTGTGTCCTGCCCATGTCACAGAGTCCCCAGGGACCTTGGCCAGGTTCTTCCTCTCTCTTTTTCCACCTGTAACCAAATAATGTCACCCTCAAGACTGATGGTGCTTCAGGGCAGGAATTGTCCCTTACCATTTAGCTCTGGTGCGTTTCTCTGCACGGGTCTGGCCTCAGGTGAGGCATGCGGGCAGGAGCAGCTGCTCACTGTTTTAATGACTGATAAGATGCAAAGCAGCAGGGGAGCATGAGTGGCTTTGCTCTCTGGCAGGACCAAGATGTAGAGCGTGATGGTTGATGATGATATTTGCATCAGCACGAGCCACACCCAAGGCTACAGTGAGCAGATCTCATGCTGTTCAAAGAGCAGGCAGGTTGCTGGGGGACTGGAGGGGCTCCCATCCTGTGTCCCATCATTACCAATGTCCCCAGAGATGGGATGGCTGAACTACCTGGGGTGCAGTGCAGGAGGGGCTCCAGCCCTGGTGTAGTTCCTTACCTGCTACAATTCCTGTTGCTACCCACCAGTTTCCAGGGCTGTAGGGAGGGAATATTCAGTGGGACGTGAATTTGGGATTGGTAGGGAGAGTTGGCTCCTGGTTTGCAGGCAAGCTGCTTGGGATCCTGTATGCCAGCACTGCCCTGAGGTGTGGCATTGCCACCTACCTCAGGTCCCGGCCATCACCTGCTCCCCAAGCTGCCACTTGCAATGGCAGCTAGCACACAGGTGGGGTGGCAGCAGGGGAGCTGCACTGCAGGCATGGTGGGGATAGTGAGGACAGATGGAGGAGGCAGAGCGGAGAGCAGGCATGGGGAAAAGAGGAGCAGGAGAGAAGAGGCAGAGTGAATGATAACGATGTTGTAATTAGCTCTTAGTGCTCCTCGCCCAGAGCTTTCAAGGGAAGGTCACCTTCATTATCTCTGCTTTACAGGCAGGGAAACTGAGGTATGGGGAGCCAGTGAGAGCAATTTGCTCAAGGTGACCCAGGAGGTCTGGGTTGGGTGTCCGTGGCTGGCGTGTCCATGCTCTGCTGCCACAGCTGTGCTGGGGCCAGCTCTTGCTGCCAGCCCTCACTGCCCAACCCAGCGCTGCAAATTCAGCAGCGAGGCCATGGGTCTCTTCTCTGTCTGTCTCCTGGCTCCCCGTCCCTTCAGCATCCCTGCCCTTGAGAGGCGTCTGAGACCAGGCTGCACCCCAAAATCTGCTGGTGACATCCCTCCCAGCTATGCCTGCCTTCCCCTCCAGCCCTGCAGAGGCTCGTGTCCTGCTGCGAACCAGAGGCCATCTGGGCTTCTGCAACGGCTGTGTTGGGTAATGGAATATGTTTTGCTGGGATTTTTATTCTAGCTGGTACAGCTCCCCCTTTATTTAGGTTTAAATGGATGCCATCTGGCTAACGAGCCCATACTCATGTTCTAGATTAAAAGGCAATCCTCCACGCGTTACTGATACAGCACTGGAGATTAGAGAGGTTTAAACCGTTTTGAAGGTGTAATTTGCTTTTCATGCATGGTGCTATTTACCTCCTGGTGGGTGGCCAACATCCCCATTGCTGTCCCCAGAAGCTCCCTCCCAGCTCTGGTCTCCTCTACCAGTCCTGGCTGCAAGAAGAGGAGAGCTTGGGCATCTCCAAGCCTGGCAGGACTGCACAGGGCATTCTTGCTGCCCATTTGTCCACTCCCTTGGGAGGCTCCTTGGTCCAAAGAAGATGTTCCCTGCTTGCTCTTAAAGCTCAACGTGTCTCCACTCACCTGCCCTCTTAGTTGTGCATCCCACTGCACCTCTCTGCACCCCAGCACCCCCTGGGATGTGGGACAGCTCACCAGGACAGAGCAGCTTCAACCCCTCTCCCAGCCCAGAGAGATGAGGGCTGACAATGGTCCATCAGGGTGTTGATGGCAAGACACTGATGAGGGTTATGCTGTCCCTGGCATGCCCAGAATTTCTGGTGCTGTTGCATCAAGCTGGCAGACAGCACAATACTCAGTGGTAGGGCCAAAAGGGGTTGCACCGGAGTAGCAGCAGCAGCTGCCCATGCTGGGATCTGCATTTCGCACATCCTAAAGAGCACTGGCTGCTGTTGTGAAGTGCCTGGGTGTGCTCCCACATCTTCAAAAATTTTTGCAACCCACTTGCAAGCAGTGTCTGCTCCTAGGGGGATGCTGCAGCTGCCAAGGAGAGCCCAGCACCAGGGCTTGACTTTAATAAGGAAAAGGTTGAAAATGAGATGAGGTACAGTGTTTGTGCGAGGCATATTGTTGCCTCCAGGCACCTGGCTGTGCTGGCAGCTCCCATGGAAAGTGCCACAGGCACAACGGTGAAGCAAGCGCCAGCAAAACACCTCATTTTGCAGCAAGTTCCACTGTAACTGAGACAAAGTCCTTGAGGTCCCATTGCACCCTTTGGCTGCCCCGGAGGGACTGGCTCTCAGCACACTGTGTGTGCCAGGTCTCCTGGTGGCAAACCCTGACTGCTCCTGCCTGTGTTTGCTTCCACAGATGGCTAACCCTGTCCCATCAGCCTGCTGCGTGGTGCTTGCCGCGGTGGTGGTGGTGTACGCTCAGAGGCACAGCCAGCAGGGTAAGTCTCTTCCCTCCTCTCCCACCTTGGGAGTCATGAAAAATGTGGGTGCTGTTCATCTCGGGGCAAGATGAATGTGGTCTCCAGGCTTGCCTGATACTACATTTCTGGGTGCTTTTCCCCTCGCCCTGTCCACCCTCCTGTGTGCCTCAAGGTGCCCTACACTCAGGGCACTGCATCCCATCCCTCCACCCCACTTCTCTGCATGTTGCCCTGTGCAACCCACCCATGAAGGGATGTGTGGGTGGGAAGAAGCAGCAGCCCATGAAGGGATGTGTGGGTGGGAAGAAGCAGCAGCCTGACAACCTCAAGCCCTGACACCCTACCCCATGACCACCATGGGTGCTTCATCCTGCTCTCATCTCCTTGGGGTGACTTTGCCCCCATCGCCACCACCCATCTCTGCCCATCACTAGCTCCTGCCTCTCCAGGTTAGCAGAGGATTTGGGATTTACCTCAGCAGCAGAAGGATGAAATTTTAGAGACACCAGTGGTCCTGGGTCTAGGCAGGAGCAGGAGGGTTATGGGATGGCGGGTTGGGTCCTACTATGAGGTCACCTATGGTAGCCCTGTAAAAATGGGACAAAATGGGAGACCTCCAAAATTCACTGGTTTTCGTGGCAATCAGCCTGGCTGTAGTTGCTTTTGGTTGATTATAGAGGAAAATTTTGCTGATTAAGTCCAGTAAGGACATCTGTGTATCCATAATTCTGTGGGATTGAGGAACCCAGCCAGAGCACATTACTGAGCTCCCCTAAATCCAGCTGGGTGGGTTTACATTGCTGGAAGCTGACAGCTTGCTTGCTTGGACACAAAGCAGCTGGGTTTCAGTGGCATGTCCCCATCATGTGGGGACCTTCACTGGGTGTCTGCTCAAAGCATTTGGGTGCTGAACTGAGGGTTGCTTGTGGTGCTGTGATGCTTTCTGCAGAGAAGCAATGCTGCATGGTCCTGCTGTCCCAGGACCTCTGCCTGGGAAGCCTTGAAGGACCCAGTGACAAGGCTGCCAGAGCATCCCTTGGGTGCACCATGTTGCTTCTCTCCATGCTGTGGAGAGAGCAGCCCAGACCTGTCACACAGGGAGCTGCACAAAACACAGAAGTGCAAACTACTTCAGGGTTACACATGCTTGAAATGTGTAACCCAGAGCTCCCAACACTGGCCAGGACACACTCCCACGTGTGTTGCCACTGGCAGCAGAGTGGCACAGAGAACATGGCCCTGGGCAGGACTCCTGACCATGTGACTGTCACCTTCTCCTCCACGATCAGGCAGGATTCAGGGATTTGGCAGCATAGCCCCGTGTCCCCTCTTCTTTCCCTTGCCCGGCTGCATCCGGGAGGGAGGTGTCTGGGCATCTAAACCAAAGCTGTTGAGACCTGAATGCTTTGACAAGTGCCTGGAGGGTGTGCACGGAGAGAGGAAGGGCTCTCCCCGACTGTAGGAGCCAGAGAGGCTGCTCTGCACTGGGGGATGTGAAAAGGAGAGAATAGGGAAAATTGGGTATAAGAGCTGGAGGAAGGTAAGTAGGGCAGTTCCAGGACTGTCCTCGATCTGTTCCCCAGAGGCACTCCCGGGTACCTCTCTGAAACACCAAGGTGATGCTCTGGGTAGGAGCTTTGGAGCAGCAGGTCTCCTGCCCACCCTGCTGTGCCAGGCTGAGAGAGGCTACACACACACAGGTGAAGTCAGGGAGCATCTGCAGATCTGAGGGGTGTGCTCCATACCCCGCACCCAGATCTCGCCCCTTGCACCTCTGCAGCCTCCCCTCACCAGCCAACCCTGGGACTCATCCCCTGCCAGCTGGGCACTCAGGCTGGGAAAGCACAGTGGGAATGTGGTGGGAGGATGGATTAATCCCACTGGTGGCAGGGACCGGGTAGAGTGGGGGGAAGACGCTGGCACAGAGTCCATTTATCATGCACTTGAGGCACACTCGACTTTAATAGCTCATGAAGCACTTTAAGAGATGCATTAGCACTGAGTACTTGAGTGAGGAGGATGTGACAAGCTGTTAAGTGAGCATGAGCCCGGCGCAGCGTGGCCGGCCACCCGCTCCTGGCTCTCACGTGCACTCTGGTGATTACTGGAGCATCCTGCAAAGTGCCACATGAATTAATAAAAACAGTGTCGGCTGGCAGAGGTGAGGCTGCTCATGTGTTAACCCCTCTGCTGCTCACCTTTGGTCCTTCTCCTTGAAGACAACAGAGCAAAGGGTCCCTTTGTCTGCGATGCAGGTGGGAGGGAGTGGAGGGGCTCAGAGGTCAGCAGATTTGGGTACCCTCCCTCCCTCTGGTTTCAGAGCTCCTTTGCTTTGCATCTGTGGCAGGTTGCTAATATTACACCTGGGCACCACTGCTTCCAGCTGCCCATGGGGGTGGGCACTGTGAAGTGGGAGACCAGAGACATTGCTCAGGACAGCCCTGTGGCTGTGCTTGGAGGGTGGCACTAATGTGCTGGCTCCAGTGGTGGGCTTTGAGTGTCCTGCTTGCAGGGAAGGGCAGCAAAAGAGGGTGTTCAGAGAGGGGGCAGCTCTCCCAAGGCATGGCCCTTTGTGTCACCCCAGCTGGAGGGATATGGGGATAGTGCAGAATGCCTGTCTGTGGGCAGGGGATGCTACCCCCAAGGAGAAACATCCCCAGTTTCTCAGGTTGTGTCTTCACATCCAGAATAGCTCAAGCCATCAAATGGTGATTGCTCCCAGTCCACCTCACTGTGGGGTCTTTGGTTCCAGTGTTTTGGAGCAGCCAGGTTGAACCATGGGTGCTGCTGGAGCTGCTGGCCCTGCTGCCATCTGGGAGTTGCACGTTCCTCTCACAGTTAATCCGATTGCTGCTGAACTGACCATGCCACGCTACTCAGCCCCTCCAGCAGCGTGCTTGGTGTTGGTGGAATCACTGATGCTTGCTGCCACTACATCAAGCGCATCTCCTTCCCCAGCCCAACCAGGGTGGCTGGTGCAGGGTGGCTTCCAATGGCCGTCACAGTGCTCTTGAATTTAGCAGAGGAGAAAGGGCTGCACTGGATAAAATTGGAAGGGGGGAAGGGAAAGAAGTGAGGCTTGCAGGGGTTAACCGCCAGAATAGGTTGGTGTAGGGTGGTATTTGGCTGAGCAAGTGGCCCAGGGATGTCCCCCCACTGCATGGGTAAGCACTAAAAGTAAACCAGCTTCAGATGGGGCTGCTGGGTGGTGGGCATCCTGCCTCCAGAGATGGGCATTGCCCTGGGCAGCCGTGGGCTGTCCCCATCTGCAGAGCTCCCAGACAGCACAGAGGGATGGGCAGGGGAGGCAAGAATAATCGGGAGGGGACAGAGGAGGCAGAATTGTCTGGAGACCATGCAGTAGAGACCGGTGCACTCCTTGCTATGGTGGTCAGCCAGGTTTTCCTTCCCGTGCTTCCTCCTCCAGGCAATGGTTGCTGCTGATTTATTTTGGTGTAGAGGAAGGCGATGGGGAAAGCTCAGCAGAGCAGAGAAGCAATGCTGCCTGCTGTGACTCTTGCACCTTTGGTCAGCCAGGGGCTCTGTTGTGTGAGAGCAGCGCTGGCGGGGGTCCCTGCACGGTAGGGACTTCTCCCTAGCAGGGCTTGGGCACCCTTAAAGAAAAGGAAGAGGCCACAGCATGAGCCCTGCAGCTTTGCCAAAGCACCCTAGGTGGGAATTGTGTACATGGTGGAGATGCCTAACGGCGTGTCAGTCCATGAATTATATGAGCATGGGTCATTGCTGTTCATTTCTGTGACTGCCTGTGTCTGGACTTAGCTGTTCCCAGTAGACTTGAGGGATACAGCAGTCCTGGGAAGAGGGAGCTCTGCTTCCCCTGTCTCCTGCCACAACCAAAGCATCTTCCCCATCTGTCAGCTCTGCCAGAGTTATGTCCACATCTGTCCCAGACTGAGATTTCTCTGCGTTTTAAAGAGGAGTAATTCTGCTTTATTGATCCTCACCTTGCTGAATTAACTCATGTTTAAACAATAGTTATGTTTTCACCCAGGAGAGGAGACAAAGAGATAAACGTCTCTGCAAATGAATGTGTTTCAGATGCCACGTGCTGGGGTTAATTTATTGATGGGCACAGGAGCTGCTATCTCCTCTCTTTCTCACCAGCAACAAGCAATTAGCCCCCATCACTCCTCAGCCGAGGAAAAGAAAGAGAGATTTTCTTTCATTACTTTCCCTTCTCTCTTGCTCTCTTAAACCCTGGCACTAATCTTTTGCTATCGGTTCTTCTGCAAAGCCTCCTGGGAGCTCCAGTTTGCATGTGCCTTGTTAGAAATGCTGCCCACATTTCAGCTAAGACAAAGCCTGGGCCGGTAAACAGCCTTCAAAATCCACAGCAGAGCCATGCAAATTGGTTTTTCGAAGAGAAACCAACTGTAGATATGTCCCTCTCTCCCCTCCCTGTATTGTCCAACTTTCTCAGTGTGGCTTTTTTTGGCTGACAGGTGCAACCAGCTCTTTCCAGACCCTGCCTCCTCCAGCATCAATCAGCCCACTCAAGTCCCCAGGGCATCTGCCTGGCACACAGTTAGACTAGTTGATTTGATTTTGGGAATGTTCTTCGGGTTTTTTGTGTAGGAAATGGTTTGCAGATTCCTGCAGGACCATGTGGTTTGTTTGTAGACATCTGAGTGGATTTTGGTTGTTGTGCAAATGCTGCTTGGTTACAGTGCATGGATTCAAGAGATGCGTTGGGCTACCTGGGGAACGACGCTTGC